>JAGFZM010000007.1:3005896-3024907 GCA_017657215.1 Limnothrissa miodon | reverse complement strand
TATTCGCAAATTTCTTGTTCACGACTAATTAGGCCTTTATTCTTGATATAATCTTAATAAATTGATCTCTACATACTAATTAGTAGTAGCTACCACAATTTTGAGCTTTAATCTAGCTTATTCTACAAGTGTTCTTCCACTATTCTGGATTTATTCAGACACTGTATTAGTGGGTTATACATATTCTGGTAGGTACTACTAATTAATATGTAGAGATCACTAATACAGGCATTAATTAGGTATGTATTAATGGCTAATAAGTGAACCTTAAAATGAAGTGTTACCAAAATGTACATACTTTAAACATACTGAATCTACATTCATGCATACATTTGTGCATGTGTGTGTGCACAGACTGCTACACGTATATGTAAATTAAGTGTAAACCAAACGCCTGGAGTCAAGTCAGAAGAGAGTGACAGTAACAAGGCGAGGGCTTTAATTTCACACCTAGTGGCTTGAGGAAGATTGCTGTCTGGCAGCATGCAGCACAAAGCAGTATGGGGGAAAAGGTCATCTGTGGAGATGTGAAAGAATGAGAAGTACACCCCCCCCCCACACACACACACACCCTTGCAGATAGAGAAGATATTCCTGGGAGCCTTTTAAGTCATCCTTTGGAGCCGTCCTGCACCATACCACACCGCACCACGCCACCACGGCATGACAGGAACTCAGGTTTCTCTTGCCCCTGGGCTGGCTCACAGTTGAAGCAGAGATTTCCTTCTGAGATGTCTCAGAAGTTTGAGGTTGTACATTATGGAAAAGTGTGCATGTGTGTTTTACACATGTTTTAGCACCCTATCAATCATCAGAGGAAAAGTTTACTGGTTGTAATGATTAGCACCCAGAGACTGTAAAATCAGGTTTGGGTGTAAATTGAATTCTAAGTAAAAGACAACTTGCTAGAGGTCAAATGTTTTCGAATTCCCTGTGTCAGGGGATTACTTTAGAAACATTTTTTACACAGCCAGGCGTGACAGGTTTTTTGTGAGTATACTGTGGAGCGTTTTAATTTACACTTTGACTCTGTCTCAGATATAATATCAAACAGGAACGGAAATTGCGTCTTCTTCTTTTTTTACTGAAAATAATCAGTGAAACTTGTGAATATTTTATTTAGAGTGAGAGTGTGCTAGGCATGGCAGAGGATCTGCATTAGTGTGGGCAATTTTCTGTGAATGAGTCTTTCTGCTTTTTGGGGGGTTTGTGTGAACACGTTGCTGTATATGACTGTGCCTGTGCCTGTGTCTGTTTCTGGGAGGAGGGTTAGAGTCTGAATGTATGTCTGAATGTATAATGTTTGAATGAACCTGTGTGTATGCGTGTGTGTGTGTGTATCTTTGATCATCTGTGTGTGCATACATTTGTGTGTGTGTCTGCGTGTGTGTGTGTGTGTGAGAGAGAGAGAAAGAGAGAGAGAGAGAGAGTTTGTGTGTGTGAGAGTGTGTGTGTGTGTGTGTATGTATGTATTTGCATGCACACACATCCATGCTAGCGTGTCAACGTGTGTGTGTATACGGCAGTGCGTTGACAGCAGTGGGAGCAGGGGCTGCCCAGTGGGCCTCCGCCTCCGATACGCCGCTCCTGTGAAAGACACTTCCTCACAAAAGCTGGATTCATTGGCTGAGCTCTGACACAGGAAGCCAAGCCCAAAACTCCAGCATTCCAAGTGCTGCTGTCTAAGCTGTCTGACAGTAACCTTTCTCTCCGCAGTACGGGGTGGCTACATCAGCACAGAGCACGCTCTCTCTCATAACGTTTCATTCGGAGGATAAGGATCCTTTTCTTAATTTGCAGAGAACGTGACAAGTGTACGCCATGCCCCACAGAAGTGGGAGCAAGTCTAGAGCATTAGACAAAGAGCCAGTGTCAGCACCTGATGTGTGTTTAGACTGAATTATGCAAGTGTTATGTGTGTGTTGGATGGAAGCCGCTACCTGTAAGCTAACTCCCACCTCGCATGGCATGTGAAGCCATTAGTCTCCAACAGAATGTGTGCAGTCAGACCACTTATTCTTCTTTCGCCCCAGTCTGTTGTTTTATAATTCTTATAAAAACAACTTAACTCTCGCATATTTCTTAAAATGGGGTTTTCAAACTTAACTCTTTAATATGTGTTTTACAGTGTTTAAGAATAATTTACAATTCTAATGGTGTGTATTTATGACTAGGAGGCTTAGAGACATGCCCAACATACGTGACAAACTTCTGTCTGTTTTTGTTGCAGCCAAACAAGTGGTCTTAAGCCCAGTCAATTACCTTGGCTTAGGGAGGAGGAGAGGGTAGGTGTGTGTGTGTGTGTGTGTGTGGTGGGGGAATGGGGGCGGGGGGGGAGTGAAGAGGACTCTTTGGATGGTGAAGGACCTCAAGGATACTCCTTTTATCCCTTTGTTGTGCCAACCGCTCAGGCTTCAAGGAGCTTAGCATCATTTGGGCTCCCTCACTCGCAAGAGATGTTTTCATTTGTGTGTGTGAGACTGTGTTTTTGTGTGTGCGTGTATGTGTATGTGTGTGTGTGTGTGTGTGTGTGTGTGTTCTAGTGTGTTTGTGTAATAGAAGAAAGAGCAGTGCAACGCCATAATTAAAAGCTTGAGGAAGTCTTACCTGTTGACAGCAAGCCGGCTAAACTGTCCGACACATCGAAATGTTGCTGGATGTCAAGCAGGACACCTGAGAAAGGAGAGAGGGAAAAAGGGGGTTAATTTGGGAGGTTATAAACACAAAGTGCACTCCTGTAAATTAGAGAGAGGGTTGCACAGGAAAGCTTGTAATAACAGCAGTGGTGTCTGTAAATGAAATAATAACACAGTTTAAAAGGTTGTAATAAAGATAACGGATTTGTTTCGGTCTTGGGTATGAGAGAGTTACTTTTTACTCTGTCTGTGTGGACTATTTACACTGTCTGTGTAACCTCTGAAAAAAAACTCAGAGTACAAAGATATGTCGACTGTAAATACGAGGAAGTAGCAATGCCAAGGAAGTAGCAATGTTAGTATTAGTTAAGATAAAGCTTTGGGTCACAGGTCTGTGTTGATCACACAAATACACACACACTTACAAACACAAACACACACAAACACACACACACGCATACACTTCATTGTAAGTTGTACCCTGCATGTTATTAACTGTCTATGTGACAAATTAATCTATATTGAAATATACCATGACGGGAATAGGTTGGAATCCTATATCAGACTTCAAAGAGTGTTGATGGCTGACTCACTCATGAAGAGAGGTGATGAAATCTTTTTTTCACGCAAAGCAATTAATCACTCAGCCATTGCCACAGCATTACTTCCTGCTACAGTGCAAATGAAAGAGTGGGGAGATTTCAGTGTGTGTGTGTGTGTGTGTGTGTGTGTGTGTGTGACAGCTACAGTAGCATCTCTTGTGCAAAGTTCACACCCTCTGTTCGCAGTGAGCCGTGGATCTGCGTTTGCAAGGCACGCAAAGGCATGGGAACAGCTGATCACCTTGTCATCAGGGTGCAAGCTCTCTATTTGTGTCATGGTCACTGTGTGTGTGTGTGTGTGTGTGTGTGTGTGTGTGTGTGTGTGTGTGTAAAAGAAAGACAGACAAATGAAACTTTCAGACTAGAAAAAGAAGGAAAAAAAGAAAGATAGAAAGAAAGCAAGAGCCCTTGTAGAGAGGGAGATAGAGCTGTATCTTCTTTTTCTCAACGTTCAGTGCTTGAGAAACACAGAGAGAAAAAAGAATGAGACTCCAGGCAACAACAAAGGCCCAGCCTGTTCTTATCTCCATGCTGCTGTTGCCCACTGACCACTTCCACACCATCAGCTCCGTTCAACCAACCCCCCACCCACCCCCCCTCTCCCCACCAAAAATAAACCGTAAAACAACAACACCAGCAGTGGGAGCCCATAGTCAGCATCTATGGCGTCCTCAGGCTCCACATACTCCACATGTGATGAGGAGGAGGCTGCTGCTGGGAGAATAAGTCTGAGGGAGAGCACGGCTCAGCTGAGGGCTGACCAGGCACTGCGGCTGGGTTTGACAAGCCATCCCAGAGAGAGAGAAAGAGAGAGAGAGAGAGAGGGCATAAATGAGAGAAAGCAATAGAGGAAGAGAGTGGGGGAGCGTGAGAGAGAGAGGGAGAGGAAGAGGCAATGAGTGGGAGAGAGAAAGAGAGACCCATGAATATGGAGGAGAGAGATGTCTCTAGTGTGCAACAGTCGAGCCTCTGTCAGCCATGTCAGAACACTGGCAATGAGAAGGAGAGAGAGAGAGAGAGAGAGAGAGAGAGAGAGAGAGAGAGAGGAACAGGAAGCCCTTATTCACACAAACAAACACACACAAACATAGACACACACACAGTCTCTATGACACAGGCACTCTGTCAACACCCTTAAAATAAACCCCTTTGGTTTTAACACCCACTATCGAAGCAGCCGCCATATTTCCTTACCTAAGTGATGATGATAATGTACAGTAAATTTAGCGTGTGAATACATCTTCCACCGTTGGTAAGTGGGCCGCGACCTTTTGGCACCGGCCTGATTAAAACCGCAGCCACTTTGTTGCTAATTGACTCGTGTTTTCCTCACCAGGCAGTTAAAAATAGACTGGGGCCTGCTGGCGTGAGCCAGACGGAAAGCATGCGGCTACAGTAGGTGCGGAGCCGAACACAGCTAATCACAGGGGCTCGTATATTTTCTCTCTGTACGTCTTTGTCATGTCCATTTATTTGTCAACAGAGTCACGGCATGGTGACGGAGAGAAACTAAGGCTCGGGGCAGGTGTGGGCTTGCCTGCCTGGCTGGCTGCATCTCGGTAACAAATGTGACATTCCTGTCACACGAGAAACACCAGCTGCCGCATTCCTGCGCTGGCCGTCAGCGAGCATTCTTTAGCAGGGGCAACACCGGAGGGGGAACGGTGACCAAAGCCGCTGGGCTGATCATTAACCTGAGTGAGCAAAGTGTCAAGCTATCCCTGTCCACGGCCGACGCCCTCAAGTCAAATTAATCGGCCCCGGGGAAAGCAACGTTTTGATTTCTGTCAACTTTCAGCTCATTGAGGCTTGACTGAAAAAATTACCTCCGGTCGGCTCGGTGTTACACAATTGCCTGACAATTTCATCATTCTACCGTCTCTCTCTTTCACTGTCTCTTCCTTTCATTCTCCCTCCTTCCTGTCAACTCTGTATTTCATTTATATCTCACTCCCCCTTTCTCTCTCTTCCACACCACCTCATTTATCTATATTCCTCTCCTTCCGTTTCTCCCCCCACTCTCTCTTTCTCTCTCTCTCTCTCTCTCTTTCTCTCCCCCTCTCTCCTCTGGGCCAGCGCTCTCATTAGCCAAGCCAGGCTCAGGCCCTGCTGGGAGGGGGATCCCTGGGCCAGATGGTGGAGTGCTCCTGTCTCCCACCAAGTCGCCACCTGGCTCTACCTCGCCCGCCAGAAACACAGGCCACAACGCACTAAGCCCTCTAGCCAAACACTCCCGACTCTCTGTGTGTGTGTGTGTGTGTGTGTGTGTGTGTGTGTGTGTGTGTGCGTGTGTGTGTGTGTGTGTGTGTGAGAGAGAGAGAGAGAAGACAGGTGTGCGTACTGGCTAACTTCATATAAGCACACACAAACCACATCACAGTGGTCTGCTATTCGTTGCTGTGCCCATGAAGAGGCCAGGTAGCGGGCTATGGGCAGCCAAAGCGAGGGTAAGGCTCAACGTTATCTCCCCAGTCTGATTAAAGATAAAAGATAACACAACACAGCACACCTAGTGCAGGTGTGAGCAGAGCAAAGCCCTGAGGGAGGAAATACACCTTATCTAGATTAGCTGAGTGTAAGTGGGCCAGCTCTCTCTCTCTCTCACTCTGTGTGTGTGTGTGTGTGTGTGTGTGCCCTTCAAGCTTCTGTGTACTTAAGTTGTCCTGAAGGTCTGGCTTGCTCTATTGGATATGCATGGAACAGATGAAAGGTCAGACGAATGCAAGAGAAACATTGCCAACCCTGAAAATTAACCAGTAGGATCTAACCCCGCTTCCTCATTTCTCAGACACCACAGCAGCACCGCAGCTGCTGCTGTGCGGAAAACTTCACCTGATCCTCCGTTTCATTCTGGCTCCCAGTTCCGTCAATAAAAAGAAAAATCTCGCAGAACTGGCAAGTCAACACTTCAGAGGTCTGCAAAAGCTGACAGCGATTTAAACTCACGAATGCATCTAAGTGCCGCTGAACCGAAAGCTCCGGAGACGGAGGTAGGGCCAGGAGCCCTCAGGGCTGGTGCAGAGCTGGACCCATGGCTGTGTGCTCAGGTGTTGCGCAGGTGGAGGAATGTGGCTCTTCCTGCTACCGCCTCGCACCCCTGCCTTCGTGAGCAAACCACGCATGGCACAACATGAGAAGCAGGAGTTGGAAGAGGAGGCAATGGATGCCAAACACCAAACACCATGCGTGAGCTTTTCATCCGTCCTTTCATCTGAGCCAGACCTCCATGGTTGCGCTGGCAAAAAAAAAAAAAACATGCCAGTGGAGTGGTGCTCATTGCATGGAGAACTATGAGATCAATTTAATTTGTGTTGGGGACAGAAAACACATGGAAATTAGAACAAGAAACCTCCAATGAAAACGGCTTATATCAAATCAAATGAAATTAGCTGAGGGAAATTGAGAGGCAAGGATGGCAAGGCTCAAAGGGGGATTGGCTGAGTGAAAACAAGCGAGCGAGTGAAGCGAGTGAGCATCCTCTTTCTTTCAGGCAGATGCTGCCTTCTCAAGGCTGTTGAGATAATGGGAGACAGACCCTATTGTTCGGCAAACACACAGTGCGCATTATTCCTTGTGGAAATGTTGCAATGGCCTGTTGACATGGCCTTGTACGCCTGTGCTTTCTCTCCCTCTCTCTCTTTCTCTCTCTCTCTCTCTGAAATGCCCCCAGTTTCAGACCCAGCTTTAGTGCCTGGGCCATGTCCAGTACAGCCCCACCCCCACCCTCAACCCCAACCCCCTCAATTGCATTCAGGGCTCCTCATTCATACCTCAGATAAATGGAGCCATTATGAGGGTAACTGTGAGGTGCTTGGGACGTGTTTGCAAGAGTGTATGTGTGTGTGTGTTTGTGTGTGTCTGTGTACCTTTGTGCATACGTGTGAGTGCACATACATGTGTGTGTACAGCTAAACTAAACTCTGGGCAGTGTATAGTGGATTCACTATAGTGCATGGGGGGCTTTAGAGAAAGCAGGGATGTTGGGCGGGAGAGGGGGGAGGGCGTCTTGCGTTCGTTTCAATTACCGCCGAAGGTAATGGCCTTTTTTGAGAAACTGTTTGACGTCCGCAGCTTTATGCGGGGATCCATCTAAGGTTCCGCCTCGCGCTGGGCCCGTCCCCGCACGCCACAGTCTATTAAGTGTGTCGTGGGCGTTTATATATCCCTCTGGACGCATAGCGCTGGATTTACTTCGCCTGAGTTATTCTGAGCGGGGTCTCTGAGGGGGTTTGGCAGCAGAGTTAGAGTGACTGCGCGTCAAACGACCACACAACCCCTCCTCATGCAGAGGGTGTTATTTTAATATCACTGTTCCGCTGTTATTTTCAATGGATGTGGCTTGTTAAGAGATCTAGGGAGCTTGAGGGCGTTTGGAAATAATTCTTTCCTATCGCGTTTACATCAGAGGAGCATCTGCATCTGCATCGCACGCCTCCTGTCCCATTCCAAACCTAACTGGGTCAAAGGTCGGCTGCGGCCCTCGGCGGCGGTGCCTTCTCAAAGGCTACTTAGTGTCAGTGCGGACAAAGATGTGGCACGTAGTGACAGGTGATAAACACAGCAATGTTTTTTAGCTAAACTTTTTAGCAAATTATTCTTGATGTGTTGCTTTTTCCCCCTGCGGACAAGAAGCGATGGCAGCGATGTGAATGGCTCCAGAAAGAAATCCAATTTGACTCCATAAACAGAGAGCTCAGCTCACACTGACCCTCATTCAGACTAGGGGCTCACACTTGTTATTTAGGACCCAGACAAACCAGGCCTCAGTTGCTCAGAGAGAGAGGAAAAGAGGAAGAGAGAGAGAGAGAGAGAGAGAGAGAGAGAGAGAGAGAGAGAGAGAGGGTTGAGTGGTGTTGGCCAGGCCTAATTTCCCAATCCTCAACAGGGATTTGAAGACCCCCGCCACAGTGCTATTTCAGATCACAGCAAAGTAGGCTACGAGGTGGAGAGGAGAGAGAGAGGGAGAGAGAGGGAGACTGCTGCCCCATTTAGAAAAGGAGTGTTAAAAAAAGGGAGGGAGGGGTGGTCGGGGGAGGAAGGAAAGAAGGGTGGGAAGGAATGAGAGATGAACACAGAGGAGGTTATGACTGCATCAGGTCACACTGCATGTGAACCTGTGTCCGAGCACACATTTCCATATCCCGTGAAACACAACGCTCTGCGGTAACAGCATGCTTCCTCTCTTTTTTTTCCCTCCTCTGAGTTTCTCATTCCCTCTCTCTTTCTTTCCCTCTGTCTCTCTCTCTCCCCTCTAGAGGTTATTCATTCATTTGCTTCTGGTGGCACTGGGGGCGAAGGCCAACCCCATGTGTGTGTGTGTGTGTGTGTGTGTGTGTGTCACTGCTGCTGACAGAGGCAGATATTGCGGCTCCCGGTTCTCACGAGGAGGCAACACCAACCCATCACTCTAAAAGCAGATCAATACAGAATCTCACAGCTCAGGGAAACATGTGAGTGTGTGCGGTGAGTGATTGTGTGTGTGTGCGTGTGTGTGTGTGCGTGTGTGTGTGTGATTCTCTGATGTGTACACATTTGCGTGCACTGGAGTGTGTTTGGGTGTATGCCTGGTTATGAAGTGTGTGTGAGTGTACTGTATATGAAATTCAGTGTTTATGTGTGTGCATGAGTGTGTGTGTGTGTGTGTGTGTGTGTGTGTGTTTGAGCACATAATCCCATTCGCGAGTCCTCCCCACCATGACTGAAGCCAGCTTCCCAGTGGCTCCCAGAAATCAGGGCTGACCACAAATATGCCTGACGGCGGCCCAACGGCGGGCCCCTGACCGACGGGGTCCTTTGCGCTGGCCTGCCCTCCACACCGCCCAGGAAAAGCCGAGGATTTTTCCATTTTCCACTGCACTTCCTCTGCCACTGCTAAGATCTGCATCGACTGACGAGGGCCGTGACTAAACGTGGGTGTTTTTGGCTGGCCGGCACTGGAGTTCCCCAGCTATTATATGCCTGCAAAGCTGTGTGTGCTTTATGTTCATTCATTACACACCAGCTCAGCGGAAATCTCATTTTTTTTAACCTATGGCTAGCTCCCTTCACCACACACAAACACACACACACACATACACACACACATAAAGGCGAGTAAATATTGAGAGATTTGTGTCTGTGTTTGTGTGTATGTGTGTGGGTGTGTGTGTCTGTGTTTGTGTGTTTGTGTGGATGTATGCCCACACCACAATGAGTAAGAAATAGCTGTGTGTACAGAAACTCCACCCCTTGGCCAACTACACCTCACCCTCTGAGAGCCACAGACCTGATGAATATTTCATTGAAAAAAAAAGAGAGAGAGTGAACAGCAAGACACAGAGAGGGGGAGAGAGAGAGAGAGAGAGAGAGCTGGAAAGAGATAGAGAGAGACAGAGAACACGGGGTGGGAGTGATAGAGAGAGAGAGAGAGAGAGAGAGAGAGAGAGAAAGAGACGAGGGAGTCGTACAACATTGCTGCACAGACAGCCCTCGCCATATAGCGCATCAATAATTCACGGCAGCATTATCTGCTTGCGTGCGCTCGGGGGGGTTAGTGCGTATGGCGAGAGAGTGTTGAGGGGGGCGGTAGCAGTGTTGGTGGAGGCAGGGGGCATTTAGCGCGGCGGAGACCTCTGCTAGAGCAGGAGTCTGTGATCCCGTATCACTTCCAAGCCTGTCTGCCGGGGCTCTTTTGAGTCGGGAGAACAAGCTGCTTTTCACGCTACGCCACACAAAGCTGAGAGCACGAGCCGTGTGTGTGTGTGTGTGTGTGAGAGAGAGAGAGAGAGAGAGAGAGAGAGAAGCTATGAAATTTCTCTAATTGTGTGTACAGCATGTGGTCTCAATCAGCATGGCTGGTGTTTCCTAATCTCAGCCGCGTCGCTCTCCTGCCCTTTGGTTTATCCCAGCAGGCCTGCCAAGCCCATGAGAGCACAGGCATGCACACACACACACACACACAGACAAATTCATGCTCACATTTTCAGACATATTCTCCTTTCACACACACACACACAAACACACACTTACACATTTACACACAAACACACACACACACAGACAAATTCATGCTCACATTTTCAGACATATTCTCCTTTCACACACATACACACACACACACACACACACACATAGGTGTCTTTAATTAAGCCTGTGCTGCTGACCGCAGTGGAAGAGAGAGGGGCAGGCAGGCAAAGTGACAGGAGATTGAGTATAATGGAGAGACAGGCTCCAGAGTTTCAAACATCTAATACAGACTGACTATCCCACTACCCTCCTCTCTCTCCCTCTATCTATCTCTGTCTCACATGGTGTCGGCCATTCTCTCCTTCTGTTATTTCCTTTCTGTCTCTCTGTCTCTCTGTCATTTCCAGAGGCTCTCAGCTCCTCACGCACTTGCATAGCGCATGGCTGCCTCATGTTTGACGACATGCTTCGCTTTCTCTTTTTTTTCCGCCTTTGCATAACGCAGCCAAGGATTACAGTAATTACGCACTGCTTCTTTTCTTTTAATGAGATTTTAAAATCCACCACCCACCCCTCTCTCCCTTTCTATCTCTCCCACTCTCTCTCTCTCTCTGTCTGTCTCTCTCTTTTGCTGTCTAACTCTGCACCATCTTCTCTCTCTTTCTCTTTCTCTCTCCGTGTTGTGGGTGGGCCTCGCCAAGGGGGGTCACGCGATCCTGACTCGCTTCATAATTAGCGAAGAAAAGAGTTTGATCAGCCGCCTTAATTATGGCCCCTCTGACACACGCGGAGCACACCCCTCTCTCTCTCTTTCTCTCAGTTTCTCTTCCTCTCTTTCTCTTTCTCCCACTTTCTCTCCTTCTCTCTCTCTCTCTCTCTCTCTCTTTCTCTCTCTCTCTCTCTCTCTCCCCGGCTCTCTCCCTCTCTTTCTCTTTCTCTTGTGTGTACACTAATCAGACAGGGGGCCCCTCGCAAACAGGCCCTCTTTTGAAATGTAATATTTGAGAAGGGTGGGATTAGGTGTTGTCTTAAACCACTGCGGCACCAAAGCCCGCCACAGACACAGTCATGGAGCTGAGGCTTCGGAGAGCCTTGATTGAGTTTAAGCTGCCGCTTCGGCTGTTATTTGCCTGACGGGGGTGGGGGGGTCGGGGGGGGAATACAGTGGATCGATGCCGCTTCAAACAGACCTACAGTCTGCAAGCAGCAGAGAGACGAGAAAAATATGGAGATGAGCTGAAGAGGAAGGGAGGAGAGAGAGATTACAGAAAGAGAAAGAGAAAGAGAAAGGGAGAGTGATCGAGAGCAGGGGGGAAATCAGAGAGAGGAAGACAAAGCGGAGGGAAAGGGAGAAAGAGGTGGAAGACAAAGGAGAAGACAAAGAAATGCAGAGAGATGGCATAGAGGTGGGCAGGAGACAGTACAGGCAGTTGGAGGGAGAATGAGGGATAGAGAGAAAAAAAGAGGAGAGAGAAAGCAATCAAGGCAAGCGTGTTTTTTTTTCCAGCAGGGCCCCTGGGCTCTGAAAGCAGAGGCTGGAGGCAGTGTGTGTGTGTGTGTGTGTGTGTGTGTTAGTGTATGAGAGCAAGAGACAGGGTATGAGTGTGTTTTTTTTTCCAACCATCCTTTTTTTACAGCTCAATTTAGCATCAATAAGCTGGAATCGACCGGCACGGCACATAAACCCACCACCGCGCTGCCACCGAGGACACACTCATCCGCACTCCTCCGCCTCTCCCGACAAACAAATCCAACTGGCCCCTGACAGTGACTGGCTAATAATTACAGCCAAAGGGGTTTGGTGGAGGACGGCGTCTGTATTTAGGTCAGTGTCCAGCCTCTGTTGTAAATGGCGGCGCTGGCCCCCGACTGACGCCACTGCCCATAGTTTTTTAGAAAAAAACGAGTGCATGCTCACACGCATCCATAGCAATTCTCTTAAAGACCCTGCTAGCAGCCAGGCGCCGGGCATTAGCACTGGAGACTATTAGTCTTGACTGGGACCAGCCAAAACAGGCGATTCTGGGACACGTGGCCCCATTTTTGTGTGTGTGTGTGTGTGTGTGTGTGTGTTTTCACACTCCGCGCTCCCGAAGCTTCAACTCTGCTCAGGCTAATTATGAGTGATGGAGTGAGCTTCATCCTCATCTTTCAACCGATGGAAAACCAGACCCTCTGCAGAGATCTGTCACTGCTCCCCTGCGCCGTTTCTCTTGTGCCAGGTGAAATGCATGCAGATGGGCATATGGGCTCGACATGCATTTCGCTTTTGTCTCCGAACGAGAGTCACAGATTTGTTTCAGATCCCACAGCGTTTGGCATAGATTCCTCCATCAGCCAGCATCTGAAGTGACACCTGTGTGTTGCCAGAGGCATGTGTGTGTGTGTGTGTGTGTGTGTGTGTGTTTGTCAGTGTGTGTGTGTGCCTGTGCGTGTGCACATCGACCACTCTTAACCCATTTCCTGAAACCCCTGTGGAGAGGGAAGAACCCCAGTGAAAGGACAAGGACATCTCAATGTTACCACAGTCCATTTCCACCATTGCCTCTCCCTCACATACAGAGAGAGAGAGAGAGAGAGGGAGAGAGAGAGAGAGAGAGAAAGAGGGAGAGAGAGAGAGATGCAGAAGCTATAGGCAGCATAATATTATGGTGGCATTGTGTGGTCATTACTTCTGTCTACATGTCGCAGGTTAGCTGTGAAAGTGTGGGCGTGTGTTGCAATAAATGCACTCTTGGCTCATCAGGGCCGCCACAACTATTTGCCATAGTAACAATATATGGCCATTAAATCTTCCAATGACTCCTCCACCTCACTAGCGCTTTCTGGCTATATTCAGGCAGTATTACAGTAAAAGGAAACAAGGAAACATTCTGTGCGTGTGTGTGTGTGCGTGTGTTTACCACTACAGCAAACGCTTTCTTATTGTAAAATACCTCTAATTGATCACGCTCTCTATCCTCATGAATAACAAATTCCTCTTCCTCACCAGAGATCCGACACAGTGCCTTAGCGATAATGTGTTTTATATTGTTTTGGTGGTTATGAGAATGTAACCAACCCCTCACAGCCGTACAGCTCAATGAACAGGACCTAAGCACAATAGCAATAAAACGTGTGCCCTGTTTTGGCAGTGAGCCTGTGAGGTGCACACCGTCAGATTCCTACACTGCTTTTCATGCTTTATTGATAAACAAAGATCATGCAACATAGATCAAAGTGGGCTAGGAAGGGCCTTAAGGAATTGTGCTCAAGCTACTGTGTGTACAGGCATTTCTGGATATGTGTGTGTGTGTGTGTTTGTGTGTGTGTGTGTGTGAGAGAGAGAGAGAGAGAGAGAGAGAGAGAGAGAGAGAGAGAGATTGAATACATAGAATAACAGAATGCACAGAGAGACATAGAATAAGAGAATGCACCTCAGGACTGTTGATAAGCTGGTGTAGAAACACCTACTAGAAAACTTGAAAGAAGGCAGGATCGTGCTCCACTAAGCAAAGACTCACAGAAAATATCTTCACATCACTGCAAACAGACAAACACACACTCCGACACACAAAAACTGAACTGTCTCATCTAAGCTGTTTGTTGGGGGCTTGCCCTTTGACCCCCTCATTAACAGCAACATCACAGTGTCAGAGAGAGGTCAAACTCTGATTTAGACGTGGTCCTCAGAGGGTTGCCACAGCGACAACAGGCTCTGTGTACACAACCACAGTCACAGATGAGTGGATCAAATCAGATATAACCCTGCCATTTAGCCACGGGAAGGCTTTTGAAGGCACACACATACACACACACACACACACACACGTACATGCGGGAAAAACAGAGACAAAGGAAGCATAAGGCCACACAGTTGGAGGGTAAGTACATTGCATAACCAACACTTGATCATTATTGTTATTGTTACTTGTGAATTATATCATTTGTAAATAAGCGAGAGATTACATGATTGTTACAAAATGTTGCTGTGCAGTAGGACTTAGTCTAAATATCACTTTAGCCAGAGTGGCCTATTTCCTTTCTGCCCTTCAGAGGGAAAAACTAAACCAAGCTGACCCTGCTAAATTATGCTGACCCAAAATGTCTCTAAATATCTACTTCCAACTGGACTACCAGTCCTGAGATGGCCCATATAACAACTTTGTCTAGCTTGATGGGGAGGAAGATTGGAACTTCTATATAATGGCGCTCATTCTCTAGACAGGAAACAGATCTCAGAGTAAACCTCTCCTGAATAATTCATCCATCAACGTGAAGCCAAAATAAAAATGAGCCCATAAACTCCATGGAACAGATTAAGGTCACCAGTGGTGGATGAACTGAGGGACTTATACTGTGCCGCTGCTGAGCTCAAGGCAAACTACACTTCGCTGCTGTCAGACGCACCAGTGGGACTCAAGATTCCAGTAGAGCTCAGCTCAGAGCTGCCTTTTAAGACTGGGGCATCTTGACAATCTATTTAAATAGGCTGCCTTCTGCATGGTTCTTACATTGTGACGTTGGGTGCCATCCCTGTGTGAGTTTGTGTGTGTGTGTGTCCAGTGGGTGACGTAAGACAGTGACGCACTGTGACGCACATGTCAGAAATCATGCCATCCCGCAGAGCCATCAGGGAGCCTCCATTTAATAGAGCATTTATAGAGATCCTGATAGATGGCATTCCTCTAGGTTACAATATACTCTTTACTGTATGTGTGTGGGGGGGGGGGGGGGGGGGGGGGGGGGTTGAGCATTCATGCATGCATCCGTGTGTGTGTGTGTGTGTGTATGTGTGTCAAAGCAAGAGAAGCAAGGGCAGAAAGGACGTAGAAAAAGGGCTGAGTTGGCAGAGATATCACTGGTTCAATGGCAAAAATCCCAGTCTTTTTTTCTATCTCTACTTACTGATGGAGACTTTCCGGTTTACAAACATCCTAATATCATCACTGAGCCATTCTGAGGCTTTGGCAAAAGATCTCTCCAGTGGCTTTTTTTGATGCGCCTCTTTGCTAACCCATATCATGTTATTCAAGCAAATGAGCATATACCCTGACCCTCTTCTTACATATTTGGATGGCCTAATGCCTAAAACACATGCAACGTCTCAAATGGTCCTAGTACTGAGAGCTGGCCTGTTTGTGGACTGTGGGACCATGAGGGCCGTTAATGTTCTGAGTTAATGTTCTGAGAACAGTCTTTTTTAGGGGATTTTGAGTGACAGATACCCCAAAGCCTGGATCTCAAATACCTGACAGAGAAAAACACAGGTG
The DNA here is from genome assembly GCA_017657215.1 of Limnothrissa miodon. Taxonomy (NCBI): domain Eukaryota; kingdom Metazoa; phylum Chordata; class Actinopteri; order Clupeiformes; family Clupeidae; genus Limnothrissa; species Limnothrissa miodon. The sequence continues at coordinate 3,009,472 of JAGFZM010000007.1, read as the reverse complement.
TGGTTTTGTCCCTCTCGGCCCCCACACCCTGCTTGCCCTTCGGCTCTTCAGACCTATCAGCTTAACGGCCCTTTAATCACAAAAACAAACAGCGCTCGGATGGACGGTAAAGAGCTGACACCAGAACGACAGCCACCGGGTCTCTCCGTCTTTCTCTCCTTCTCCTCCTGTCTCTCATTATCACACTTCCTCTCCCGACGTGCCAGGACCGGAGTGGGCCAGTCAGCCCACCAATTACGCTGAGAGGGTCACTGGAAATCAAACAAACATGAAAGACAAGACCCCCCCCCCCTTACACCCCTCCTCTCGTTCTAACTTGAAAAACAAACACGGACGCTTGTTTAGGCTGGACATCTCGTGCGCGATTAGCATCGGAGCGACTGGCACTCCGGGGAAAGATGAGCCTGAGAAAATACCAGAAGACTTGAAGTGGAACAAAGAGAGTCGGTACCCATTAGGGTCTGGCTTCAGAGCCCTGATTTATTTTCAGATGCCAGCTCACGCAGCTCCACCCAACAACACCCAGCATCGCATGGGACCATGTTAAGAGGCATCGCGCAGGGACCCACCGAAGACATTTGGCTGACCATCAAACGCGCAATGCTGGTCTATTTTATACTCTTTCCGAGGCGAAGAGTAGGCATGACGTTCCACGCTTAAAGGTCACGACCCAAGTAGACCCGCCTTGGTCATCTGGCCATCAGTCCTCCTGACCTCGTCCGTGGGGGTTAGTGGTGGTCGGCTGTCAGGGAAATGGCAGGTTTTGTTGGGGCAATGCCCGCTGTGGCCACATGAAAGGATGGCAGTGTCACAAGGGGAAGAGGCTCCATCTTATTCCACGGCGCTCTCGTTACCGAGACCGCTAGCATCCGCTAAACCTGACCCAGTGAAAACACACGCGAGGCCCGCTTCTCCAAAGCAAACACAGGCGAGATGGGAACCACTCTGGAGGGGGAAATCTGTTTTGAGGCAACCGGTCGTCTGGTAGAAGTCAAACAGAAGTGCTTCGGGGGTTGATGGGTGTAGGGGTAGGGAGTTCCCAGATATCAAGCATTTAATCAAGATTTAGTGCACAGCATATATTTGATACGAAGCAAACTTTAACTGTCACTGACCACATTTTTTCCATGCTCATCTACTACTTCCCCATAGGCATAACATCATGCATTTAGGCCTATATATTTGATAAGAACAGCATGTAGGAGGTAGCATATGTGGTGGATGTAAATTTTAAAGCCATTATCAAATGCCCCTTTGCCCATTAAAAGTGCACTTACAACAACATTTAAGTTTCAACTTTATGCATGCGTATATCACACAAGTGGAGTCTGTCAGGGCTAACGCATGATGAAGGACTGCTTTTAATATCAACGAAAAAGGGGGAACTGGGCCCTGAGAATTTCTCCCTGGCAAATGGAGTCAAACGCTAAAAGGGGATGGAAGCCATTTAGGCTTGACTGGGACCCGCGCTGAAGGGAGGGAGACGAGCCCATAAACTCAATTACTGGAGTTCTTTCCATCTCTTTAACCGGCTTTTTTTCTTGTTGTTGTTTGGGGAGCCTTTCATATGAATGTAATAACGGGAGGGGAAAAGAAAAGGCCCACGGGGACACGGCAGCCAACCCCTGAAGTGACTGAGGCCAACCTCAATGCCTAATTGGTTAACAGGCTGCCAATTTGTTTCAAGCTTATTACGGGCGGACGATCCCTCTTAGTGTGTGTCTCAGCACAGAGACGGTACCTTCTGCCTGAGAGATGTGTTGAAAGCTTAGAAATGTGTCAGTGTGTGTGAGCTTACAAAGACACACAGAAAAACAAACTCAAACAAACACACATATACACACACACACACACCTACAAACACTTTCACTGAGAAATTCTCAAATATATTTCCTATTAACAGTTCACAACTCTGGATCATGGTGAATTAGCACCTCACACTCTTCTCTCTCATACACCTCCACGAACAACCCTTCTCAACGCTTGCAGATTATTCTCTTTCAAAAGGGTGAAAGAGGCGGCTCTGCATCTCCTCTAAACTCAGAGCGAGGTGTGAGGAGAGCTTGTGTGAGTAGATGCTTGAATCTCCGGGTGTGTGACAGCAGTGCTCTCTCTACTGGGGCTACCACAGCCTGAAAAGAGGGAGCTCAGTGCTCTACATGGCAACAAACTGGCACACATATTTGGCTTAAGACTCCATTGCTCTCTTCCTCAGATTCTCTTCAGATCTCTCTCTCTCTTTTATTCTCTCCGGGGCTCCTTGGGGCTGTTGGATTATTCCTCCATTATTCCCTGCTTAATTAAGTGCTTGACTAGGACAAATAGCCCAAAGCCACAGATGCCCCTAGGAGGAGGCACTAAGCTATTGCTCTCGAACACTTGTTTCTAATCCCGATTAGGAGATTTTAGGAACCGCAGAACTGGTCCTGCTCTTTGGGGAAGGGCTCGAGTGGGTGGGTGGCTTTGGTGGGTGCGGGGGAGGGGAGATGAGGTGAGGGGACACTCAGTGAGTGGCTAAAGTGGGGAGGGGTGAATAACTTTAAGTGCCTCCCGTCTGCACCTTGCTCTGGAAACTCTCCTGAAACACACATAATCCAGTCTTTATGATAAGCTGTTTCGGAGCTGGGGCTAGTCTGCAGGGAGAGGGAGGGCAGACAGGGGACGCAGACACGAGAGCCGAGCTGTGCCCCGGAATTAAATTATCCGGCAATTTAATCAATCTCAAAGGTCCGCGACCCCCTTTGGCCGTGTCCACTCGCGCCCCATCCGTGGTCCCCCTGAAGCAGGCCCAGGTCCCCAGGGCATCGGCTCCTGACAAGGTTGCTAAAAGCAATCATCTGGCTAGTGTCAAGCAGAGGGCAGTTCAGCCCTGTCAATCAAACCTCACACACCTGTTCAGCCTTTTCACCAACCCATCAAAGCACACCCTCCTCCATCGACGAATAAAGGAGGGAGAGATTGCAAAAAAATAAAAAAAGGGTGCCAGCACAAATACACATGCGAAGCGTATTTCACCCAACCCATATCAATACTCACTCACTCACAATACTTTTGTACTGTGGCATTCTTGCCAGATATGTGCAGGCTGGCCCAACCTTGTGTGTGTGTGTGTGCGTGCGAGAGAAAGAGAATGTGTATGTGTTTGTGTGTGCTTTGGTGTGTGTGTGTGTGTGTGTGTTGGCTGAGTGAGTTACGGCTGCCAGAGCCCAGACGACCTTAGACCACGGAGCACAGCGGAACAGCTGAGCCCGTCTCCCCAGTCGCCCGGCTCCCAGCACTGCAGGGTCTCAGTCTGGCATCCCCCCCCCTCGCTCTGCTGCTCACACACACACACACACACACACACACACACACACAAGGAATCACGCACAGGCTGATTCACTCACTCACACAAAAACAAATGCACACATTGCCACACAGAAAGACGTACAAGTATTCGCAAACAAATTGAAACACACACCACACAGAAAAGGCAGAAACCAACCCCCCCTCCCTTCCACACACATTCACACAAACTCACACATACTCATACTCATAGACACAAAGACACACAGACAGAGTGACATACCAACACAC
>JAGFZM010000007.1:2904719-3005496 GCA_017657215.1 Limnothrissa miodon | reverse complement strand
ACAGCCTCCCTTCTGAGTGTGTTTGCCAAAGAGGACAGAGGCCAAATTAGAACCTTACAGCACTCTCTTCCCAATATGGATATCAATTAAACACCGACCAAAATTACAGGGGACTTGGCTTAAAGGAAACAGACGTGGAACATGTATACATGCTTTTTTTTAAGAAAGAAATTTTTTTTTTTTTAAACTGGGCTCTGTGCGGCTCATTTTCCAGTTTGTGCTTTAAAAGCAGGGCATTTGTTTGCACAGCACACAGGATTTTAAGATTGTTCTCAAAGAAATAAATAAAACGTGTGACACGTTTTAATAGATTTTTTCCAAAGCTGTCGCAGCTTGTAAATGTAACCACATTCTAAGGCAAAAGGCAAATAAAAAGCACTGTGTTGCCTGTAAATGACATAAGTTGCCTCACACAGCCAAAATCAAATTCCGTCTCTCCTCACCACATCTGGCCCTTGTAGACCCTCAACAATTTCTTATGGGAAGCGGGTGTGGAGGAGGGGGACAGGTCACCTTAATTCACTGATAAACTCACTAAAAGATCAAAGCGACGTCAGTGTGTTTTAGTTTCTGCCCTCAGAGATCACAACAGTTGTGTACAGAGTATTGCATGCAAGGGTGTGAGTTGGTGGGTGCACACACCCACATGATAAGAAGCTGCTAGAAATCTCACAGAGTAATCTTCCCACTGTGGGCTCGTCAACAAAGGCCACCACTGAGCTCATCACAGGGCAAAGCAACCAGAAGTGACCCCTCGGCTTTATAATCGCCTACTCCCCCATGACCCTGTTCACCAAAGGAACGCACTCAGAGTAACTGACTGCCTCCTAATTACCCAGTGGCCAGTGACATCCCGTCTGGAACCTGCAGTTGTATCTAGAATGCTGGGCAGTACAGGAGCTCTCTATTAACACCTATTCTTCCCTTGTACTTTTCACACACAGACACACACCCAACTCACACACACTGTAATCTACCAGAACCCCATCAGTCATTCTCTCTCTCTCTCTATCTCTTTGGCTGTGCTTCTCTTTTTCCACCCTCAGCTCTATCTCCCTGTCGCTCTTTCACTCAGACCCACCATTTGTGGCTGTACAGGACTCTCCAGGGACTCTCTGGTCCCTTCTGATCCCACTAAGGGGGCAACTGCTGCACACCAAAAACCCATGCATTATACATCAGCAACCCTACTAGGAATGTGCGGGGCCGGAGAGGGTCCCTGTACCACTGCGCACCTCTCCTCTTTTCTCCAACAAGCTTTCACTGCAGCAGTGACTCGCCCCCGTGGGAGAACGGCTACTGTGCAGACTACACACACACACACACACACACACACACACACACACACACACACAGTCGCTGCTGCGGCAATCTTCCAGACTAAACCCTACACGCTCTCCCTCCGTGTACGCCGCTGTGCTCAGGCGCACGGTATAGCGGAGCTCAGAGGTAAGGATTAGGAATGCATATCAGGAAACTGACAAGACAGCGAATGTATAAACGCATATTAAGCTGTTGGGAACAGACCCAGCAACAGAGTAGGCAAAATGATAAGAAGAAGTGTCTTCAGCGCAGCATTTTACACCCATAAATCATTCCATTACGACCAGTGATCAATGTTTGTCAACAGACCGCACTGTAACTTGATTGTGCTTACTATGACGGAAGATAAGGGAGGTATCTCTCCACGGTCTCAGAACACAATGACTGACAAGCTCATCGGTTATGTAATGTTGAACTCCAAGCATTGCCTACAAGGGAGTTCCTTAACTCTCTCTGTTCTTTACTGGTTAGGAAAGTAGCCTAATATTTAACGCCCGATATAGCCGGTTTGTAATAACGAACGGTTATTCGACTGCACACATCGCTATATTTTCTACACTTAACTGAAGTAGAGTAATTTGAAACGCAGTCGCGTTCAATTGGAACAATGAATAATTTAACCACACTTTACATAAATTTACGCGCTTACTTCAGCCTGAAATTTAGAAGGAAAAAACGCCGAATATCCAAAGATGGGGGTTGCTCGACTGCTGTGAGACATCAACTATTACAACTGCAGGTTTTGTAACATTTAGAAAATCAGCTTTGAGTCTTCTACTACAGTAGCCTACACACAGCATGGTGCTGCGGCACTACGTTTAACCGTTTCGCTGCTGATCAGCAGGCGATGTCGTCTGTTCATATTGTGATGGAACAACGCATTACCAAACAAGTCTGGCTATTTAATAAATAGTTATGTTTGGCATTTCTGTAACAGGAGTGTTTTTTAAAATTCTAGGCCACCTTAACTAATGTGATATAGATGTCACATGCAGTCGCCCAATCAATGCCACAAAATATAGCTACCACGTTTAACAATGAAACCCCAAAAATGGTAACTGGCTCAGACGGTAAATGTACCCCACTTAAAAAAAATAAGACTTTAAGAAGATACTTGTCACAATCTACTATAGATGTTAATGACAAACATGACAGCGAACCTCAGCTGTCTAAAAGGTAAAAGGCATTTATGTTTTTTTGATTGCAGACACGTGTTTAAAGCCATTGGCTTTTAATTGGCAATGAGTCCACGATGCCTAATAGTTAAGATGCAGGATCACGCAGAAGAAAAGTTTTTAGCCATAGCTTAGGATGAAAACTAATTGGTTAACCATGGTCTAGTTTCTATGGAAACGTAGGCACCCATCTAAGAACCGAGGAAGGCCTTTCGAGGGGCCCTAACACTGAAAGCTTGTCTGATTGGTTGCATTATTTTATTTACAGGTGCAGTACCCAAACGGGTGCTTATAGTAGGCCTACTTCTGCTTTCTTTGTCTCTTATCTTCTTTCGCCATTCGCCCCCTTTTTTCGATTTAGACACAGACACAGTCATGCATGTCTGAAATACAAAAAAAATCCACAAGATGTAGGCCTACCAAATAAGGATGTGCTATATTAAATCGTACGTTGGCTGTCAAAAGGCGAATTTGAACTACAAACATTTAAAATGGTCTTAGTCGTCAATGATAATTGCATAGTGTCATAGACTTCTCAAGCCTGTAAAATTGTATTAATTAGCCCTTGTCTCAAGAGTTTTTACAGCAATTGTGTTTCTATTTTAAACAATGAGTAGAAATACTGTCTCTATGACAGTCATTTGAGGAGGTGGCTCCCAGGGTAGCTTAATCTGTCAATTGATCTACAGTTACGCATGCAGTAGCACTATGGACATTTTTGAAGAACAAAAAAAACGATTTAGGCTAGTTACTCCTTATATATATAAAAAAAAACAGGTGAAGCTCGTAGTTGTAGGGAGCATTTAATCACTGTTTAACAAAGAGTGGTTTTGTTGGCTACTGTAGCCTACACCAAGACGTATGATGGACTGATTTTTTGTCGTTTCATTGTCGTTTAGCCTATAATAAGGGTGATAATTCAAAATAAGTGAACGCAAAAATATTCTTTATTAAACTATGATATCGACTGGTGTTCAACTATGTGCATTGGTAAAACCTTGATGTCAGGTGTTCAACACGAAGAGGGACTTACCTTGAACTGTGTATCTGTCCATGTAGTTGAGCACGTTTCCAAAACTGAGTATCCCGGCGGCAGCGGTCGGCGAGCGGCATTTAAGCAAGGCTGCTCTGAATTTTTGCCCGGGTTTACACGGATGAAGGTCCGGATTTGTCTTCAGAGCCGGGCTCATTCTTCCAGACAGCGTGTGCACCTCATCCGAACTGCCGCAGCCCTCTATCTCGCATCCATCGCTCTCCACACACATCTTCTGACACGAGAGATCCAGCGCAAAACGAGAACTGTCCACACTACCAGTAATACCAGTGAGCAGATGGCAGGGTCAGGGAAATCCAACAAGCAGAGCAGTCGCAGTCAAATGTTAATCGCTATTATGATTTCTTAGTTGTTGGAAGGCAGATTGTGTGTCCTGGTTCATATTTTACCAGCAATGTAGTGACGAACTCGACAGCACCTCAATGCGTTTTTCCCTGACTGACTGCGCTGTGGAGTGTAGGAGGTGTGGCCGCTAGTGAATACTCCGCCTCTCCCCGCCTATGCCCAAGAGCGAGTGAAGAAGGTAGGCTTAACACCTGATGTGCAGAGAGAATGCGGGAATTGCAACCTGAGTCTTAAGCGAACTGAGTGCATGTCAAAAAATATTGGTGGTGACACCCGTCTTTCGTCTTCTTTGCTGCAGGGCCATTGCCTATGAACTATTTTTTTGTAGACTGAACCGGTTGTGAGTCTTAGATTTTTTTGCTACCGTAGCCTAAATAGTTTGAATTAAATAAGCTTTGTAGAACTTTTAATGTTAAAGTTGTCCAAATAGTCGAGCCTATTTCTTCGTCTGATGTAGAATTTCCCTCGTCACAATACACCTAGACTAAAATTGCCACCCATCAGCTGTATGATCGTTGCGCACGACGAGAAACAACCAGTTGAGCTTTTTTTCTTATTGGGTAGTGATTCGTCTTACCTGGCTAGCTACCATATGTGTTCATCACATGATGCCAATGAGAATGCAAGACAAGCACTATTTCATATTCGTTGCAGGGATGATAGGCTATTGTGCCAATTCATATTTCACCTATATATAGATATACAGATGAAAGGATTTAGTTTGCCAGTCATGAAAACATGAATATCATCGTCTAACCTTACAGCTTCCACAAGTGAACTGCAACTTGTAGGTTATTTGGCTATGAAAATTAAACTGTATTTCGTAAACTTTTTTGTGTTTTGCCCGTTTTCCTGCTCTCCCTCTCCCTCCCTCTCTCTCTCTGCATGTGTGTGTGTGTGTGTGTGCGCGTGAGAGAAAGAGAGAGAGAGAGAGCTCCGAGGACAGTAACAGGACATGAATATACTATCCATACATGTAATGATTTCTCATTTTTATCCCTACGGCACAAATCAGCAGTGAAGTGATGCTTAACAACACATTTATTCGGACAACATGTTTGCCCAGGCCTATTTCGTTGTAGGCCATACGAAAGAGGAAAAACAAACTTTGCGTTTTGTCCACAGAATGCACAAGATTAGAGCTGAATCGAATCGCCCCCCATCCTTTTGCACAGGTTTGCCTTTCACCGAAACCCATCAATTACAATCAAATCCAGCGTATTCCAATCACGTCACCTTTGTCTTAGTATTATTAGTTTATTTCTCCTGCACAAACTTGGATCCCATGCCTGTTAAGAACGGTAAAACGATATTGTGTTAATTTTCCCACCTCAGATTGAAGAGCAACGAATTCAGCCTTCAGAGTCGAACGCAGCTTTTGGCCTGAGAAAAAAATCACTTGGGAAAAATTATGAAATTATTCAAAACAAAATGTCCCTTGGGTTGGCCACTACAGCCTAGTCACTGACTCATACTGAGCTGTGGGGCTATTTTGTAAAACGAGGGTTTATGGTGCCATGTTCAGAAAGAAAACAATGCAGCTGTTACCAAATTAAGCCTAAAGGTCTTTAGAGAATTGTTGTTGTGCCAATCATATATTTTCCAGAGGAACCTTGCTACCCTGTAGGAAGTGTTTGGGTCAACCTTATCGGAAGAGCAGGAAGCCTGGCGCTAGACATATCATTTTTGCACAAAAGGTAATTATCGCAACTTGATATGGTTATTTATCACTGATTCGCTGTCTAGCCTAAACAAATAGCCAACATGCATGAGACTTGCATTACATCACCTCTATTGATCACGAGATCAGCAGCCCCTCACACATAGCAGCAAGTCACAGGTGAGGGTCAACTTAGCAATCTGCAGCATTAACCTCTTAAGGCACACCGCTATTTTTCCTTTTTTTTTCAAAACAACGGCATACCCAAATGAAAGCTTGACAGTTCCTACATAGTTTTAGACTCAGGGATGTGCCTCATACCATTGGAAAGGTGACACCCTCAAGTTTTTTCTAGAGGAATATGTATGTTTCTGTGACATATGGACACAGAGTTATAGAGGTTGGAAGTAAGTTTTTTTCCCCGCTCATTTCAAATGTCTATGAACTAACTAAGATATGAAGGTACATATGATACCCCCAAATAAAAAAATCTAAGTCCTAACTCCATCTCTCAACCTGTTACACAAAAAAATTGAAGTTTAAAGACCAAAAAGATGATTTTTGAATATACATTTTTGAAAAATGTGTTTATGCGTTTTGATTGGGACCCCTATGTAAATTCCCATAGAGACTTTTTGTAAACAAGAGGGCCTACTGACATTCAAAAGTTTATAACTTGAAAACCCCTTTACCTAGAAACATATAATTGATTTCAAATGAAAGCCAAGACCCTGGGCTTTCATGTCAGTTTTGAGTATCACAGTAGTCAGAAGTCACACACTTGATTCTTGGTTTAAGAGAATAGCAACATGCAAAGCTGCACATTGCTGTATATTCCAAGAAAATGGTCTCAAATTTTTGCCACTATGAGTAAATACTCTAAAGGGCACACAATCAGAACTGTATATCTTATCTTTCATTTTTTTATAGTGTGTAGACTATATGTGTACTGTCTATTGATGCTAAAGCCTTGAAATTCCTACGGGATGAATAAATTATAATCTAATCTAATTTAATGCTGGTCTTCTCAAGAAAGGACATTCGGAGACTGGTCTACCGGTCCTTCCCATGATCTCCAGCATCCTGGCATACATCCAGCAGCGCTCCTTCCTAAGTATAATATGCTATCCATAGTAGAAATGCAAATGTAAAAGTTTAAATTAACACATAAAATGTTGAATTTACAAGCAATATAATTTAGACAACATCCACAATGAACAGCCTATTTTTGCTGTCTGAATTCCTGTAACCCAGATTTTTTCTTTTACCCCGGAGAGCTAAAGGTTTTGACACACATGAAGTTGTGGTTGAGGATGTAGCTCATTGAGACCTCTTTTCCAGTGCGTTTCACAATGTTTCAGTGAGTTTTGGTACAGACAAATAACTGACAAATCACAAATCACCGGAAGCAATACCTAATATTCCTGCAATGTTAGCTAGCGGGGGTCATAACGGGAATGTGCAAGTGTTGTAAACATAAACATGGGAAGGATAGAAACAGGGGATGAATGAGACAGAATGGAAATGCATGACTAAGCCAATTAAACTGACATGTTGACATGACCTGCAGACCTCTGTCACTGTCACAGGCGTGTGTGCCCCCCCCCCACAGTGGCTGATCTGATTTCATGTGTCTTAGATAGACCCATCACAGGACTGCTTTGTGAGGATGCATCACGCCTGATAAGGCAGAGCCCGTCATACCCACAGGCAGAAATGTTTTCTTTCTTTCTCTCTCTCCCTCTGTCAGTGTAAACATGAATACAAAATGAAACAAATGGATAGAAGTCCCCCTCCTCCTACTTCTTCAAAAGAACAGGAATGACATAATGCGGCCCACTCATTATGAACACAAGGGTAGCAAAAAAAACATGACAGTGTGATTCTATTTTTTTCCACACACGTCAGTGGAAACAACTCATCACTGGTCAGTGGTGTTTTGCTATACCGGAATTTGGGGGCTCATGCAGGTGTCTTCCCAGATAATAAACTTGTTCATGCTGGTGTATTTTTGCTTTATGTAAATAGCTAGAGCCCGATTACATTTCAGTCTGCAGCAAAATGAAGAGAGAGCAGACTTACAGCGTCTCTGAATATGTGTTTTTCTCTCTCCTCAAAGTCGTAATAAATTGCCCAGTGGTCTCGCAATTTGCTCAGAGCCCACTGTCTCCGATAGTGTCTTTGGAATGGAAATCAGTGAGAGTTGTCAGCCCCCCTCCCAGCTCCTGTAAATGAAGCTCCCCACCGCCCGCCTGGACGCGCAAGGGGTGGGTATGCAAACAGAGAGCAGGCAGGGGCAGTGATTCACGGAGGCAACATGCAGCTTGAGCTGCAGCAGTCCCGCACACTGGCAAACCTCCTGCATCAAAGTGTGGCACAGAGAGAGATAGAGAGATGGAAGGAGGAAGATGGAGGTTGGGTGAACGAGTGCAAAACTTGTGGAAGGAAACAGACAGAGAGGGAGGTGGACAGAGATAGGACTGTGTTTCTCCCACGCTGCCGAGCCAAGCTCCCCCACCACTGCCCACCCAGCCCTGCCTCTCTGGCCTCCGTGTGCTGCTGGGATGCTGTCACGGGAGATGGCGTGGAGGTTGTGGGTGCTGGTGGAGAGTGTCACAGATGGGAGGGGAGGTCAGAACAACAGGGCTCATTGATCACTGACAGGGGTGTATGTGTGTGTGTGTTGGGGGTCATGACACACACTTCCAGTGCAGGGCTACAGTGTTTTGCTGCCAGGGTGTGTGGGAGGCTGGCAAGAATCCTGAAGACACCCTGGTTCCCACCTGGGCCAAAGCTGGATACAGTAGCAGAGCAATTTCTGTAGCTTGGCAGCCTCCACACAAAGTTGACACTTTTTTCCTCTTTGTTCTTCTCTCTTCAACAAATTCTGTTCATCCTTTGCACAGAGTGGGATTTGTTTGTACCTTTGTGTTATGGTAGGCTTGTATAGGTGAAAGTGTAGGAGTTGCACCAGACAGTACACAATGCATTTCCACATCCCATACTCCAGGGGGAGCTAGCTGACGGTGATGGGTTATAACTAAATATGAGGGGAGGTCTGTCTCTCTCTCAGCCGGGACATTCAAACACAATCACCTGTAGAGTGCACCAGGGAGGTTTCTCACTGGGGTCAGCGTTTACTGGATGTTACTTGAACTAAAGGATTACTACCTCCCTTTTTGTGAACGAACAACACAGTGAATAAACATCAACATCATGTCACCCACACTGTCCCCCATTCATGCTGTACCACACCAATAAAATTAGTTGGTTCTCGGATTCACCGCTTGAAAAAAATGCAAAATGAAATAAAAATAAAATTAAATTCGAACACAAACATACTGAAAAAAAAAAAACAGCATGCTGCGTTCACGTGACGTCGAAAACCAAATCGCGCCTTTCACTTCAGAGCGCAAGAGACAAGATAGGCTACATGATATGAGGAAAGAGGCCAGTGGAGCCAGTGGATTCTGCTAGGCCAATGTTTGCAATTATTAGAAGATAATTATTAGAAGATTAGAGAACTTTGCGCAGTTCTACTGCGAGAGCAGTCTGCTTGTGCAACTCTGTGGAGGTGAGTTTGATATTTCATTGATTGAGAGGCGAAAAAAAAAAACCCATTCAAAGTGTTTCGCCATCAAAATCAATCAATAAATAAATGAATAGCATGTACCTACACACTCACATCCTCGCGCGCGCACACACACACGCTTCTATTTCTCATGCAAAAAAAAAACCTGTCTCTTTTCTAGATTCACGTGACTGCACGTTGATGAATTTTCATCTCCGTTGCGCTGACCAGTGAGTTTTAGTCACTATCTAATTGCTATCTGGTGTATCAACGCGATTTTGACGTCCTAATGCCCTGTGATGAACTGTGACAAAATGAGTTTGAACATAGGCGACAGGAGGTAGTCTACATTAAAGGGATAGTTCGGTTTTTAACACATTAAGCCCCTTTCACAGGTTGTCTAAAATGCAATTAAGTGGTTGACATTGAAATTTTGACGATTGCTTCTGTCTCGGCTATTTGGGAAATGTAGAATCGCCTCTGCCTGCCTTCAAAATGGCTAGCAATGGGCATGTGTTGTTTCTATCCTTAAAACACTGGTTTTAAAAAAAGTGCTACTCATCAAGTGGTTAGTGGTGCTCAATGATGTTCCAAAACATGTATCGTAGCAAAATAAAGCTTCCGTCATGTTTTATTTGGCACTCTGTTTATATGAAGGAGCAAATAGATCCCTATGGGACTTACACAATGGCAAATAAAACATGACAGAAACAGTATTTTGCTACGATACTTGGGTTGGAACATCAGCAAATGCCACTAATCACTCCATGAGTAGCACTTTTTTAAAACCAGTGTTTTAAGGATAGAAACAACACATGCCCATTGCTAGCCATTTTAAAGGCAGGCAGAGGCGATTCTATATTTCCCAAATAGCCGAGACAGGAGCAATCATCAAGATTTTGGTGTCAACCACTTTATTTCATTTTAGACAACCTGTGAAAGGGGCTCAATGTGTTAAAAACCGAACTATCCCTTTAATGTCATAGGCCTTCCTCAATTACACAGCCAGTCTGCTTGGTGCTTAGATTCACAAACTCTTAAAGAAATGACAAACCGTCAAACCTTTACATAACATAGAATGACAGAATTATGAATTTTTGTACATTGCCTAAAACCTGCATGACAAAAAGTGTGCTGTGAGGTGTGAAAGTTAAGTTTATAAATTAGGCCACATTTAGTTTTTCCTGATCACATGAGTAAATGTCTTTAATGAACATTAACTGTGAATGTGCTAATTTACCTTCAGAATATTTTTTTTTTTTTTTTCGCTCGCTCGCTCCATATTTTTCCTGAAAAAATCAGAGAACCAACTAATTTTATTGATGTGGCCTAACCAGACTTTGACATGCATTATCACAAGCTATAGGTGTCTAAGGCTCTGGAGGCCCCTAAAGACAAGGGTAGAGGGAGTGTCAGATCAGAAGGGCTGAGGAATGAGAGTGTATTTGTTTTGTGCTGATACTTTCCAACTTGTTGAATACCCTAATGGTTCCAATGAACTGTGTATGGCTTGCGTGAATCTGCAGTATGTATTTCAAATGCTCAGGTTTGTTTTGCCCCAGCTTTAGCTTTAAACTTTAAAAAGGCAATTAATCACACAATTTAACTTTGGATTTTAACTCAGTCTAGATTGGGACTTTAGAGTTATGCTACATTAAATGTGGCTGTTGTAGTCCTGTGAGGGTGATAAGCCGTTAAAATTTTTCTTTCAGAATCAGACACTTGAGCCTAGTTTTTATGTGCGGCTCAGTCAAGATATTTCTAAGCTTGAGGATTTACCCAAGCCGCAGCTTGGGTAGAGTCTGTGACACCAAGGCAGGCTGGGGCCCATTGTGTCCATGCAGTGAGCACCAGCATGCATTCAAACCACAGTGGACTGAAAGGGCTGACTAGCTTGTGTATAGACAGTAGGGCTACGCTTGTAGATTTTAAGGGTGCCAAACTGGACGTGGCCCAAGAGCCAAGAGGCTTGTGCTGAACTCAAAATGAGGACTCAAAAGTTTTACCACTAAAGCCACCTCCCCACCCCCTAAGGCCATAAAAGTGTCCACTCTGTGTTTGATTGCTTATGCCTTTTGCCAATTGAAAGCAGCCATTGTTGTCGCGCGCTGTCAATATCTGGGGCGGAGAAGTGAGCAACGCAATGACAAGTGACAAACGTCAAGCGCTTATGGACTGGCGAGACGCCTGCCCCCAAGTTTTATGGCACCCAAGCCATGTCTGTGTAAAACTAACATGCAGCCCACATTTACAAAGGCTTCACTCTCTTAATGAAGGGGAAGGGCTTACTTTGTTGGTTCAATTGAGCTTGGCATGGCCGCGGGCCCCAGAGGGCTGGGGTGGCTGGGTGAATGGGCTGAATGATAAATGGAAGGGGGACTTGGGCTGAGAATCTGATCCACCACCTCTGTGCCATCGGCTGTGAGGAGACGTCAGAGGCCCGACTGGTGAATAGGCTCTGACTCAGCTGAAAATGACCATGTGGAAGAGAATGGGGGGAGCAAAAAGACCTCGAAGACCAGATGGAAAAAAGAAGAAATTGGCATGCCAACTGTGTTTTCTGGGACAAGGGAGTCTCTCTTACACACACACACACACACACACACACACACACACACAAACACACAGAAACACACGCATACACATCGCACTCCTTTTTTGTCTTTGATCTTTCTGATCTCACTCTTTTTCAGGGTCACTGTCTAGTTTTTAGTGTCCTGATGTTTCCACATTTCTCCAGCTGCCGAATCCTGGGCTTCTCTCTTCATTCTCACCCAACCTCTCTCTCCCTCTCTCTCTCTTCCTCTCTGGGCCTCTGCATGAGGTCTTTGACATGCTGGTCATGTTCCTCAACTCCTGTGCTGCATGTTCCTCCTGCTCCTGCACTCTTTGCCAGTGTGTGTCAGGACGGAAGGGTGTTTTTTCCCCAGCCCTCTCTCTCTCTCTCTCTCTCTCTCTCTCTCTGTCTTTCTCTGCCCATCTGGTAGTCAGCGTCCCAACCTTCCTTCCCGACTAGGCCGGGCCCCGGTGCAGGATGGGAGATAAACCCTATCATCGAACTCCTTTCCCTGCCTGCACAGCGATAAGCTGGGGCACCATGTTTAAAGAGACGACCACGTGAAGCACAGTTTAAATGTCCCTGAACATGTGGGTGTCTCTGTTGTTGTCTCTTTGCAAGTAAACTTCTCAAACACACACACACACACACACACACACACACACAAAGACAGGGTTTTAAAAATGCAGGGTGTTGCTCCACACAGACGTACATGTTGTGCTGCAACCTGTTGTGCTGCAATCCTATGCATCTGAAGTCCCCAACCCTTACTGTTTTAAAATGTGCTTCTGTACATTTTTCCAAAGCATTTTCTCTTTGGGCCGTGCTAATGTTTGGTATGCTGGATCCACTCCCATTCCCAGGAAATAAACGTGTCATTTATGTGTGGAAAAAGTGAATAGCTTCATGGTTGTGTTGCCTTCACATCTATTTAAATTATGTATGTATGGTCCATTAACATGCACGTTTTATTTACATGTTTTATTTTTCTAAAGCATGGTTTGCCTGATGATGATGGTCAGCGATTGAATTGTCAAAAAAAAAAGTGGCCCGGGTCCAAACTTATTTGCCAACCCCTGCTATAACACTTGCAGTCGGGATTAGTCTTCAATCTAACATTAAAAATCTAATTTTTGTACAGTACTATTATTGAATAATTCAATTAAATATTTTGTTGGCACTATTATAGTAACTGCAAGAGCTCACAATTTGTTTATATCTGTTTTCTTTAAGTCTGTAAGATGATAGTGTTTCAGTAATTAGAATTTAATAAATCCATTAACTTCAGTTTAGCAAATGTAATAGGGATGGCTGATGTAATTACCACTGCATTTACCTAATGTTAATTTAGGAATGACTAATATGAGGCATTGTCATGAAAATAAGGCCTTGTCCCCTCCAGGCCCCACCTCTCTGGACAGCCTGACAGCTCCTGTTTCCTGTGCAATGAGAGTCAACAACCCTGATCAACCTGTTTGTTTGCTGTCTGGGTTCCAGCATTGTCTCCAGGGTGTCAGAGTCCATCTGGAGGCTGATGACCAAAGGGCCTGCCGCCTATCGGTTTCACAACCCTGAGACATTCCAGCCCTGGGTTAGAGCCGTTATCTTGTGGGCCACTGTTGGTTTACCGGATCCTTGCAGTGAGGGAGCTGCAGCAACAGCAGCGAGTGCGACTAAGCCTATCCTCGATTCTGCACGCTCAATCTGATGGAATCCTGCCGGGATAATGGATAAGACTGGCGCTCCTGTCAATCAGGCGGTATCTAGTCTGCTCATTATCGTGTCCTTTGTTTGCAATGGACAGGGGGAACACTTGCGCTACCCCTTGCTTCCTGTGTGTAATATGGACCAACAGATCTATCTGTCTCTTGAGGAAACAGTGCATTAAATGTTGTTGTTTTCCCTGATAAATGTTGTCACTTCTCTCATAGCTTCAATCACATGCTTCCTACTCACCAAAAGCCATATGGGAGTCATGAAGTGAGTTTTCAGTTTTGACACATTACATCTGTTTAAGTGTCGATTTCCTGGTAACAGTTCCCAGAACAGTTCCATAAATAGGTTAAAATAGACTGTGTGGTGGAGGCCTCTTTCTCAAGTCTCCCGTCTCATTCTCTCCTTTCACTTGTCTTGTTGCACTGTAGTTATAAAATGTTGCAGAATGTTCATATCTGAAGTGAAATTCCAACTAACAAAAAGGATGTGTGTGTGTGTGTCTGTCTGTCTGTGTGTGTATGTCTGTATATGATTTACACTGTTTATACATCCATGAATATGAAAATATGGAGAAGACCTTTTCCAGTCCATTTTTGAGAGCAGAAAAGGCCTACATCTAAATTACTTGCATCTAAAAGAGTACATTTCTATTCACCGCAATGACCTTGACAACAACCAAACCCTGCCCAAAAAACAATTGAGTGTATTTTCACACACACACACACACACACACACACACACACACACAGGCAGTGCACAGGGAATGCCCAGAATTGTTTTTGGAGCCGAAAAGCTGTCTGGACCTGACAGAAAATGGTAGCTATGGCACCAGTGACCTAGGCGACCTCTCCTATTTTAGGACATGTGACAGGACTAACTGGCACTAGGGTTTCAGAAGGTTCCTCACAGAACCACACACACATACACACCAAAGGCAAAGTATTTACTTCCATTAGTTGTGACTGACTTTAACAACCTACCCCAAGTTCTCAAACCAATAGGAAACTGTCACTGAATAGAAGTGACAGTTAGATTGTAAATGTGCCACTTATAGTGGCCTTTAATCTTTGTGGTTAAAACAATTAATCAATCATCCTAAAGCAGTTACTAAAGTAAAACACATTTTTGTCCACAAACACTTCCTCAAAAGACACCCCCGCCCTCCACACACAGACACACACACACAGACACATTCTCTCTAACAAAGCCGAGCAGTGCGCAGATAGATCTGGGTTGACATCTTTTCTATTAAGGAGTTCCATCTGCACTTCGATCAGAGGATTGAGTGCAGAGACTAAATTTAGTCTCTCCACCGCCAAGACTCTTTTATCTCTCTGACTTCATTATTTATCAGACAGCCCCAACCAGAGTTTGACTCTTGGTTTCTGGACGTCCACCTCAGATGGAGCTGTCGGACTGTCTCCCCTCCAAAAGCCTTTCCATCGAGAGCCTCGGTAATTGATCTCAAGGCTAACAACAACATGATTCTGACAGTGAGAAAAGCTAAAAAAATGTGCAAGGATGATGTGTTTCAGCCACGAAGAAGGCAACAAATCAACAGCAATGAAGTCTGGAGCCAATTCAGTGGTGACCAGATACTGGATTTCTGTCAAAATAAAAGCAAGGCTTGGTCCAGCGTGTTGAGTAATGAGAAGAGGAGAGGCCCAGAGATAGTCCCTGTCTCTTTCAAATCAATTCAGTTTAGCAACTTCATAAAACTCTATGGAATTGCCAGCATTACAGGCCTTTCTGTCTGTCTGTCTATCCATCCACAGTATCACTGACTGTCAAGCCATTACCTCTGCCCACAGTTGTTGACTAGTTGCTCTCAGAGGATTACATTGTCTTCACTGGTTAGTCTTAAAATCATGGTGATTTATGTACACATTCAGGATGTTTGCCCAGCTCAGCAGAGCAGCATCCTGCAGAAAAAAAAGGCCAAGCCTGTCTACCACTTACTATCAAGAACATGTAATGAGCCTGCATGCATGGCAAACTCAAGCCAACCACATGATTGGACTGTGCATAGCCGCCAACATAGAATAAGCCTGTCCAGTTTGATGCGCTATGATGCGTTTGCGTTGCGTGAAAGGCGGAAGGTATTGGACAGATTTTGACCATGCAGAGTGCACAAGGCGGGTGCGAAGGCAGTGAAACCGGATCTGAGTGCGCAGTGGTGGGCAGTATTTTTAGCGAGCGAGGCCTTTGTAATTACCCTTCTGTGCTTTAGCGAAGCAGCGCGTTGCACCACAGTGGCCAACGGGGACCGGCAGCAAGGAATGCTAAATACAGAGGGGTTTGCACACCACACGGACACTGTGATTACGTCCACGACCTCAACTTTGCCTCCATTCTTCTGGGTTTTGACATTTTCTCCGGTCCTTGGTGCAACCCATGCTAGAGCTGCAAATGTACACAAACCACCACAACTGATCTGGCCCTGTGACCTTATTTGGGGGAACTTAATGCTTCAGAGAATTTTACAGAGTAGGCCTACACAGTCCCCCACGTCCTGCCAGCACAGCAGACTCATGATGAATGTCCCAGGTAAGTAATTCCTGACAGCAATTTGTAGACTGTCCTATTAGAATAGCTATTACAATTCAGTAGATCATCTTTCAGCCTGTGAAGGAAAGGAAATGTGCCACGACTTGTCCAGCTTGTCATACGTCATGAATAAAAATAACAGAAGGCCCAGGAAAGGACGGATGCTGCCCAATATGATGGTATTGTTTTACATAAACAAGACGTGCAAATCTAACACCGCAAAATAGAGGGGGTTGATGCCACCAGATTGTACTGCAGCTACAGTTCATTAGCACTGAACGGTGTGATCATCGCAGCCCCAGCAAGCCCTCCGCAGAAGTAACACATTCCCAACATCCTCACATGCTGCTGTTGCAAATATAGCCTCATTCAACACTCCATGCACAAGCACAATTAAAGAGTGCAGGGAGACTACAGTCTACAAAGACTACAAAGCAGAGAGGGCTAATATCTTTGATGTAAATATTGTCAAAACGAGCAATTTCTGAGGTAAAATAATTATTGATCTCTAATTAAAGATCTCTTACGTTTTCTCATAACTACACTGAAAATTAGTAGTGTATCACTGTATTGTATGAGATAAATAACCAACATCATCTTCTTTCAAAATATCTGAGACTAGACAATAAATAGTGTTTCTCAGTGTAAAGGAATACATGAAATACAATGTTATGAAAAGTTATGTAAGTAGGCAATGCTATGGATGAAGAGTGAAGAGAGTGTCCCATCCACATGAAAGCACACTGTCCTCCCCCTCCCCCTCCCCGTGGCTCTTTTGTGTGATTTCTTCAGCTGACTCTTCCACATGGGCGACGGATGAGACAGGAGGTATAAAGAGATACTAAAATTGGAGTTGGCATGAATCCACTGAAGATGCCAGGCTTCTGGGGTATAAAAATGGGCCTGGGTGATGTAATGCTGCTGCTGCCACTGCGGCTGCTGCCCAGGGCCCTTGGGTGCCACCCCACTAGCTGATGTCATGTCCCCGGCCTCCAGCTGGGGGCTGATAACGGGAGGGAGGGCTTGCTCTCTCTCTCTTTCTCTCTATCTGTCGCTCTCTCGCTGAGTGGGCCACGATAAGGAGGATCGGCCTGCCGTCTTGAGCACCTATCAGCCGGGTCCTAGACCCTTCACCCATGCACGGTATCTCTTCAGAGACTGAGTTTGCATCGCAGCACACAGTGCAAAGTCATTGTGACGCAATTGTATACCATGGAGCCCAGTCTATGGGAGCCCAGGGCAGTGTTACACCACACAGAAAAACCCTGCAGAGCAGCAAAGGGAGTGGTCATGCTGTCATGTGTGTTTTCATACAACACTGAAATGTGTGCATTACCTACCTTACATGTGCCTGAATATATTCAGTTATCATTTATTGTCATTATTCTGTAAATACATACTTACTGGTTTACATACATACAGTTAGTTTGTGGTAATTAAAACATTTCTCACAAAATAATTAGTCTTTCCTCTTTTGATTCAAGTAAAGATGATCAAAAGTAAGACATACTCAATGCAAGGAAAGAGCCAAGCCAGAAGAAAATTGGTATTTGGAAAATCATTGATTTAATCATTGTACAAGGTACTGTCAAGAGACTAAGCATATTTTCCTGCACACAGAGAGCTGGTCTGGTTGGACAAGGAAAAAACAAGTTACTCATTAATTGAAATGCCACAACTCTGGACAAAGCAGATAATCCATTCAATGCTTTATGCACAACTAAACAAATATAGACTGAGTCAGCCTGATATATCCACACAAATCACAAATACAATGTGTGTGTGTGTGTTAGGAAAAGGGGCAGACTAATCAGTCAGGACTTGTTGACTGTATTTCACAAGGTTTCTTGAGGAATTTGAGGCATGGTTCTACATTCTGAACTGTTGTTGTGGCCACTGGTGGCTGTTATTCTTTCCACTGAGAACAATGTGGTCAAGGTGAGAGCAGCGAGTGCGGGGCAGGCCGGAGCCCGAGTGTTCTCGGCCATGACCACTCCTCGGTGACTCCAGTTCCTGTGGACACATGGCATGGATGTGTGTATTGTTATGGAATGTTCTCCACAATGGAGTAATCATCTTTGTTTGTCACACTGTCCACCCCCCTTTGCTGCTGGCGTCTTCTGCGTTCTCTCTCCTTCTCTCTCTCCTTTAACTGGGTCTCCTTTCTGTCATTTCTTTCTCTCTTCATCTCGCTCCTCCAGTCTCTTTTCATCTCCTACCAGCCCCCCCCCCCCCCCCATACACACACATCTTCTCTTTCTATCTCTCTCTCTCTCCCTCCATCCCTTCTCTGGCTGGGCTGTGCGTGCATCTCCCTCTATTCATCGATCGCTCCCGGCACATTTATTAGCCATTGTGACAGCTTCCTGCACTCCCTGGGCAAAAACAGGGGAAACGCATAACAGCGAAGATAAACTCTGCACAAACCGGAGGGCACGCCACACACAATACCTATTGTGTACTAATTACAGGTCAAGCCATCACCCGCTGGAATGTTTTCCACATGTTTTTTTCTTTACGTAGGTGTGTGTGTGTGTGAGCACGCACACGCGTGCGTCTCCATGCTCTCTTGTTGCACGTATGTGTCTCCTCAACCAGCGAGGCCACAGAACAAAGGTAGGGGAGCAACACGGAGGGAAATTCCAAACATAGGGTTAAAATAACACACACGCAAGACAGGCACAGCAGGGGCTAGAGGAGCAAGGTCCCACCACGGGCCAGCAAACACATCAAATGGGTGACAATGACATTGGTATTTGACCTTGACATTTTTTCTTCGCTGCCCATGAATCATAGTATGAAGTCTGAACTGACGTCAGGGAAAAGGTCTCAGTGCATAACTGATTGTAAATATATCTAAAGCAAATAAGTGTTAAATAAGTAACATTGTATATGTTGTCCAGCTTATAATCGGACATGATTCAGTTGTGTAGCACACACAGTTAAATTCTTTAAGCGTAGACTGAAAATGAGTCTCTGCTTTGCTTTGGAGTCATTACAGCAAAAAGCAGTGGGCTTGCATCATGCCGTGCCCAAGGAGAGTGTACACTGGTGGCGTTGTGCTTAACCTGGCATCTCAGATAAGCCTAAACTCATGTGACAGTCGTCGGCAAGGCAAGCCCGAGGATCCTCTGCACATGGCAGTGGAAGACTATAGGGCCCACCCCAAACTGGTGATGCCACCAGAGTAAACAGCAATGCTGTGGGGACTGAGTGACTGTCGGCACCCTGGCACTGCCAACAGGAGGAGGATGAGGCAAGGGGCAGCATATATGTCCAATGCTACTGATGCATCAGAAGCTTTGAGAGTCAGATGGTAAGTCTGTGTTTCAAAGCAATTGTGTGTGTATGTGTGTGTACAGTACAGTATGTATGTGTGTGTGTGTGTGATACTGTGTATTAATTCAATTCAACTCAGGGGGATTTGTGTATGGCCAATGACAAAGTGTATTGTCATGGAACCAGCCAAAGCTGCAAAAGTGAGATAACAAAGGTGTGCATCCGTGGCAATAAAAAAAATGATATTGAGCCAAGTTCAGGCTGGGATGGAGTCAGGGGTGAGCACCCAAGGCATTCCATTAGATTGACTACGATGAGTGTTTTAATTAAGCTGAACAACAAAAACTCTTACATGACATGGAGAGGGTGTCAGCTTGTGATATGTAACAACATATTGTAGTATAATAGTAGAAAATGCTCTGTCAGCATTTGTGGCCGTTGAGACGACCCTGCAGAGAATGCCGGAGGGCTGCTGATTTCATAGTGCTGCATTATTTAAAAAGCCCCCTCGATTAGAGTGGACTGTTAATTGCTTTTGATCAAATGTGTTAATGAGTCAAATTGCCGCTACTGCCCCCCTTAATTATGGTGCGGATCATGGACACGGAGGGGCATTAAAATGCAATCAATCCACAAACTGCCCACATGACCTCCACTCATCAGCAGCCTGCAGAGAGCATGGGTGAGCAAGAGAAGCTCTTCCTTGTCTGGCGCAGGGGCGCTCAGGGTCTGTGAGGAACACACATGGTGTAAAGCCAGTACCTGCTACAGATCAATGGCAACTGGCAGCTGGGTGTGAATCAAGCAGAGCAGATTTGTGGATGATGCAACAGTGCCACCTTGTGGCTAGTTTAAAAACGTCTGACTATTACACACAAAGAGCTACAGAGTCAGCCGTAGGAGCATTGAGTTTTACTGTATTTAAAAGAGTAAAAAAAAACAATAGAAAATACAGCAGTGGGGAAAAAAGTGAATATAAACACTATAAAAAAAGGCATAGGCATAGGAAAAAGTTGCACACATTTCAGGTAAGGGTTTCTCCCCCTCCCGCTCTCATTAACAGGCACCAGCTGTGCTGAGTGAGTCAAACAGCTTCAGTAAGCTGAATCTAGCATGTTTTGAACAGGTAAGGTGTTGTGTAGGCTTAAACTCAGCTGGGAGACATATGGTGGGCCTAATTAAATAGACTCATTATTTATTTATTTCATTATTTTTTTAAAAGTCATGACTTAACACTAGATAAAGGGTCAAGGCTATGTACAGTATAAAACAGGACATGACAGACACTTCTGAACAGTTAGAAAAAACAATAAAATAAAATTTACAGCAACGTCTTGACTTCATAACCATTACTGCACTGTTTCTGTAGCAGCTAATGGATTTTTAGACATACACTGGGTCTTTGACTGTTAGTACCTTTAGAGCTTCACAATACTGTACACATCCCCTACCCAGGAGAAGTGTCTGTCTATGGAGGGTTCAGAATTGAATATTGTTTGTATTGTTTGCAGGCATGGAAGTCACCAGAAGCAGAAGCACAATACGCAAAGTGTTGTGTTCTGTTTGCCTTTGTGGCATTTCCTCAGTGGTGATTCCCCACACTCTTGTTCATGCTACAGGCTGACCCTCCACTGACAATGGGACAATCTGAACAGGAGCTTCACCTGAAAGAGCAGAAAAAAAACAAACATCAGTCAGAATAGAACACACATCCATCGTGTTTGCCATCTTCCTTTACTGTAATCTGGACTAGCTTCTCCTATTCAGATTTCACTCATTTCAACTTTCTTTCATGTAGAGCATCTGAGGCCTGTTTCAGTCTGTGCACTCGTGATGAGAAAAGTAGAACATTTTATCAGAAGGAACTTAGATTTGATTAGATTCAATTAGATTATACTTTAGTCATCTCGCAGAAAATACAAGCATTGCTTAGCATCCATAAAGACATAGATAGAGATCCTTAATTTCCTTCGGGATTAATAAAGTAAGACAATGGCCTGTACGGGGATTAGAATACACATACACATAATCCATATACACCTACCCATGGTCTACATACATACACCTACATATTATAAAACTAAAAGGCTGTGCCAGGTGTGCAACTTAAAGTACTATATTATTAAGTGTGGAAGTGGTGAAATGTGCAGATGGATGCTACTGTATGGTCACCAAAAAAAAGTGTCAGTTCAACTGCCGAACACTGTAAAGTAGGGAACAACTGTACTGAAATCACAGTATGAAAATAGAAATACATGGCGACACAATCTAAGAAATAAGAAAATAAACAACCGCAATAAAAGAAGGTAGAAAGGATGGAATAATGCTTAATAACTTGCAGTTATCTGGGGCACACTAGTGGCAATAGCTAATTCTTCTGAAGTGGCCTTGAGTCAGGATGTGTGCAGTTGGTTCTCACTAATGTGGTACCTATGGTTTCTTATATCAGATATATATATATCAGTGGCCCAACAAATTACTTGTTTTTTGTAAACTCGTGGTTTCGGTTTACCCCCCTGGCCTTGACTAAAGTTGGGATGAGGTTGACGCACTGGTTCGGCGGCACTGTGTGCTTAGAAACGGTGATGACTGTTTGATTATATATAACCTAATTATAACCTAATTAGGGCGCTGAGAGAGTGCGCAGGCGCCGTTCAAAACGCAGAGCGGCCAGCTTCATCCCCTCCCGTGAGCTGGCCCTGTGGTATCTGACAGGATGTTGGCATGGACCATGGAGAGGAGGAGACGCACAAAGAGCCTACTTGTTCAGGCTGGCGCGGAGACGACGCCGAGGAAGCGTTGCGGCTGTCTTGACACTGTGCTGATGCACCTCGCACACACAGGGCTCTCTGTCCGTTGCTGTCACACAAACACGCACACACACACACAGTTGAGTGTGTTTCCTTCCGATGCTCTCTGTTACAATGGGGCTATAGGATGTGACTACAACCAGCCCTGTTGCCTAAATGTAAATTTAAGACAAGCCTGATAGACTGACAGTAGAAAATGGTATCCATAACAACACCATGTTCATCACCTTGAAATAGCCACATGAATGTAACGCATCTCAACTAACCAGCTGGATGTTCTGCATTTTTCAACAAACCATGTCGAAACTGAAGACAGTCTTCAACGCACACTGCAACATTTACCAGAAAATGTGTACTAGGAATCTCTGTAAGCTGAAATCTGCTACATGTCACTAGGGTTACCACATCTGAGTTTTAGAAGACTGGGACACAGAGTGAATGTGCATATCCACAGTTGCTACAGTGTAGGTCAGGCATGGGCAAACTAAGGCCCGGGGGCCATATACGGCCCGTTTGGCTTTTTAATGTGGCCCGCCAAACGTTTCAAAATTATATTAAATAATATTATTAAACCTTTATTTAGTATTTTCCCTGCAATGTCTGCAAACTGCTGTTAATAAATGCATTGGGGTTTTTTTAAAGCCCTGCATATCTATGCTTTACTACCTATTTAAGGCCAAATCTGTGAAATATAATGGACTTTACATGTCTTTTATATTACAAACACTATATCTGTCTGCTCCTGACACGGCCCCTTAATCAAATGTTATAACCCATTGTGGCCCACGACTCAAAAAGTTTGCCCACCCCTGGTGTAGGTGATAGGTAAGGTTAACTTTTATTTACTACAGAATAGAACCAATCAATCAAAAGTATGCATCGGCTGTAGCACTAGAAACCCGCCTATGGAAACCTGTCAAAATGGCAAGAAGATCACCGCCGCACCAGCAGGATAAAAGGTTTATTTAAAAGTAGTCTGAAACTAATCAATATAGAGATGGAAGTGCATTTTGAAAAAAAAAAAAACGTGACAATATGGTGTCCTGGGAAAGATGATCAATTTACCAGAAGAGACAGTAAAAAAAGAGGACAATCCTGGAAAAAAACAGGACATTGGGCAACACAACATGTCTCACACACTGTTATCCTCTCAATCCGAGGGCCTTAATCCCTGTTGACTATCAATCTTTTACATCAGACTAGTGTCCATTCCAAAAAAGTACCAGTGTGCTCTTACATTTGACATGAGACAGATTAGAAACAGAAAGCATAACCACTAAACATGGAGAAGCATGAGACCCACATGGAACAGCAATCATATGAGCTCTGACTTGTGACTTGACTGATTTTAGTCCACAGACATGAACAGCCGTTAAAAAGTGAAAAGTCTTCTTTCTGGAGAGTGGGCAGTGGAAAGATGATGCTGACTGGACTGAACTAAAGAGTGAGGGCAAACATATAAGATGAAGACGCAGTCACCTGTGGTCAGGAGCTGTGCTGCCTTTCTGTCCTCCTTTATGTAGAGTGCCGTCATGAGGAAGAAGAGGCCTCCCAGTACGCCTACAAAGGGGCAGAGCAGGACACTGTACTCCAGGCTGCGGAAGCGCCAGGCCTGGGAGTCTGGGTTGTATTCACTCAGAGCATCAGAGATCTGCACGGGCACAGGACAGGGCCATGTTACATGTACCAACACATCACCGAAATGAGTGAAGTTTATAGATTTGGAAAATAAAACTTTTTCACTTTTTAATTTCCCATGAAGCATATGTACATGCTAATTCTGAGGAGGGTCTACTATTGTCTGTCCTTTTTAACATTTTAGCGTTTTATTTTTAATAGAGTCTATGAATAATGTCAACACTACCCAAACCAGTGGATTTAAGATTTACCACATTTTATCTTCCTTTTTACTTCTTCTACGGTAATAGCTAGCCTTACCGCACCAAGCAGGTATGGGCTTCCAGCGTCTCCTAGGAGATGGCACACCATAATCTGCAAGGCTTCTGCTGTAGCCCTCCGTGTTGGCACAACAACATACTGAAACACAATACAGTCACATCTCCATTAAATGGTATTCAACAGAAGGTTTTACATTGTCACTGATAGAGCTAGATGTGGACTGAAAGCATTTACCAGAAGGATGTCAGCAAGAATGGCCCAGTTCAGGGAGAGAAGAGTCTCTCCAATACCAATGAATACCTAAGAGAGGAAAGCAAAACAACAAGACAACAAGAACCATATTGTATTCACTGCAAGATCAGGTACTAAAGTCTAGAGAAGATCTGGACAGATACATTTACCTTACATTTTTGCATTTAGTAGATACTTTTACCCAAAGCGACTTCCATTTTTCAACCATCAATTACTGTAGGGCTAGTCTCCCCTAGAGCAACTTAGGGTTAACGGTCGAAGCCGTGATTCAAATTCACAATTTCAAGGCTACTGCCAGGCTTGCTAGGCTTCAAAAAACTCTCCACAACTACTGCCCATTGCTTACATATGTTGCTGGAATGCTTGTGGATGCCAGTACGATGGCGATGAAGAAACAGGGAGCAGAGGTGAGCATGCCCACGGCACAGATCAGTGGGTCGGCATTGGGCACGCGGTCTCGGAGCCGGCGAGATATCCAGGTGCCCAAAGACACTCCCACAATTCCTGTCACCACAGTGATGGCTCCAAATATGTAGCTTCAGGATAAGATAAAGGAGAGAAAAATGCTTCACAACCAAAGTGGTAAAGCCCCATAATCTGACTCGCTGTCAGAGCAAACAGTTGGAGTGTCACCTGTCAGATGTGTCACAAGGCTCCTTTGAACAGGGTTTTCTGAGGCCCATCATCACCTGAGCTCTGGACAAAAACATGGGAGTCCAGAAGGCCAGTGCACCTGTGACAAAAGCCATGGCGGTGACCCCCAGCGAGGACCATACAAAGCTCCGACTATGCACCAAAGTGAAGAAGAAGAAGAAGAAGACAGTCGATTACTCTCATCTCTGTTGCTATTGTCCAAACAAAGCGTAAAATATATTTTATAATGTGACTGTGCTTACTTTTTCAAGAGGTACTTGATGTCCTCCAGATAGGATGTCTGCTCGATCTTTGCTCCTCCCTGAGAATCGGAGGCCCCTCTCGGTGGGTTGGGGGTTAGAATGAGCAAGAGCACCAAGCCCAGCACTCCAAGGATGGGATTAAGCTGTGAAGAGGGGCACAGATCCAGAAGAGAAATAAGAGACGTTAGGCAATGAAAGAAGCTTCTGTCAAGACATTACATACATGAAAGTCAAAATAACTTGATTAACCTCTTCTCATTGACATAGCCATGCGTCACAGATATATTTTAAATGGAGAATCTGTCTGGGGGGCTGTCTGTATACAGGAAATGTGTGTGTAAACATATGATTACAATGCTACTCCAATTAGTGCTAAGTATGAATAAAAATGGAGTAGAATGGGTGTGTTAAAATATATAAGCGGAACATCTAATAAGGAGTCTTACCCTGAGGGCCCACCGCCAATCTCCGGTGGCACTGGCAATTGTGGATCCAACAATGTATCCAAGACCACTATGGAACAAAATAAAGGGCTGAAACATTGGATTGGTTTGACCACAAAAATAGTTGTGAAAGGCAATTCCTATGTGCAATACAGTAATAGCGACAGAACAAATACATTCATGCTATATAAACTCTAAAGCTTTAAGTGCCTGCAAAGCCTCTATACCTTCCAACAGGAATGAAGATGTAGAAGAATGAGATCATGAGGGTCCTCTTGGAGTCGCTGAAGAGGTCTCCAATGATGGTGGGGGCAATGGTGGAGTAGCTGGCCTCTCCTGTTCCCACAAAAGCCCTCATGAGCACCAGCACCCAGAAATACTGTTCAAATAAAAACAAACACACACACACAAACACAATCAGCAACACAGATTTTTATATGAAGGACCACATTGTATAATGTAAACAACAGCAAAAGAGGTATGGTCTAATGCTTACAGGGTTCAATTGTAAAACCTTTCAATGATGTGGCACAAGGAAAAAAAACGTTCTGGAATCTTTGTAACATCTATATAGAATCACTGGACCTTCTAATGTATATTTGAGGTAGTATTAAATGTAGTACCGACTCAGTGATGAAAGAGCTACCCAGTGTGGTCACAATCCACACAGCAAGACCAGAAACCATGATGAACTTCCTGTTGTAGCGATCCCCAAGGTAACCAAAGACTGGGGCCAGTAGCATAAAACTGCAGATGAAAACTGTAGACAGATTAACCTTTTATAACAGTCTAGCCAATGTCACATAGTCAACAGCCCCATTCTATACACTAGCCCTATATAATATTATAATTGATGCATTGTAACCTTGAAATTACCTTAAAGATAAGTTACCTCCTGTTGCAGTAAAATGATTACTATGACCATTTTTATTGTCAATAGATATGGACAATAAAAAATGTTTTGTTATGTACTCAACTTCACAGATTGAAGTCCCTTAGTGGAAGCATCTTATAACTAATTTCATTTCTTATATTTTCATATAAATTCACTCCAACAAAGACAGAAAAGCATGGTTAGTGTGACATGGTAACAGATGAAAGGTGTCTTGGGTTGGTTGTGTGACTTCCTGTTCCTGTTCCTATTCTTAGTAAATGTTAATACAGATCTTGGCTCTTAACTAAGAGGTCCAAACATAATGCTTAATTACCTGTCTGCAACAGGCCAGATGTGCTGTCTTTTATTTTAAAGTAGCTCTGGATACTCAGAAGTACACCTTGAAATACAAAAACCATTAGCATTACAAAAACAATAGCATGATATCTCAGGCATGTTTAACTACAGCCAGGGTGAACGTTCTATGCTAACATCGCATTGATGCTCCTTTTTAGTGAGAGTGGCCAAACAAGATAAACTGAACAGAAGAAAAAAAGAATTACTTTACCTGCAATTGTGTAACGATCCATATAGTTCAGTAGATTGACATAGCACAGTACAGCCACTGCAATGTAGGCCCGTCTTGGTGATATCTCTGTGCTCTCTACTGAACTATCCATTCGTCCATTGGGGATGGTTCCATAATGGGGAGTTTCTGTCGTGCTGGAGCGGAGGTATGTTTTCTCATTGCGGGAGATGGTCCCTGCGGGAGGGCCCTCCATGGCAGACCACTTTGAGCTAAGGTAGTACACAAGAAGAGGAAGTCTGAGGGCAACTCAGGTTTTATTATAGTAGGGCCCACTTGTGATGTTGTATAACCTACTGTAAAAACAGATCATGTGGCCATGGCCAATGCTGTCCATGAAATAAACTGATTCAGTTGACTTTGGAACACTGATGGTGCAAGTACAGTTTTGACTAATATAGAAATTCTCTAAATAAAAAGGCTACTTTTGGTTGTCAGCAAAGCAATATCTCCACAGAAAGTAAGACTTCTCATTATCAGACAGGCAATAATAACAAAACTTGTTCTTTTAGGACATGCTGTCCAATACCCATTGTTTAGGGTTGATACAGTTTATGCTTTCAAAGCAGGAATTAATGTACTTTAAATGTGCGTTCCGTGTGATTTGATAACTGGTGGATGTGGGTGTGTGTGTGTTTGTGTGTGTGTGTGTGCGTGTGTGTGTGTGTGTGTGTACGTACGTACACAATTGCCCCACTAACATAGGAAACAATTGGCCTATTGGATAGAAACCCTTAGACTTTCACCAGCACAATTAAACTGTGGGACAACTTGTGACCAACTGTGAAATCTCAGCCTAGTCTTCTCTTCATAAAATATGTCAGTGACCAAGCAGACCATGTCAGAAGATACAAATATGATTCAATCCCTGATAGATGTGAGACATTTAGACAGTTCATTTAGAGACTCTGTTTTCCACTAATAGACACTTAACTATTTTTACAGGGAAGTTCCAAATGAGTTAATCTCATTTTGGTAAGCACTTCACAAACACTCCATTGGGGCCATGCAATCTGAGTAGCTGATTTTATCTTACTGTGTGATCAACTGGACAAAGAGGACAATGACAACCTCACATTAAATAGTCTTTCATCAAAGGGCATCAAAGGTTTAAGATTTCTTTTTATAAGGATAAGTACATTTTGAAGAAAATGCATTATGTAATTACATGGTAAAAACAAGAACTGACTAGCCTCATACTGTATCTGTGTTTTGACAACACATGTTTCCAATCACTTTTGTCACAGTGATTAGTGAATAATATGATTTGGGTATTTTGCATAAAGTGCATCTGGTCCATGTTTGCAGGGAGGCTATAGTCTTGCAGGACTAGGCCTCCATAACAATTGAACTCATTATGGACACCCTGGCCTCCCACAACAACGCATGATGTAAACAATTGCTTCAATTCAGAACTCCAAAAGAGCTGCTTATGTGTTTCTGCCTATGTCTTTGAAATATCGATACCCTTTCAGCTAGTGTGAAATCAGAGGAATTGAAAAAGCTGCATGCATTACGTAAAGCCCAAAAGAATCACATTATTACATAAAAATAAGGAGTGTTCAGACCTACTATAAAACAAGAGAACCATACATACGGATTAATGATGCCCAGGAATCTTGATCTGTTCATTCCATGCTATTCTTTTGTGAATTCTTTCATTCTTCCTTCATATGCTTTTAATGAGCTTTATGCAGTTTCTGTTGTTTATTTTTGTAGCAAGAGCTCTCTCTCAGATTTGGAACTGAAAGAGCAAAAGCTAGAATTTCTGTTACTTATAGCTGCAGTTATCAAGTTAAAACATGCCCCCTCCCCCGGCAAGTCACACGCTTGAAAACAGTTCCACACTGTGACGCATTGTTGACCACAGGCCAGCAGCCTTTCCCCTGCTTTAGCATTAGCACTCGCTGGCAGCGCTGCTGTGGGACTGTGCAACAGCCCTCGACTCTCAAGTTTAGTCACCCTTCATTTGTGCAACCCAGTTATGTGCAACCTGTTTACTGAACATGCGGTAAAGAAATGTGTTTATCGTCTGTTCATGGGTAATGCGAGAGAGGAAGTTGATCCAAGAAAAGATAAGAGGGCTTAACCAAAGTGTACTGTATCTTAGAAAATATTGATGCTGTTTGAGAGGTAGGCTTGTTTTTTAATGAAAAAGTTCCTAAATTGTGAAATTACCACACTTGAGAAATTACTTTCACCATGGTGAAGGTATTTGGTGTAGTTCAACATCCCTTTCCCAGACCCAGACAGCACAAGAAGCCAGTATGTTGCACCAAAATAGCAATCCAATGAAGACAGTGATTCTGTTTGTGTTCCATGGTAACACATGGAGCCAGTTTTTATGGTGTTATTATTTAAGTATGAGAAGCCGAAGCTTTTCATTAACCTTACACTGCTAGCTATAGGGGCACAGCTTAGTCTATGAAGATAAATCGCTTTTTTACACCATTAACAAGGTTCAATACACTTCATTGGTAGACTTCTGAGGGCCCTGACATTTAAAACGAGACAATGAGAATTTTGAAAGTGTACAGGTACTTTATTAAAAAGACGATAAGTCGATTGACGAACAGACAGGACAGGGGAAAAGATTGAAAATTATATTCTGTTAAAGTGCTTGGATTTCATCTGAAAATATATGGAGACTATCTACATGAGCACTAAAGCACCAACAAATGATGAAACTTGACTTGACAAAAGACATTTATAAAGTTGTAGCTCGTCAACTGACTTATCATGATTTAATTTCAAGATGCCGGTGACCGGGAAATTCTGAGAAGGTACTGTCTTTATAAACTGTCTTTTTAATAATACCTGTACACTTTCAAAATTCTCATTGTCTCATTTTAAATGTCAGGGCCCTCAGAAGTCTACCAATGAAGTGTGGAGTTACTTTGAACCTTGTTAATGGTGTAAATCAGAAGCCTCTTATCTTGATTCAGAAGCCTCTCATCAGATGGAATGATAGCATAGTTTTGTTTTATGGTCTGTGGTCTGATCTTGTTGACAGAAATTAATCACAAAGACAAGGACCAGGGTGTGCTTGGGAACCTTTTTAAAAAGAGGCAAAAAT
This sequence comes from Limnothrissa miodon, assembly GCA_017657215.1. Taxonomy (NCBI): domain Eukaryota; kingdom Metazoa; phylum Chordata; class Actinopteri; order Clupeiformes; family Clupeidae; genus Limnothrissa; species Limnothrissa miodon. The sequence continues at coordinate 2,975,433 of JAGFZM010000007.1, read as the reverse complement.
GCATCATCTGTCCACATATTTTAAAGATGTGTGTGTGTGTGTGTGTGTGTGTGTGCGCGCGCGTGCGCACTACTCCTGTCTTGCAACACCAAGAGCAGCCCCATCAAGACCTTACTGTCTTTACAGTAGAGGTACACTCCCATCTTGATTCTGCCAATAGGCTGTTGATGACTGTTCCCTGATGGTTGTTGGGAGGAAAAAATCTGCAATAATAGAAATTATCTGCCTCTAAACCAGTTATCAATCCACACAAAATAAGAAGAGACAGACAAGAGACAACAAAAAGAGACAGTCTGCATTGCGTGTGAATGATTGTCAAATTTTTACAAGCAAATGCAAAAAAATGAAGGGTGAAAGTAAATATTGCAGTCTTGTGTGTGTTTATGGTATTCAGTGAACACTATATATTATATAGGCTAGGCAGGTCCCGAAGGAGAAATTTGGAGTGAATCAATCACCAAGGGCTGTCAACAGAAGAAAAACAGGTAAATTTGATACTACATGACCGAATAATGAACTCCGCAACTATTGAGTGGATGAGGCACTTAGGCCTATTACGTTCAGTTCTACAGTATCTCCCCATTCAGTAAACATATTGGTTCTTTATTCAGTCTATGTTGCATCAATTCTTTTCTCCACGCAGACCACATTTAGTGACGTTGGACTCTGACAATATTCATAGCCCCTCTCCAATGTTGCAAATGCATGCTTTCAAAAATATCGTCTCAAAAGTAATCAGCCACTGAAGTGTCGGCCATGGAGGTCTATGCTTTGCAAATGTAAGCCAATGTAGGCAAAATATGCAAATTAGGTAGTTTAAAATGCAAGATTCTGCTGGAAGCACCCTACTCAGATTCAGCACCCAAATTGGCAAAATAAAATTGATTGAACTTTTCCTTTAAATTTGTTAAATAGGCTAGTTGTTGTTTTTTCACTGGAACAGAAGCCGTTCAGGGTGCTTGTAGAGCTCAAAGCTTATAAAATTAGGCTATGTCTGATGTTGGGCATTAGGCTGTAACGCGCGTGAGAAAAAGTATTGGAAATAGTGGCCTAGTCCAAGCTCTATCTTGGAGATGGTAAAAACCAAAGGAGCCAGTCATCCAGAAATTAAAATGCTGAAATTTTTCCACTCCAGCTCTTTAAATAATGGACCCGTGGTTAGGTCATACCTCTTTCATTAAGTGAAATGTATAAAAAAAGAGAGAGAGAGAGAGAATTTGGTGCCCTGCATAATTTGTTGTCTTCTGATGTAGGGGGTAGAGGGGCAGGGTGGAGTGGGAAATTAGGGGTGGAGAGCTATAGCTCAGTGGTCAGTACGTAGCCTACTAGCCATTAAGAACTGGGCAATGTCTACAAGCTTCATCTTTTAGAATGTTTTAGCAATAGCCTCCCAGGCATACTCAACCTAGCGCTTGGAGTATCTGACTATGTTCGTCTAGGACGTTAAATTGAATCCACCTGTTCCATGAACCCAGGGTTCGGCACTTGCACTTTTGAAACGCTACAGGGTGCCCTCGAGCTGCTAGTTCTGGTTCTCGTGGTGTCTTTGGATTTCAAGCGCATGCTCAAAGTCGAACAGAATGTTGAGCAAAACGGACTAGAAAAGACAGACAGACATTGGCGTTTAAAAAAGGAGATTACTGTTTTCTTCGTAAAGCAAACCTTATTTTCTCAACTGTAGTGTGTAAAACAATGACGGAAACCCAATCGGCGCTGTTACTCAGAAGACAGCTGGCAGGTAATTCTTCTATGACTGCTGGCCAGCTAGCAATTCTAGCTAATGTTAGTAAGCTAGCTAGTAAAAAACTAGCCTACCAACGACTGTTAGCTTGCTAACTTTGTTCTGCCTGTTAGTAGGGGGTTAGCTGTGTAAATTGTTAGCCAGTTAGACGGGAAGGCACATAGCAGATTGCCCTGGCTAGCTAATCCAAATCGTTGGCCCACTTTCTACATGCCTCTTTGTTTTGCTTGTCAACAATGCAGTGCAGGGAAAACTATATTTTATTCAACATTTACGTTAACATATGTGGTTACTGGACTGGATTTACATTTTAAGTCATTTGTGGTGTGTAGTTACTTTTAATTTGTTGGCGCGTTTACCTTGTTAGCGCAGTGACATGAATCTTTTACGTTACTTTGTGTGATGTTTAAGCCAGTTCCGCCGAAGTTTGTCACCGCTAACTTAGCCGACAACTGCTCATGTAGTACTTTAATTGGGTAAGGGTGCCGCAATGAAGTGTAACGTTTGCTGCTCATACCAAATCATAATTCGAGGAAGAGTAAACCTGGGGCATTGTAATTTTATTGAAATTTATCTACAGTTTTAATACTCATTTCCTAACGTGCTAAAATAAATGTAGTCCTTTCACTTACCGTAACTGTTGTCCAATACATTGATACAAATGCCATGCTTTTTATGCCAGCTAACGAATCCTTCACTGCCTAATGAAACCTAACGTTAGCTAAAGCCAGCCTTCTTTATCCATAATCTGTCAAGCGGAGTTGCTAATATTACATTTACTATTTTGTTGCCTTAACATGTTACCAAGTTATTATTTTAATTCGGTCTATTACGGACGATTACTGTATCGTTGCGTGTTGACATCAAGTATTTAAGTTGGGGATAGTTACGATGCTGCTGCTTGTGGACAGCAAAAGTGAAGGTGAACAGAGGTGATGACTGCAATGCGTTGTGCAGTTTCTTAGTAGCGTAGCTGTTGATAAACTAGTTTATTAATCTGATGGCTTTTCATTAGCTAGGTTATTATGTTTTTGGCCATGTAGTGTGGTAGCTTTCTCATACATTTTCAGAGTATCAGCTCACTGCAGGAAGTCTATCTTGGCCGTACATGGAACATCAATGATTTTTTATACAATCATGAGATGCATTTGTTGCATGAGTTTTCCCTCAATTAACTAAATGTGAACAATGTACATAAAATCTATGATCTGGCTTTTATCACTCAAGTGTGCGCATTATAGATAATTGAAATGGTTGGCCTAAAAATCATTAGAAAACATTATAGAGTCTAAAGTCTGTTGTGGAAAGAAATGGGCTTAGTATGTGACCATTTGGAAAAAAGGTGTTATTTTTATATTAGTTACATTTTTGTTTTGGGTAGATTTGTTTTTAGATAAGTGAGTCATAACTATGTTTTTTTTCTTTATGGTAGAATGATAGTGATTTATAATAGTAATAATATGATTTTGACTGAGTGATCACTTAGTGATGTAGTGATTAGGGAGTAATGATACTGGTTGTGAAAGTTACTGGTGTACTGTTGGCATTCACTAGCAATACCGTATTATGTTAGCCAGTTAAGTTTGCCCTACATCTTGCTGTTTGGGAAGTCGAGAGCCCTATGTGATTCACCTGGCTACTCTGACTTAAAAGGCCACGTGAACTCAGGAAGAATGATATCTGTATTTGTTCATCTGGGATTTAAGTCTAGTTGTTTGCCTGATTGATTCATGTTGATACAAGTGGTGTATTGTGTTATGTATTTTAATATTATTCTGCAGTCCACAGAAATGAGTGACTCGGTACAAGTAGTTTATTTACATGGGTGTGTTGTTTTGGAGTACAGTGATATTCAGTTCTCCCTTTAGATCTGTCAGTATAGATTAAGTGCTGTCGTGTCATGTTCCTTGAAAGCTAAGCTGTAGATATTTCTTGAGGGTATTTAGGGGCACAAACAGATCTCTGAAAACCCACCCCCTGTGCTTTCTCCAACAACAGGCAAGGGGTTTGGCCCCCCAATTTGAAACGGTGTGGAACTACCACTATTATGCCACAGGAGCTAGATTTAAATGGGCACAAAAGGTGGCAGTTTGCATGAGGCAAATATGTTTTTTTTTGTTTTTTTTTTTGTCTGATTGATTGTGCAAGTAATCATTCAACAAATCAGTCATTTTTTAAGAAGAGATCTTTAGATCAAGTTTTTTTTTTCTTTGCTGATATACATATCAGCAAAGATAAGCTATTAAACAGGCAAGACCTAACTAAGGCTGTTCTATACAAAATTAGCATAATTAAATACAATTTCAGATGATGTCTTTAACTGGGGTTTATAGTGTGTCATTTTGTTACATTTGTGACATGTTTGTTACATACACTCAATTATTTTTTTATATTTAATTCATTTTGAACATCACTGAGTTGTGCAGTGCATACATGATTTAGGGTGGCTTTGGAGTTTTTTTTTTAAACAGGACTCATGTATGTGGAGAGTGACACTCCTTTGTCTTATCACTGTATAGTGGGATTGTAGACATAATTGGCCTGAAGACATCTGTTTAAATGGGACTGGGGCCAGATGCATACACCAAGTGAAATGAGCACTGAGATTCTGTTTAGTTCCCAGGCTTGAGGACAGGTTCTCGAACATTTTCATTTTTCCACTTTGGAGGAGGTTTTTTTTTTTGTTTTTTTTTTTTTTTTTTTTTCAGCTCCAGGTGTTTTCCATCGACCTGGCAATATGATTTTGCAGAATAAATCCGTATCTTCCTCCCTCTTCATTAGATCTGATTTATCAGATCTTCATTTCACTCTTACCATGACACATAATACATAGGGCTTACTAGTTTTAGACTAGATGTTCTAACATCAGCTCTTGGTTGTGACATCTCAGTTTCTCTCTCTTCCACACACAGAATATTACACACAGAATATTTACAAACCTCACCTTGTTGAAAAAAGCTTAATACAAAGTGTATTGTTATTTATTGTTTCTCCATATAGAATTAAACAAAAACCCAGTGGAAGGATTCTCTGCAGGATTGATAGATGATAATGACCTATACAGATGGGAAGTTCTAATAATTGGACCTCCAGACACACTGTAGTAAGTATGATTTCACACTAATTTGTCTTGCTGAAATTTGATATTCAAGTTATTGCTTTGGTCGAGCACTGACACTCTAGTTAACATGTGTTGTTCTTGATGCATTCAGCGAAGGGGGAGTTTTTAAAGCACACCTGACATTTCCCAAAGACTACCCGCTCAGGCCTCCAAAAATGAAATTCATCACAGAAATATGGCACCCAAATGGTAAGATCTTGTTAACATCACAAATCCTCCCTGGATTACCATGGATTTTGTTGTCTTATTTGCTAAGAAAGCTGACAGGGAAGACACAGCATTTTGTTAAATTATCCTAAGATTTTTTTATGTTGACCCAGAATCATTCAAATACCTCTCATATCTCTGATGGTTACCTTTTGAGTTTTAATGTAAATTTTGCTTTAGACTCTAGAGATTTCCCATTTCCTAATTTTGTGCTCACAATCTTGTTTCCAGTTGACAAGAACGGTGATGTTTGTATTTCTATTTTGCACGAGCCTGGGGAGGATAAGTACGGCTATGAGAAGCCTGAAGAGCGCTGGCTCCCTATTCACACCGTGGAGACCATCATGATCAGTGTTATCTCTATGTTAGCAGACCCCAACGGAGACTCCCCCGCCAACGTAGATGCCGCTGTAAGTCCCTGTGGGTTCTTGTCATGGAAGTGTTATGAGGAGCTTTACACAAAACTTCCCCGTACTCAACATATCCACTGCAGTTGGCATGCAAATCAATTAACTATATTGCATATGGTCTATAACTTAAGTTACATATCGAGTAATATCAAAACAATACATCAATTCAGACACAATGCATAAAGTATAATGTCCTCTTGGATGACACTGTTTAAGCTAGTTGTTGTTAAGTCTCTTTTATTGTCAATTCTCTACATATACTGGACATGCAGAGGAATCGAAATTACGTTTCTAGCTATCCCACAGTGATGCGCACACCCATTCACACACACCAGTGGAGGGGATTACCATGCAAGGCTCCAGCCTGCCACTAGTAGCAATTTTGGGGTTCAGTGTCTTGCTCAAGGACACTTTGATGGGGTCTAGTAGAGTGGGGCTCGAATCTGCAACCTTGCAGTCACCGAACGGCTCCTCAACCACCTGCGCCACCACCGCCTTAGTACTACGTCCTACAAATTGTAACTATCCGTCGAAGGTCGAAGACAGACAACGCAGACCTCGAGAGTTGTGATTGGTCCGTTTTACATAAGGAGATGGTGTCCATCTTTGGATGTAATTGCTCACTTGGAGTCTCACTTTAACATAAATATTTTTTAAATGAACTAGCTAGCGAGCAAATCGTTTGTAAACACTTGTGACACCCCATGCTTACAGACTTTATTTATCTGCATGCCTTTAATTACCTCTGTATCGCAACTGCTGTAACAACTAGAGTGCCTTTAGAGGCTCTCCACTACACTCCACATACGGGAAATGACCCAATACCCCTAGGTGTTGTGGCGGTGAATTGCCACACATTGCAGTGACTCTGACGCTGTGGTATAAATCAGAAACGTCGGCGGTGTCTAAGTCACTGCAACGCAGAAGTATAATTCCAGCTTTAGGATTATTCTTGTTTGCCTTAAACCAAACTACTCAGTCAAATTGGGCTTGGCTCTTTTTTTTTGTTTGTTTACTTACTGACCATAGTATTGTTTTGCAACCAGTTTATTTATTTTTTCGATAAATCCATATAATCTTTAAGTTTGGGAAATAGTAAAGTTCACAAGAACCTTGTATTATTTTGCACAGAGATGAAGCATGTTGTCATACAGAGCAGTATTAGGTGTCTGCACAGCATCATAGAAAATCGCGTAGTACCTGGATGAGCGCCATCTTGAGGGTAGAGGCTAGATGCTAATGCTACAAAGGTTTAGAGGCTTATAACCAAATTGTTTGTGGATGGGTATGAGATATAGTGTCAAAAGGGTTTATTGTGAAGAGCCTGGTGAAGGCAAAGGTAAGCGATAGTATAAAAGGAAAGTAATTTCCATAGGGCACCCAAAGGCTAATATTCACTCACTGCTGGTCATTCTTTTACCTGTTAACTGGGCTGTAAAGGAAAATTGTTACACATTTCTTATATCAATGTAACATTTAGAATGCCAATCTTATATCTGACTTCTTCGCTGTGTCCATGGTCAATTTGGTGTGAGCGAGTTTGTTTACATTGTGTAGCACTAGCCAATAACCTAAGTTAACCTTCCTTTGATCACTTCAGATCGACATACAGCTCTCACACAGGCGTAAAATGCCTGCGTATAAATCACCTTCACAGATAGGTTAAGCTGTATGGACTAACAGTATGAGTAATCCTTTGGGCAATCAACATAACTACACCGTTTACTCACATTTGGCGTTCATTAGCCCCCCTCCTCCTTCGATTGCCTGTTAACCTTAGCGGTCATTAAATCCATTGCTCAAAGTTCTCACTCTCTCTGTGCTTTTTCATGGAATTGTCTGGTATTACATTTTCACTGGGTGGTCTCAGACTGGCTAATTTCATTAGTACGCACATCTAATATCGCCAGTATTCACGTAATGATTCACCTTGCTCGCACGCATCAAGGTTTTCTCCCCACTAACGCAGCCATGCATCAAGGGATGTTCTGTCCAGTTCAGCCTGCCTGACATAATGTAGGCTAAGGCACCTTTCACACCACAGCATTGTACCATTTTAGACCGACACAAACACACACACACAAAAACGAAAACAAAGAGAAAGGGCTTCAATCCCGTTCTTCTTAATTCCCCTCTGCTCTCAAACCCTCAGACTTCGAGAGGCTCTACCCTCAACATGGTTCCCGCCGCTTTATGACGTCGCGTGAGTGCATTCTATTAGGTGTTCCAACAGCCACATGAAAATGTGTCGCAACCCTCTGTGTTGCTCCAGTGTCATGTAAGCAGGATCAAACATCAACATGTTCTGATGCTAGCTAGCTATATTTCAGACTAGATGTGTAAAAGGGCCAAACTTGGACTTGAATTGCAGCCAAGTGTAGGCAGTGCTGGTTGTTGTTGTTTTCTCGCTCATGGTTCTACAGTAAATACTGTGAATGGTATGTCATTATATATGTGGGAATGGCAATAAAATGACTTGTGTGTGCAGGCTACATATAGTGCTGTTTAGCTTATATTTTATTACTGCATGACTGCTCACCTGTAATTGTGCTCCTGCAAGCTTTCTGACAAGTAGCTTTTCATAACAGAAGTAGTCATAAACAAGGACGACATGCTACCAATTGAATGGACCGAATGTCATGCAGGAGTGTGTATTGGAGCACACTCCAGTTACCATTCACCATTTAGCCCTAATTTAATTCATTAATTATTATGATTACTTTAAAAAAAAAAAAAAAAAAAAAAAATTTTCAGATTCTGATGTTCCAGCAAAAAAAGAAGAAAAAACTATTTCTGAGAGTGTTCTGAATGCTCAGTGTAGAGAACAGCGGTTACTCAGGTTAACCAGTAACTAGGAAGGATGGAGTCTTGCTTTATAGTATATCCCTTAGGTTCATCATACAGTCATCAATGCAAAGATTGATGATGCAGTCTGTCCATGGGCATTATCAGGGGTGTGAGAAGAAATGCTGCAGAGGTACTCTAACACCAAGTCCTGTGTGTTTTTTAACCTTACAGAAAGAGTGGAGGGAAGATAGGCATGGTGAATTTAAGAAGAAAGTTGCACGCTGTGTAAGACGGAGCCAAGAGACTGCCTTTGACTGATGGTACTCCAGCAGTTTGTAGCTTCACTTTTTTCAGGGTAAGTGAACTGGACTTTTACCTTAAGGGTTTTACAACATCGGGTCTCGTGGTCTCTTACTTTGGACTAGTTAAAAAGCTCTTGATTGTCTAGTAAAACCCTCTTGTGTCCTGTGACTTATTCCTGTTTGATCTGCTCTCCATAAGAATTCCTCTTACTGCTACCATGAATATTACCTCATACAAAATCGAGGGAAAAAAGAGGTCTAATGTGTATTTTTAGATTAAGTGTTGACATACTTCTTTGGTTTTGTTGTCAGGTCTTCTGCTGAGAAACAACGTGGCACTGTTTTTCCTGCATTCTACCACCCTGATGGATTTGTCTTGACTGAGCCTCTTGAGAGACGGACAGGAGAAAGAAAATGGGCTGCAGTAGAACACATGGCCATCACACATGCTGGCGGAGGCCATGCCAGTGCCAATCTAATAAAAGCAAAGAAAAATAAAACAAGAAGCATCACTCAGTCTCTCTAATCGTTGAAGTGATACAGCCTTTCAGGAAGTAATTGTAAAGACCTGTACATAGCACAGACTTAAAACAAACAAACAAAAAAAAGATAATATAATAACTGATCTTCTCCATCCAGCAAAACACTTAGCACCAAATAATATTTAGTTAGCTTTTGAATCCTGTAAATTCTTGAAAGAATATCCACATCCCTCCTATCGACAAAGGCATCTCTTTTAGTAGTGTGCATTAGCTCTGTCACAGGTGAAGTTAAAGCCTATAAGGTAAAAACTTTGAAAAGGGTAAGAGTATTTTACCTTTTTTTCTTTCTTTTTTTTTTTTAAGTCAGTAGATTCCTGATATTGTGTAAGATCACTCGTTCACAGATGCTAAGATGCGAAGCTGCCTAAATGGCCATTGTGTGTGATAAAGAAAGTCCATCAATTTGTATAGCATGCCATGTCTTGGGACACACTCTCATTCAGCACTTCAGGTGAAACATAAATAACATCAGATTTTCTGAAGGTCCGAGCCAGTCATCAGGGTACTGAGCTGGTTTGGTTTGTAACACCTCAAGCTACACCAGTTGGCTGTGGCTTTTTTTTTTTTCGAAAGGGGTGCCGTCTTAGGCCGACACTGCACATCAGTTGTAATTCATGCATGTTTGAGTTACATTGTTTTCATTTTGTTTTCTTTTTAAAAGTGCCTCCCGCCTGGCTGTTACACACTTGCTTTGAACATACATAAAAGGGTGCAATATGTCCAGCAAATTTGCTATACACCCCTGAGCATATGTATGTGTGAAGATCCCCCCCCCCTTGATTTTGTTTTATAACCCTTTGTACCAGCATAATGATTATTGAAATGTGGTTGATGCATTGGTGTAGCAATAATCCCTTGCCTATACCTATACTTTGCAGAACTTTTTTATTTTGTGTGGTTGGATTTGGTAGCATTTATGCAGCATGTTTCAAAGTAGGGGTTTCTTGCCAGAGTTCTTGGGATTTTTATTTGGGGAATGAAAAGACAAACAGTTTGTCTGAATGAGTGTGTTTATTTACCCCATACCACCTTCTTTGACCCCCCCCCCCCCCCCCCCAAAAAAAAAGTTTGTTTTCAATTTATTTTATTCTTGCTCTGACAGACTACTGCAGTTTCTGTTGCCTAATGTACAAAGACAAAAATACTGATGTATATTTTTCATGTTATGAACTGTCACCTTCTCTAGTGCGTTCTTCGAAAATAAATTTTTTCCAGCATGTGCGTGTGTGTTTGTCATGAACTCTAAATGCAAGATTTGCCATGCTGGGGCCTTCAATAGAGCATCAGGGTTTGGGATAAGCACTGTAAGATATGGTCAACTTCAAGGTCGCTAGACTACTGTTTGGAAGCCTGATGAAACTCAACTGTAGGCCGAGACAAAATTCACCCTTGCAGGAATCATATAGGACTTGGCATGTGGATTGCTGAGAAGTGTGTCTCTGCACTGGTTGGTTGTCCCATGAGATTAATGAAATTTGAAATTTTCTGACAAAAAAAATATTTACCCAGGACACTTTATTTTCTTTTATATAAAAAAGAGGTCTTTATTCATCAAGTTGGGTCATTCTGGTGTTTAACCTCGCTTGGATCCTGAGTAATTTAAATCTACCTCTATGTCGTAATAATATATTATGAGGGTTTTGTAATTTTTAGAAACTTTAGAAATTGAATGAGTTTACTGGAAATGAGCCATTATTTCACTTCCAGGACTCTTGGCAACGTTGATGGTAAGAATCTCCTGTCTAGCCAAATGGCCTTGCTTGCCAAATGGACACAATCATGGTCAAGACCTTTGCTTTAAGAGGCTTAAATGAATATCGGAACATTGAAAGGTGCAAAACTACGTACAATTCATACAACCCACACATTGATATCTGGTGGTTGGGTTGAGTTTCTCCTAACCCCGCCCCAAATATTCTTGATACGTTCTCTCGCGATAGAGGGTGAATAGCCACGGATCCAACATGGCGGAAGGTATGTGAATGATTTCTTTCATATTTTCACGCCCAATGTATATTTTGTCGAGGCATTATTTCAAATGGATACTGAATACATAATGAATAATGCAAACATAGACATGATGAGTTAAAAGCAGGATAATAATTCTGGTTTACTTTGGCGTCATCGTTTTTATGTTAATTTTTCCAAGCTCTCCTCCTGAGTTGGGATTGTCAGTCAAGTGGTGGGTTGGGCGGTGGTACTGTGGCTTATGAATTTGCCGGGTGACTTGTGGCTTCGTACTAACGTGGTTGTGTTGAAATGCTGGTAAAATATAACGTCGTAGTATACGTAGGGTAACCTAACGTGTCGCGCCGCCACAGTGTTGTGGTTGTCAACTGTTAATTTCAATATAGGTCGCCCTTGAAAGAATGGTTGGACAATGACTGGACTGATGTATTTTTAATAAACATGAACTTGGTGTGGTTTCTAACGTGTAACTGGCTACGTGGGTCTAGTGAAATCCAAAAATTTCATTGTCTTTATTATTCTAATGTCTGCAACTGAAAAACAGACAATTCTTTCGTTTGTAAACAAAATGCGTCCTCCAACAACCTGTTAACGTGAAACAAAAGAGACCACTCGTCGACACCGCAGCCTGTCCTGCATCTTCGAGTAGCTGTGCAACTTGAAGTGTTACAAATCCTGATAAATTGTTTATCTAAGTTGTTTCTGTAAAATACTGTCAATTATACAGCTGTTGCTGTTTTTAAAAATATTAGTTAATTCTTTCTTAACATGCGCTAAGTGTCCGTTACCTTTATCAGAGTTATCGGTCATCACCAGTATGCCGTGTACATCTGCTGTGATGGTTTTGAGTTGGCAGCCACAGTTAAGGTCATAACCTTAACATAATACTCATTACATTTTTGTTAACCTTAGAGAATTAAATTGTGCCTGTCCAGATGCCCTGCATTCATTTTCAACACTATCTTTGAAATACAGTCTTGAAAATGCAAGATTGTTACCACCACCCAGGTGACTATTATGTCCATAACACTTTATAGCACTGTTTGAGTCTTCTTGCAAGGTGGCCTATTGCATGTTGGTCTGTAGAATTATTTTTATTCATCAAAGTTATGCCCTGCTTAAGAACTATTGGACTTCACGCCACCTTGTGTAGGTCTTGCTTTTGTCACGTTACCAGCACAATTTGCTGTTTTTGCACTATTGAGGCTTTCCTGTGAAGTATAAGTCAGGTGGTTGGGAGTGACTTCCTCAGCCAGCCAGTCGTCCGCCTAAGCCAGTGTCGAGGGCGGGCAGAGGCAAACTGCCTAATCAGCACTATGTGGAAAGCCACTAGACACTCAGGGGTAGGCCTGCACAGAAAAAGGGGGAAGGAAGCAGGAGTGTCTCAGAAGTTGAGCAGAGGAGTGGAGGAGCTCTGATTTGCAGATCCAAGGATTGTGCAAAATACATGAATCACTGTCTCAGAAGCATGAAACTTAGGCAAAATTAGGCAACATTACCCCACAAATAAGTCTGTGTTCAGATGAATGCTGTTGGATTTACTCTGCATTAAAGTATCATCCAATGGCTATGATGGGGTCAGGTCTTGACAAAAAAAATAGTCAACTTTCACTAACACTGATACAATTTGCTGTCTATTTCTTTTTATTTTAGATTTGTTTTAGTATCAAGAGCAAACATAAACACAGCTAACATGTTCCTCTTCTACTTGATGAACGTTAATTGTGGTTATTAAAAATTTAACTCCTTAATATATTGTTTTATTACAATTTGTCAGTCAGCCTTTAGAACACTGCCTGTAATAGACCCTTGCAAGTATTCCCATTTAGGCATTTACTCTGTGAAGGTCAGCGTCTACCTATTCCTGTTGCACTTTGTTGGACTTCTGTGACCTATTCACTTATGTGTTTTCTCTTTCTGTTGGGTCCCTGTCTCCATCGCACTCCTTCTTCTCTTTCTTTTTCTTTCTTTCTCTCTCTCTCTCTCACTCACACACACACACACACACACACACTCTCTCTTGCTCACACTCCCACAGAGGAGGTGCAGAAGCTGCAGAAGCACCTGACCCTGCTGCGGCAGGAGTATGTGAAGATGCAGCAAAAGCTGGTGGAGACAGAGCGCCAGTGCAATGTGCTGGCCGCCCAGGTTTCGGGCCCGGGGACCTCGGCGGACAGCGACTCTTTCATTAGCCGCCTGCTTGTCATTGTGGCAGACCTTTACCAGCAGGACCAGTACAGGTAAGGCCCGTTGTTGAGGAAGTACCCACTATTCCCACTGAGTTCTTATGAGCATGGCTGGGGCTGGGTTGACTGCATGGGGTGATAGGCGCTGGTCGATTGTGAACACAGTTGTGGATGATTCAAGGGTTTAATATAGTTGCTGGCTGTGCCGTTGTTTTATTTTATTGTCAGTTTTTTGTAATACATCTTGCATCAGTTCTCAGTTGTTTGCCTGAGGAATTGTGTGCTTTGTTTTTTTATCTCAGTAGTACAAAGTAATGGAGTATTTAGCATCTTTGCTTGTTGTGTCGTTAAAGCAAATTTTGTTTGTACATTTTTCTCCTTAGTGACTTGAAGGTAAAGGTTGGAGACCAAAGTTTCAGTGCCCATAAGTTTGTGTTAGCTGCTCGCAGTGAAGTGTGGAGCTTGGCCAACCTGGCCTCCACCATGGAGCTGGACCTGTCGGGTAAGAACGGACTGCTGCCTACCATGGGCTCTGGAGAGTAAACTTCACACTAAACTGTCACATCAAGCTGGTTAAATATTGTCATTAATACTTTGAGAAATTTACCGGGGTAGCACTTACAATGCTGATAATTATTTGTATGTTAAACAATTTGCATAAAAAGTAACACACTGCAAAGAAATGGTGTGGACAGTGGTGGTTACTGTTCATTTTCCTCGCTTGTTCTCTTCATGCAATGCTCTCTTATCACGGATCGACTTGTTAGAAGCCAAGCCGGAGGTTGCCATGGCAATGCTACGCTGGGTTTATACAGACGAGCTGGAGCTCAGTGAAGACGATGCCTTCCTCATAGATCTCATGAAGCTGGCCAACCGCTTCCAGCTGCACCTGCTGCGCGAAAGGTGGGCATGACCTTCCCACATCTCCCTCGCTCTGCTTAGCATTTGTGAAACTAATAGACGGTCATGCCTTTGAGACAAGAAGTAATTGGCAGGACAGACGGCAAATATCATACAGTCAATAGCAGCCTTTCAGATAACAATGGAAACATTTTAAATGTTTAGATATTAGGATATGCTCAATATTTCCTGCATTTCAGAGAATATGATTTGTTCCCCAAAACATTGAAGCAGACTCTGCTTACACTGCTAGGTAGTTGTTGAATGTCAGAGCTGAATGCCTGTGAAGTGTGGCATTCCTAAATGCCACAGGATGTTGTTTTTTTCCCCCTCTGGTTGTGGTGTTTGTGGTAAATGGAGCAGTGCTAAGTCTAGCAAGTGGGTCTAAAAATGTGGACAGCCTTTGTCATAAACTAATTTTATAAGTCATTGCACTGTGCCCTTGGGCCTAATTACTTTGGAGGTGGTGGGAAATGTTGACAAATGGATGATAATCTTGGACAGTGTCTCCTTCTCATGTCTGGCACCCCATCTTAGGCTCCTTGATCAAAGTCAAGACTGTGGCAATGAGAGCACGATTAAGAGATGCCTGCTGCTTTGGTTGTGGCATGCCATAGGACCTTGGGAGCGTGGATCCCGAAACCTCTTTGACTTGTTGGCCATTTTCCTCTTTAACTCGTGAGGTGTTCCATTGCTCACAGTGTATCAAGGCTATGTCAGAGGCACGACCCATTGCTAGTTGGCCTGGCTTTAACATTGTTTCAGTTTTTTCAAAGTGTCTATAATCTCTCAGATCAGTTCTGGGAACTTACTGACTGCCCAGCTAAAAATTTGTCTGAGAAAACCTTAGCTAATGGAGAGATACCTGACTGCTGTACAAAATGTGATAATAAGCATTGCTACTATATGTAATTGCTTATGAATAACTTTAAACACTTTAAATGGTGTGTGAATGTATGTGGTTTTGGCTGCCTTCATGTTTTCTTGTTCTTGTTTTGTAGTGAGATGCACTAGGTTTTAGTTCTGGTTCTCTATAATTAACAGACTTTGTGAGATTGTGTTTGTGAGATGGCAAAATTCTCTCACATATGCTTTTCAGTGTGCATTTTGCGAATAACTTGAGTTTGTTACTTACACACTATAAGGCCAGATACAGTACATACTTTATAGAGCAAACCCCAAATCTGGGCAGTTCTTATGTAAAGTTCCCTTGAGCTTATTCTACCACCGACTTAAGCTCATTTGTTCTGTATTAAGGTCGAACACCATAAAAAGGCAAAGTGGCAACCTGTCTTTGATGTCCATTGATGCTGCATGTAGACTATAAACATTGAAATGACATCATTATTTAGAACTGAAATGGGTGAATAACATGGTGACATAGCATGTTTATTTTAGTGGCATGCAGACCCATTATATGGTTTGCATAGGCCGCCAGACGACACAATACAACTTTCTGTGCTCAAGTTCTCTAGATCTGCTGTATGTTATCATAAACAGGGCCATCACAAAAGATTTCAGAACCAAGCTACTTAACAGAGTTTATACCAGATAGATGCTTACTTTGCCTAAATGTGGGCAAAATTTGGAGCAGAATTTAACCATCTTACTTGCAAGCAAACCTGCAAGCATCATTTAAATACTCTATTTCTTTCAACCCGTGAAAGATGTTAATTTTGGCGGGCACACAGGAAAATGGACTAAATGAATCGCTCCCTCATTCTCTTGCTTTCCTCCATCACAAACATGCTGGCACTGCAGAGCTTTTGTTCACACAGCCAGACTAATCTTGCTTTCATAATACCAATGAATACTTGCATGTTTGCATTTCATTACTACCATATCAATTCAAAGATGCAAATACGGACTTAAAATCTGCAAGGTCAGTCATTATTACAGGCTATTCCTATTTCAAGTCCCTTCTCAAAAGATTTTCAAAAACAAAGGCTTGAATATTGGGCCCCCTAGTGATTAGCTTGTGATGTGACTGGCTTGTTATACCCATTTATGACTGGAATAGTATTGGCCAAAGTCCCTCTTGTAATTTTTTTTCCATTGTTGAAAGAATTTGAACTCGGATCAACTTCAACTAGTCTAAAGGCATTTACAACTTTTCATCTGTAGCTTTATGAAGTGCTAACCTGCCTTGTGCTGTGGTGGATGTGTGTGTGTGTATGCTGTGGCAGGTGTGAGAAAGGCGTGATGTCGTCGGTCAACGTGAGGAACTGCATACGGTTCTACCAGACGGCCGAGGAGCTGGACGCCACCACGCTGATGAATTACTGTGGGGAGATCATCGCCAGCCACTGGGTGAGTCAGTCCCTGCTGTTTGGCTGAAGCCACCTGGCCCTGTTGGACTGGACTCCGTCTCACAGTATGGTCCCCTATGACAACCCAGAAGCAGTCAGATGGCTCATTCACTTTGCTTTAGTTAAGGGTGAAGCCAGTAAAAACATCTCCCAGCTTGTTGTTCAGGGGTACATTTTCAAAACACTTGTTGCTAGCTTTGCAATTGGCCATCGCATGCCAACTATTTTGCTGACTTGTTTTGGGAAACCAAATGCCAGGTGTTCTTGTTTGCTCAGGCAGATTGTGCACCGAGTGACTTGTGGCTTCTAAGAGGCTAAATCAAGTCTCCCATCGCCATTAGCAAGCCCTTGCTATTAAAGGGCATTTGACAAGATAATAGGATTTACAGGGGATTGACGGAGCAATGTGACACATTGAGTTATACAGCGACTTCACTGCTGGTGTGTAATGTAACCCTGCATCTGTAAGGACTCACTGTAAAGTAATGGGCTGAAAGTATGAAATGATGCTGTCACTGTTATGTAGCATAATGAGATCATCCCATTACTGAAGTGGTCTCTGCTCTCATAGGACGACCTGAGGAAAGAAGACTTCACCACCATGAGTGCTCAGCTGCTTTACAAAATGATCAAGTCCAAAACGGAGTACCCCCTGCACAAAGCCATTAAGGTAGAGCGCGAAGACGTGGTCTTCCTCTACCTCATCGAGATGGACTCCCAGGTGTGTGACTGACCTTTTTCCAAAGGCTATATATCCATCATGACTGATGTGTGTGTTTTGATAAAACACTCTTGTGAAGCATAGTATCAGGAATTGGGACACACATCACAGGATTTTTTTTTTTTTAGCTGCCTGCGAAGCTGAATGAGCTTGACAACAACGGAGATCTGGCTCTAGATTTGGCCTTGTCCCGCAAGCTGGAGAGCATAGCCACCACCCTGGTCAACAACAAGGCAGATGTAGACATGGTGGATCAGAGCGGCTGGAGTCTTCTGCACAAAGCCATCCAAAGAGGTTAGCCAGCAGGAGCCCTGACTTAATGGGGTGTGCATGCATTTTCTACGTTTGAAACCAAAGACAGTGAAAGACAACAAAACCCTGGTCTGCCATGCTTTCAATATTGTCTGTGTCAAAATCCAATGTGTCCCCCTACATGGGAGTTTTGTTTTTCCGGCCAGTCATTTTACTGCTTGCTGTTAAAGTTCATGTTCACACTCTTGCACTATCTGGTGCTTTGGACAACATCCTTACCTTGCAGTGCTTCATTGACAAAGCTTAGCTGGAAATGACTTTAATCCACAGGGGATGAGTTTGCTTCCATCTTCCTGATCCGGCACTCGGCCCAGGTGAACGCGGCGACAGTAGGGGCGGTGGAGACACCGCTCCACCTGGTCTGCTCCTTCAGCCCCAAGAAGCACAGCGAGGAGGTCATGAAGGGCATGGCAAGCATCGCAGAGGCCCTGCTCAAGGCCGGGGCTAATGCCAACATGCAAAACAGCAGGGGCAGGTGGGTAATGTAGTCCAAGCCATCACTGACTATGTTAAAATCCTTTGTCAGGCATAAAATGTTTTACTGTGTTTTACTATGCTTTGGTAGTTAGCCATGAATCTATTCAACTCATGTGGTTGTATTATTTTGTTTGTCGAAACTATTTTCAGAACCCCTTTGCATGAAGCCGTTGTTTCAGGAAACGAGCCTGTTTTCAAACAACTCCTCCAGTGTAAACAGTAAGTCCCACCTCGGCCCAGGGCACCGAACCAACAAATAAGACCTCTGGCTGACAGCCAGTGCCATACAACTTTAGACCTCTATACTCAGGCATGACTTTGCCTACATTCTTAACTCCCCCAGGTTAGATCTGGAGCTGATGGACCACGAGGGGAGCACGGCCCTCTGGCTGGCACTTCAGTACATAACCGTGGCTTCTGACCCCTCCGTCAACCCCTTCGAGGACGACGCTCCCGTGGTCAACGGCACAACATTCGACGAGAACAGTTTCGCCGCACAGCTCATCCAAAGGGGCAGCAACCCCGACGCTCCAGACTCCACAGGTACAACCACACAACACACACACACACACACACACAAACACATTTGATATCTGTATTTGGAAAGACCAATACTTCAAATGCAAACAAAATATTAGAAAAAATGCATATGATCTTGTCTTCCTCTGTTGCCTGCAGATATGATAAATAGCACCTGGTGTCCAATGACCAAAAAAAAAAGGATCAACTTTTTAGATTGGTATCAAGGTTAAATCCATGGTGTCTGCCTCTGTCTTTTTGTGTGTGTTTAGTTTTTCCTGTCCTGTAACCTGTGTTGTAAAATGTAACAATAACTGTATGCGTGTGTCAGAAGGGCTCAATACATGCCTATCTGCTATTTACTGCTATAGAAAAGATCAGATTTTGGGGAACATGAAGGACATGAAGGCAGCATGTTGTGGGGTGATTATTATTGCCCACGTAATCCGTGACATCCGTGGTGTTCTCTGTCTGAGTTTAAGAATGTCTGCTGTCTATTGCTGTCATGGTGTAAGTCTGGAGAAGAGACTTTTGTCTTATCTCTGACACTGGCAAGAGAAGAGGTGTCGGGGGGGGGGGGGGGGGTATATTTATGTCATCCTTTGAGGGTAACTAACTACATATGGCCGTCGCTAGGGGAGATTAGGTAATGACGTTGCTGAATGATTTACATACTACATTTACAAGTCTGAATATAAGTGAGGTGTTTTAAACTTCACAATGTGAGGCGCCAATATGTCGTGAATAAAGCTATCTGAGATGTCTGACTGATCACTGACTCGACCTGAAACTCCCTTATTCTGCCCCACACCTGTCTCCTGTCCACCCAGGTAACTGCCTCATGCAGAGGGCCTGTCTTGTCAACAGCGAGGCCGCAGCTCTGTTCTTGGCTACCCATGGAGCGAAGGTCAACCACACCAATAAATGGGTGAGCAAAATCGCCATTTTCAGTGGTTGCAAATGAAAGGCTAGGCTGTGGGAATGTATGCTATACCCTGGGCAAATACTCACACATTCTGTGAACCTTCCACCAAACAGGCCCCTCTGGCCTTGAAACTGTTGTCACGGTGTATCATCTCAGGATAACTGGAACACAAAGTAAATGTGATGTTGTCTGGGTTTTTATAGAATTTGGACAGAAAAATATGTTTGTGCTCAGCCTTGTCTAGCTCCAGTATTTTTAACAGCTATCAGACTCGTTTTAGTCTGGTCAGTTTTTAGACGCTTGGTATACCACACCAGCCCTTTTTTTAGAACGTTTGAAGCTGTGTCTGCTTTATTCATATTTAAGCGCTTGCTCGCAAGTTATCGGTAAACATTTCCCTGATAAGATCCAATGTAAATCTTTGCACTGATTGGACGGCGTAGACAGCTGTGTTTGTGTGTGTGTGTGTGTGTGTGTGTGTGTGTGTGTGTGTGTGTGTGTCTTGCCTTGCACGTTCCCCACTGCATATCTAGCTTAGTTTTCTTTTATTTGTCCTCCTCATGCCATAGGGTGAGACTCCGCTGCACACGGCCTGCCGCTGTGGCCTGGCCAGCCTGACGGCAGAGCTGCTCCAGCAGGGGGCCAACCCCAACCTGCAGACCCAGAGTGCTGTGCCTGAGAGCGGGGAACGTGGCCAAGGCATCTCCCTCCAGAGCCCCCTCCACATGGCCATCGCCCACAACCACCCCGATGTGGTGTCCGTCATCCTGGAACAGAAAGGTACAGACAGATAGCACTTTAGTTCATGACAAGCTCTTGCCATTGCCATTGAGGCAACCCTTAGATTTGTTTGCTGTAACATCAGAACAAGGAACAAATTTGTTGAGCGGTCAGTTGATATTTTTTTGTCATTTGAATGAAATTTAATGAGTGTCTTGGCTTTTGTTTTGGGTTTAACTCACAAACATTTGTTTGACTGACTTGCAGCTAACGCACTCCATGCCACAAACAACCTACAGATCATTCCGGACTTCAGCCTTAAGGACTCCATGGATCAGACCGTGTTGGGTCTTGCTCTTTGGACAGGTACTTGTCTTCAACAAAACAGAACTGTCAGACATTACATTTGGAAATTATTCAAGAAGTTGTCAGTAGCATTATAATGTAATGTGAATCTCACGAATTCCAGAAGTAAAGAAATAATTATTGTATCATGTTTTAGAAAAGTGTCAAATAGATCTCAATACCATATACCGTGGGCTGTGGATATGAACCCTGTTATCATTTGGTTTGCCATCGGCAGGTATGCACACGATTGCAGCCCAGCTGCTGGGCTCAGGGGCAGCCATTAATGACCCCATGTCAGACGGGCAGACCCTGCTGCACATGGCCATCCAGCGGCAGGACAGCAAGAGCGCCCTCTTCCTCCTGGAGCACCAGGCCGACATCAACGTCAGGTACCAGCCTTGCCGCACATTATGTATCTCTACTGGTGAACTAGTAGGCCTACCCTTTCGCTCTGTGGTATAAAGTGGCCAACAGTGAATGGCATGGCAGAGGTACGGTGTCTGCTGTTCTTTGCCTAAGCCTGCACTATGCATTAACACCAGGTTTTGGGACACACCCAAGTTGACCGCATATTACATAAAGAACCTGTGTGCATACATGTTATGCTATGAATAGTATTTAGGTACAACCAAGGTGTTCATTACCTCCCACATACAGTATGTCGTGCATAGCCTAGCATGTGAAGTGCTTAGTGGTGAAGTGAGACTGATGTGCGTCTGTCTGCTCAGGACCCAGGATGGACAGACGGCTTTGCAATTGGCCATAAGCAACCAGCTCCCCCTGGTGGTGGATGCGCTGTGCACCCGCGGGGCTGACATGTCTGTGGCCGACGAGAAAGGGAACCCTCCACTGTGGCTTGCCCTGGAGAACAACCTGGAGGATATCGCCTCAACTCTGGTAAGGAGGATGCTGAGAGAGAACCTGAATTATTGGAGATTAGGATTGCCATACATTGTCATGTATTTATCGGCAGTGGTCCTGAAAAAATGAGTGTGTGTGTGTGTGTAAGGGGAAAAAGAGACAGAGCACTTACGGTTGTTTTACATTTGTTTTAATTCCCTCCTCACAGGTTAGACACGGTTGTGATGCCACTTGCTGGAGTCCAGGGCCCGGGGGTTGTCAGCAGACTCTCCTCCATCGCGCCATAGATGAGAACAATGAAGTGACTGCCTGCTTCCTCATCCGCAGGTCAGTGTTAATTCTCCCATTATTGTAACCAGACTCGCATGAGTGTGCCATGTTCAAAAACCCAGTCCTGTGGGAAACACAACTCAATGGTCTATTATTGTTGGCTGGACATGTTTGGTACATTTGCTCTATTAATTATATTATTTACTGTGTGTGTGTGTGTGCGTGTGTGTGCAGTGGCTGTGATGTGAACAGCCCCAGGCAGCCTGGCCCTAACGGTGAGGGGGATGAGGAGGCTCGGGACGGGCAGAGCCCCCTTCATCTGGCTGCCTGCTGGGGTCTGGAGGAGGTGGTCCAGTGCCTTCTGGAGTTTGGAGCCAACGTCAATGCACAGGTCAGAATCACATTTTGGTCATGATTCTGTCATAGGGATTTATATGAAGGAGTTCACACTCTTAACTGGTTCTCAAATGCATTAAATCCAATTTAGGATTTCTTGACTTTTTTTTTTTTTCTTTGCACATAATCTCACTTTATAGATTAGAATGAAAAGCTTGGTTGGACTTATTATTGGACTTGGCAAAGTTCTAACTGTTATTGTCTAATGTCCGTCCCTTTTTTCTCTGCCTTGCCTTTAGGCTTCTTCTCAAGCTTCTTTTCTTAACTGTCTGTGTATGTGTCTGCGCGTCTGTGTGTCTGTGTGTGTGTGTGTGTGTGTGCAGGACGCAGAGGGCAGAGCTCCTATTCATGTGGCCATCAGCAACCAGCATGCCGTCATCATCCAACTGCTCATCTCCCACCCAGAGATCCGACTCAACCTGCGCGACCGGCAGGGCATGACCCCCTTTGCCTGCGCAATGACCCACAAGAACAACAAGGCCGCCGAGGCCATCCTCAAACGGGAGCCAGGAGCAGCTGAGCAGGTGTGTGTGTCTGTGTGCTTTTTTGTCGAGTATCCATTGATCAGTTGCTTTTTTTTTTATTTTGTTTTCAATTAAATAAATCTCTGTAAACACATTTTTTAAACTGTGTGTGTACAGTATGTATACATATATTTGGTTGGTTTCATCTTGACACAAATGCGCTAAAAACTTGCAGGTGGACAACAAAGGACGCAACTTTCTCCATGTGGCGGTGCAAGCCTCGGACATCGAGAGCGTGCTGTTCCTGATCAGCGTCCAGGCCAACGTGAACTCCAGAGTCCAGGACGCCGCCAAGCTCACCCCGCTCCACCTGGCAGTGCAGGCCGGCTCAGAGATCATAGTCCGCAATCTGGTGGGCCTCAACGCTGTTGATTCAGTCAGCCTGCAGTGCCAGCATCCCTACCTGTCCCTCCTGTGTTGTCTCTCTGTCTAAACCCCTGTAGACTTAAGGCTGCATGCAAGCCTCAATACAAGACCATAATGTTAATATGCTTCAGTGATTTGCTGGTGAGATTCTTGTAGTGGTTGGAGTAATCTGATGGTCAATTAGGGGCTTTGAATTTGTGGGTTGAGCAACTAGCTATACTGGTTAACGATAACCCCACCATTTCAAGCTTGACTTCCTGTTGATATACAAGTGCCTCCATATGGTTTAACTTCTGAACAGAAATTAGTCTCTACAACTAGGCTGTGTGTGTGTGTGTGTGCACGCGCGCGCTCATGTGCTCAGACTTGTGCTGTGTCTTCTACGTCCAGCTCCTGGCCGGTGCCAAAGTGAACGAGTTGACCAAACACCGGCAGACCGCGCTGCACCTGGCCGCCCAGCAGGATCTGGCCACCATCTGCTCCGTGCTGCTGGAGAACGGCGTCGACTTTGCCGCCGTCGACGAGAACGGCAACAACGGTGAGTGGCCCTCGCCATACCCCGCTGGGTCTGTCTGTTTCTTCT
Organism: Limnothrissa miodon; assembly: GCA_017657215.1. Classification (NCBI taxonomy): domain Eukaryota; kingdom Metazoa; phylum Chordata; class Actinopteri; order Clupeiformes; family Clupeidae; genus Limnothrissa; species Limnothrissa miodon. The sequence continues at coordinate 2,951,938 of JAGFZM010000007.1, read as the reverse complement.
GCCGACCCCATGACCTCGTCTGAGTGCGTTTGTATCCGTGCCACGTCGTCAGTGGGGAGCGCGACCAGTCTGCCTGTGGCTGTGTTTTGAAATGGAGCGTTTCTCAGTGTGCTTAAGCTTTGTTCCTTCCCCCCTTCTCTTCCCTGCCTCTGCTCTCCGCCTGTCGACCCTCAGCCCTACACCTGGCAGTCATGCAAGGCCGCCTCGGCAACGTACGAGCGCTCCTCACAGAGTCCAACATCGATGCAGAGGCTTACAATCTCAGGTAAACACACACACTCTCTCTCTTTGTCTCTCGGTCTCTTTCTGTCGCTCACACTCTGTCAATCACTTCAATTTTGTGACTCCAGCATTAACCATGTCATACAGCCATGTTATTAAAACAAAAATCTTGTCGCTGGCACTGTGCATTCACCCAGTATAACCAGATGCTATTCTAAACAGCTGTATGTCAAGTATTAGCTTCCATTAAAGTACAGTTGAATGGTATTTAGCTTTTAATTCAATGCAACACGCACTCAAAACATGGGGTCAAGCCCAGGTCCCCTAGTAGTCAGTCAAGCCACGCAATTTGCTGCTCCACCATGCCCCCAGCCTGTGATGTTAATATGTCCAGCATTTAATGCCATTTGGTTTCTAGGGGTCAGTCACCAATGCATGTGCTGGGTCATTATGGGAAGGAGAATGCGGCAGCCATTTTTGAGCTCTTCCTGGAGTGCATGCCAGAGTACCCCCTGGACAAACCGGACAATGAAGGGAACACAGGTGGGTGGAAGCATTTGTGAGTTTTATCCTTTAACAGTGACCATGACAGAACAAAGGACAATATAAACGTGTACACTTTTTGCCCATTTCAGTTGGGTGTAATTGGGGAACATTTGGGTCTTTCACTGGTTGAATATGCTTGTTGTGGTGTCTCTCAGTGCTTTTGCTAGCCTACATGAAAGGAAATGCCAACTTGTGCCGTGCCATCGTGAGATCAGGTGCTCGCCTGGGTGTCAACAACAACCAGGGCACCAACATCTTCAACTACCAGGTGGCAACCAAGCAGCTGCTTTTCCGTCTTCTCGGTAAGGCTCTTGCCCATTGATGGCTGCATGTGGGGTAGCATATATGGAGTATTTCCAATGGAAATTAGCATGAACTGTGAAGGCAGTTTCTAAAGGACAAGACACACAGTACAGTTCAGTTCAGTTTGCAGTTGTGTTTTCACAATTCACAATTTGTTTTTTAATGTCAAGAAGTTGTAAAGCATATTTGAATCAGGAATTAAACGGAAATGTTTTTTTTTTCATTGAGCTTGAGTGTTTTCTCACTCTCCCAATGTAGATATGCTGTCCAAAGAGCCCCCATGGTGTGATGGATCAAACTGCTATGAATGCACAGCCAAATTCGGAGTTACCACAAGAAAACATCACTGGTAAGCATTTTTTTTCATCTAAATACATTATATGATATATATTATTATAGGATGACAATTTTTTTTTTTCTTTTTTTCTCTCTCTCTCTTCCTCAGCCGCCACTGCGGACGGTTGCTTTGCCACAAATGCTCTGTGAAGGAGATCCCCATCATCAAATTTGATTTGAACAAACCTGTGCGTGTGTGTGACATCTGTTTTGACGTCTTGACTCTGGGTGGGGTGTCCTAACACACACACACACACACAGAAACATACACATTCATAGACACACACATGCATGCACGCACACACACACACACACACACACACACCACTGCCGCTACAGAGGGTGTAGGGCACCAGTCGCTGTGCTAGAGGTTGGCCGGTTGGCACCAAGGTTTGGCCCATGTCGGTGGAATGAATTGACAAAGAGATTAAAAAAAAGAGGCCCCTTAACAGAAATCTCTACACAGAATACGTAATTGGACCACAACTTCTGTACTATTCCAGTATGCCAGAGGAAATCAACAAGAAAAACGTATCAGGATTTGTGTGTTATAGCTGTACTGTCTCAGAAGTGCACCGTCATTGGACTAAACCCAATGAAGCATTAACTGAAGGAGCTGCCTAGTAGCTATGGAAGGCATTTTACAGGTTATTGCCTGTCATGTAATCCAACTCAGATCGATCATGGGCATTCACTTTGAGTATTACTGGTTAACGGGGGGGGGGGGGGGTTTAAGAGACCAAGTCAAGTCATGAAACAACACTGTTATTACATGTTTTGAATTGTTTGAATTTGGCATCCATAACCCAGAGATGCATCACCTATACCACAACAAAAATGAGAGAAAAATACTCAGTGTCCCACATCCTCTACCAGACTTTGAAGCTGAGTAAAAATTGTCTGCAGAGATCGGTTCATGGCACCGCACACACTGAACAAATCCTTACCCAGACACATTTCTTTGAGTCTCGTGCGGTGCAGCAGTGCGGTGTATGTTCACAGAAACCGCTCAGCCAACTTAGTCATTTTTGTAAGTGTCTTGGAAAAAAATTGGAGGGAGAGCCAATGCACAGTGATCAACTCCAAATGTTCGCTGGTTCATTCCCTCAGCTCCCAGATATGGGAGGAAGCCAATTGTGACAGGTATGTGGCGAGGCACACTTTGTTTGGCTTTGTTGGCTGAAACTCTCATTCAAACCAGTAATTGACTCAAGAGGGAAGCGGTATAACACTAACACAATTTGGAGGAAGAAGTCTATACTTAATGAAGATGGCCTTGCCTGTCCTGTCATGTATCTTATATATTCAAAAACACTGTCAGCAGTTCAAAGGGCCTTTATCGTGAAGCTTGGCGGAGCTCGTCATTGTAGTCTCATTCATCTACATGATTCATCTGAACATGATTTTCATTCCCGTAATTTTCTGTACATACTGCCCAGATTTATTAGCAGTCTGGGATGGATCTGATCCGTGTCAAAGTCTGTGTTTTTTGGGTGGGTAATTGAAAACTGTACTTGAGAACGAGAATCGGCTGATTTTCTTTCGTTTCATTTCCTTTTGACACATCTCAAGAAAAACAAAAGAGTGTGCTGTAGGTCAGAGAAAGGACAAGAAAGCTGAATGACATGCCTACTATGCATATGCATGATGTCTAATTGGCCACCTCAATGTTGCATTCGATCAAAATCATGATCATTGCTCTCCAAGGGCACCAAAGGATTCATTCCATTTAGTCTTTGGCATACATGTGTGAGTTGTGGAAGATCATTTTTTTTGTTGTTTTGTTTTTGTTTTTTGTTTTTTTGTACGTTGATTTTGCTTAAAAATTCAAGTGTTGTCTTGACCTATCATGTTTTAAAATGCTTCTCCATGACAGAGCTGAACAGGTGCACTTTATCAAATTACATTTTGACATTTCTGATCAGTCTATGGTCCGCTCTAGGTATTGTTAAATTGTACAGATAAAATGTATGATATTTTTGACCACTACAACTGTTTTGTACTTAATGCAGTTTGTGCTTTTTTGTCTATGTGACAAACCTAAATCTCGCCTCTTAATCTTTTATTCACATTGTTTAATCTTTTATGCACATTGTATCGTATCTGTATGCTCAGATATCTAGCCTGTCGCTTCCTCTAGTATCCTTTTCAAGAAAGGGAGGACAACTTTACATAAAGGTCATATAAATAAAAAATAGCCTGAAATAACCATTTTCTCCTTAGCTTCAATTCATTTTCTGCGTATATTATTCTGACAGTGCCAAGAACAACTCTTTAACAACTCTTTAATGTAAGATTTTTGTTCAAAACAAAAGTTGTGGTTACTAATCCGGATGAACAGGACAAATCTACAACAAAATGAAATGGAAAAAGTGTTTAGATTGATGAATGTGAATGGAGAAGTGTTCATATTTATGACTTGAGCTTATGTAAAACCTGCTTATAGTCCACAGGCAAAGAAGGGTTCATATGCTGACCGCCATGATAGGAACTACTTTGTATTTGTATTATAGCCTACAGTATGAACTTCTGAAACTGACTTTAAACAAATAATTTTCAAGTTTTATATTTATATATTTTTTTGTGATGTGAAGAAGAAATAAAGCACCTGATCCTATTGATAGTCATTTTTAGGTTACATCAGAAGAACAAGAGAGCAACGGTTAGGAAAATCATGAACTGAGTTTTATGTACAATGATGGCACGTTTCACAAAGATTCATCGTCTACTCTAACTAGACAAAGAACTAGCCGGTCTCAGAATATCAGGTTAATGGAAGATGCCAATGGTCATCCCAGCTGACGTGGTCCACACTGAATCAGACCATGATTACTGCAAGCATGGTACGCTAGACTGACAAAATTAAGAAAGTGCAAGCACCAAAACCACCCTAGAACATTATTCCACCTCATCTATAATGACGGCAACAGCAGGAACAGAATAATCATATCATATATGTAAGACAACTGTGCCAGACTTTCCTAGAGCAAAACAATTTGCATATGGCTATGAAATAAGACATACATCCTTAATCCAATACACCCACTATGCTATATTGAAGGAATCACTTGCACAGTATAAGACCTTAACTATTTAACCTTTAAATAATAGTGGTGAACATCCCTGTGGCCTATGCAAACATTTATTTACAACTGGCATCAAGTCTTCAAGAATTTTAGTGAGGGACAGTCTGTGGATGCAACATGAGCTTGCTCAATCAGTGCTCCTTGACAAAGCAGGATTCTGCATCAGCCAAACAGTCACTGTACTCTTTCAGGTTCGGGTTGTGTGAGGGACCGGCTTTCCCCTGCCGCACACACACACAGCGAGAGCGACCGGAGCCAGGAGAGAAGAGCTTCCTTGGCACACCAACCCAGTCTCTTTTCACACCACCACTAGACAAAAGACAAAGCACATAGAGATTTCATGACTACATGAGGTCAACAAAACTCCCTATGAGTTTCATCAACATTGGAATCTGTAGATTTGGGTTGCATTGTGTCTTTTGATTCTAAATTAAAGGCGCTCTAAGCGATGCTGTCACTTCTTGTTAATGTTCGAAGTATTGTCAAACAAAACGGAGGATAGCTTACTCCTCCCCCTCCCATGCTTCCTGAAAGACTCATGAACGTGCATTTCCTTCTTGTCGTTTATTGGCTGGAACACTGTTATGTTTCGTTTTCGTTTGTTAAGCTAGGTTTGCCCACTGTGTTTTTGTTGCCGTTTGTGGAGCCTGGGCTGTCTACAGAGAGCGTGTTTTTTTACAGTGTGTTCAGGGGACAGGCAGCTAGCAGATTGTGAGGAGATGTTTGCTGTATGTAACAACACATGTTTTAGTCTTAAAAACGCGTCACATCGCTTAGAGCACCTTTAACCACTTTTTAAGAGAATTTTAAGAATAGTTGCTCTGTCTATGTATTCCTCACGGTCCAAGAATAGCAAATCCCTGACATCTTGTCACTGTGAGGCCGTGTGAGTCCCCCACCTTTGTGTCGAGCACCAGACGCGGCCCCCTGAGGAGCTCCATTCAGTGTTGCATGCTGGGTACTGCAGATTGTGGGCCTGTTCCTGGGCCTTGAGCTGCAGACCCTCCTTTAAAGCTGCCTCCACTTGGTGCAGAGCCTCCCTGGGCCCCCCGTCTGGGCCATAGAAAAGGCCCTCTACCCTACCTGTAACATAGTGACCACACATATGCAGGACCTCCTAATGTGTAACACACATTTAAAGATGACACCTAATTGCTATTGTAAATTTGAAATTTACAATTTAATTTAACAGTGCCCACAGGCCCTTTTCACTTTTCTCCTACAAACACTGTTCAGTACATTAAACGGTTCACACACACACATTTGGTTACGGAGGCTGCCCTGCAGGTTGCCATCCTGCCTTGGGAGCGTTTAAGGGTTCAGTATCTTGCTCAAAGACAGTTTAATAAGGGTCAGGGCAGTGGAACTCTACCTCTTGTACCACCAACACCACCACTTGCTTTCTGTCATAGGAGCAAACAACAGCTAACACTGATAAGAGTACATTAGTTAGCATTGCCTGCTGTTTCATCACTTAGTAACGTAACAATTTTCTCCGAATAATCTCTTTGTTTTCATTAATTATCAGTAAATTATGTATGTTCTCTGTAGGTGGCGGGTGTCATGCCTACCCACTAGGGTGTAATCCTTCTGATAAAAGGCCAGCCAGTCATATAGGGCAACAATTTGAGAGGGTGAGAGGTCAGACACATTATCAGTCAATCCAGCCTCTGTAAAATCCCCAGTCACAAAGGCTCTAGATGCATCTTTACCTGAAAACACAACATACAGCATTATTATGATGTAAATTCAGTGCAATCTGCAATCAACAACTACTGTTGCCTTTCTATATAGCCATGAAAGACACAACAAAAACAATATTGTAGCACCAAGGCTACTTGTGAACTACGCGTGAACTGTTCTGTGTGTGTGTATGTGCGCGTGTGTGAGTGTCTGTGTGTCTAAGTGATAGAATATGTCAATCTTTTCTGATTTTTGATTGGGGGGAGGTGTATTAGATAGGTTAGTTATTTCTTAGGGGTGGGCTAACTGATTGGGGTTCTAAGACGTTAAGTAAGTTTAGTCAGGGCAAAGAAGAATTAAGTGTGAGTGAGATGTGTAGATGAGTGTGATGTGTGACAGAGTGATTAAGCGTTTACCTAGTGTCGTACTTGAAGGTTTGTTGTTTTTGAGGACACCTCCTACTGCCCGTTGCCTAGGTTGTAATTAAAAGGCAATAAACCTGACCTGTTTGGAATCTCCCTCTACCTCCGTCTCCCATCCTTCAAGTAGTAATTTACCCACAGCGTAAACCCAATGATCACACCTCGGGAACTAAAATTCTGTTTGTGATATTAGTTTACTAAACATTTGAATCTAAACATGTGAATATAGAATCACACTAATGTGTCACTGTGTTTTTTCTATGACAGGCCTGTCATCATTTTAAACAAATCTGAGCTTCAACATTTGGTACATGTGGCTTGTTCTTATATTTTTTGACACACATGGGTTAGTTTACTAATTTTCAGAAAGTGGATGAGTGGATATGTGAGTGCGACTGCCCTCTACTGGAGCACAGAAACACTTGCAGTTTCTTACCATTTGACTAGAGTTCAGTATCACCAAGTGTTCCACAGTTCAACCCCTTTCTTTTAATACCAGAGATACATTTTAGCTTTAAGGTTTTGTCTTCAGTTATTTTGATGACATGGCAATATGACATAAACAAATATGTTCATATATTCTCTATGGTGCATTACTCTATGGTGCATTACTTGCCCCTGCTTGTCTTTCACACACACATTAGGGGGAACTTAGAAAATATATTGGTTAAATTATGGTGTTTTCTATACAATTGGAGGGGTTTTATAGACATTTGCCTCATACGTTTGGTCTTTGACCTTGTTTAACATTGAAGGAAATTATAAAATAATGTCAAATTCCAGCATAATGTGTGTATTATGCATATTTCAACAAATGAAGTTTTTAAAAATATATAAATATATATTCCAAATATTTATTTTTAATTTGTAATGTCCCATAGGTTTACTTTAATTTGGTTGTCTATATTTGTTTACTCAATAACCATAGCAACAGACAATCTAAATGGGATTAAAGATGTTCCCCACAGGGAGTAGACCTCAAGGTAAATGTGAGTTTAAGTTAGTGGACACTTTATGCACGTCCAAACTGTTGTCTATGAGGGTAATAGACTACAGATATCCTGCTGCGAGTAGGCAACTGCTTTCTGAGGATGGCCATCATAACTTAGAGCCACTATTTGTAAGTATTTTTGTCTTTTATTAACACAGATATGAAAAAACAAGGCTACCTGAAAAGAAATGGTAACCTCCATCAGGGCCGTAATGTTTTCGTCCTTTATTTACATCGAACACCTGTCCCAAAAGTGCTACGTATAACCCTGGGCTATTGAACCGTCCGTTGTATTTAGAAAGCTCACTTTTCCTCATCACCCGGATAGATGCATTTGATGCTCCAAGCGAGAGAAACGCAGACACAGCGCTCCCATAAATAGCTGCCCAATCACATGGTACTATGAGTGCAGTTAAGCACGCCAATACAAGTACGACGAAATATGTCAACATCTTTTTACTAGGCTACAAATGAAAGAATCACGAGCTACATTATGGCGAAATACAATTACAACTACAGACCACTGAGCTCAGTGCTACAGACTCAGGCTTTACCGGAAGTAGTTTGCGGATTACTGCGCATGTCTGTTCTTAGTGTGACCTGGCACCTGACATTTTATTATTTTAATTATCATAATCATGATATCATGTCATAACTAAACGGATGATGGCTGGTGATGTTACAATATGTTCGTAGCAAATAATTAGCAGCTAAATGAAAAGTTCAAGTGTTTGTACCGCATCTTTAGTCAAGAATAAATTTAAATGTAAATTAGTAAATTACTCAAGGCTGATAAATTAGACTCGATTCCTCAGAGAAAACTCGACTGCTCATGATCATGCTGCTATTTTTTTTTTGTGATTTTTGTTCGATCTGGTTTAAATTTTCATTTAACCGCTAGAGGCACCCATGATCAAATAAGGAAGTTTAAAATAAGTGCCGACGTAGCTTACGTACTGCGTACAGCACGTCAATGCGGTAGTACTAGTGACAACGAAGGAACACACTGGCTGGGAAGGGCTGTAGATTTGTTTAGCCCAAGTGTGAAACTGACCCCTACCGCGCCGCTAACAATCAAAAGAAATCCTGGGGACATTGATTAGCATGGGGAACGGAGAGAGCGGCTGCGGTGGTGGTAGTGGCGACGAGGAAGATGTCGAGACGGAAAGCCCAGGGTTTGCGGAAGGGAGCCCGGCCTCTGCGGCCACGGGCGCAGGGGCTGGCAGTGGCGGAGGTTCTGGCTCAGCAAGAAACGGAAGGGGATCGAATAACCCTGCTGTACCGAGTAGCGGACTGCCCACCCCCGGAGACCTTTTAGAGCAAGTCAAATTAAGAGAGGCAGCGGCCCGTATGAGCGACTCTTGGGTCGCCATATCTGAGTCGGTCCTTACCCGGAATGAGGGCGCTCTGGTGCGGTGGTTGGAGGAACGCCTTGGCCGGGGAGAGGAGTCAGTAACCGTGGAGCAGTTCTGTGAGATGCTGGAAAGCAGAGACGCCCCACGAGATGAGTGCGAAGAGGTATCTATAAAAAATCCAGGCTGACAGCAGGCCAAACCGATGTCAGCTCAGTTTATGGTGATCAATATTTTGAAGGGGGAACTCATCCATGATTTTTCCTGCTCTAACTACTTGCTTTCGTTTTTGTTTGTGGGCCAGTTGCGAAAGTCAATTGATTGTCCACGCAAAGTTTCTGATGATTTTTCTTCACAAACTTACTCACATTCGATACCTTATAGGCTAATGGCTGATTCTAGAAACCCAGTTAACTGTGGCAATTTAACAACAGTAATCTTCGAACTGAGAGAAATACGCAATACAAGGCTTCTAATGCAAAAAGAAGACGAAATATCGGTTAATTTTAAAAACGTCAATATTATCCTAATTTCACGTCATTATTTAGACATCTTGTCAATGATACTGTCATCTGGTTTGGCTCTATGACAAAGAGAATGAGCTTCAGTGCTTCACACTGTAGCCTATACAGTTCAGACTAGTTAAAAATACCCACACATTCAATGTCTTTTAGTCATAGCTTTAATCCATGAGATAGGGGCACTGGCTCAGTGTCACATGACCCTGTCCCATTTGGTAAAGTCTTGACTGAATGATGCATTAACTGATAAAAATAAAATAAACAGTGTTGAGCACCTAGCTCAAAGACAGTGTTTGTGACCCCCACTCTCTCCACTTACGTGTAGGCTTTTGGACAGTTTGATGCTGAGGGGGATGGCTTTGTTGATGTGGAGAACATGCTTGTGGCCCTGAAAAACTGTAACGGTGCCAACCTGCTGGGAGAACTCAGTCATGTTATCAGGCAGCTCCAAGCCTGCTCACTCACACCAGGTACAGAACCCTCCCTTCTCGTGATACACCTCTGTTTAGGTGATAATGTTGTAAAGGTAGGCAGGCTGATTAGAGCACAGATTAAAGGGAACGGTTGCCCTTAGATCGGGTTGTGCTGTTTACCTCACACTTTAAACAGTATGAGTATGAATTTTGAAATTAACCCGCCATCCCCTACCCTTTTTAGGATTTGTAGATATTTTCTCTAAATCAAAGGATCGCCTTGGGGACCATGCTTCCAAGATCCTGAAGTTCCTGCATCGGAATCGAATCCCCAGTAATGCCATTCCCTTCCCCCTCCTTGAGGGCTATAACAGCATCTGCACAATGAGGGCAAAGGTCATGCAGGACTATCTGGACTACTTGATGCAGAAAGAAAAAGGTAAACACTGTGCCTTCATTGCAAGCAAGCTTTAAGGCTGTATTTGGTTCTGATTTTAAACTAACTTGACCATTTCTTTAGTTCATCAACTTGCCTGACCCCTGATTTGTGGCTGACTTCCTCGTAGATTTAGATATCCAGTACAGGGCCGAGTTTCACCGCGACCCAGAAGTAGACAAGGTGAAGGTGGTCACTCAGTGCTACAGCTTTGTTGAGGTTTCCTCCAACACCCACGAAGCAAGCAAAATGACCAACGGAGACACCACGTCGTACTGGCAGTCCGACGGCAGTGCACGCTCACACTGGATAAGGTCATACAAATGAGCTCTACCACTCACTCCCATCCTAAAAACCTCCCAAAAGTGTGTTTGATCACCGCAGCACTCTGATCACATGCGCAGTGCACAGAGGGGCACGATTGGTTGAAGTAACGTCTTGTCACTTCACTTACAGGTTGAAGATGAAACCAGACGTGGTGCTAAGGCGACTCTCCATCGCTGTGGCCTCCAATGACCACAGCTACATGCCCCAGCTAGTGTCGGTGGCCGTGGGGAAGAACTGGCACTCGCTGCAGGAGATCCGTGAGGTCCGCATCCCCAGCAACGTCATGGGTTACGTGGCCCTGCTGGAGAACGCCAACATCACCCATCCATGTCAGCCATTCTCCTTTATGCTCTATTAGCTCTGCTTCATTTTTCCTTTGGATAGAACCAAAAAATTGTTGCTTCTAATATTTACACTTGTTATTTTGTAATCGTATTCAATACATGCATTACATAATTATATAATCACTATAATTATAGAAGCATACATTTATATTTTTGTATTTGTAGTGCTTTATGTAAGCTTTATGTGTGTCATTGTCTATCCGCCAACCTCCAGATGTACAAATCAACATCAAGCGATGCTTGAGTGATGGCTGCGATACACGTATCCATGGCCTGAAGACCATGGGCTACCAGATCACCAAGAGTAAGGAGGTGTCTGTGACCGATGCCTCAGCCATCTGGTACCTGTCGCTCCTGACATCTCTGGTCACTGCTTCCATGGAGACCAACCCCGTCCTGGCACAGACTGTCCTACAGAACACTCAGTGAGTCACCCTGCTGGGTTCTCTCATTAGGGTTACCTCATCGCACCTTGTGCCCTTTCAGAGCCTCTGGAATGCACTCTGGGGAGTTTGAGGTGGTCATTTCAGGAAACTGGACATTTTCTTTCCCAAGCATTGTCTTTCAGTTCAGTTTTTTATGTTTTTTTTGTTTGTTTGTTTTTTATGTTTGTTTGTTTTTTTGACTCAGCATATGCCTTTTTATTTCTCTGAAGCTGGATGTTGTTTGTGTATGTTTATCACTGCTTGGGAATTAATCCATTTGTAAGAGAAAACTTGCAGTGTTGTGTTTTCATCTCTGCTGGTGTTTAGTGAGATGTGAATAGAGAGAACGTCTAGTTTTTGGCTGAAGATGTCTGTATGTCTGAATTAATGGTGCATGTCCTTCTTGTTAGTCACGACAGTAAATGCCGTTTCAGGCTTTCTTTTGGTCCCATAAGAGGTCTTAACCACTTACTGCTTCTGTTTCCTGACTCCTTCTCTGTCTCATCTCTGGTCTGTTTGCAGGAAAGCCTTACAGCACATGCCCCCCCTGTCCTTAACTCCAGCTTCCACAGAGTTTCCCAAATTCTTCTCCTCAAATGTTCTTGAAGAAGTGGACGGCTTCCTTCTCAGAATAGCAGAGTAATTCCAAATTCCTACACTTATATCCTTTTACTGAATGCTATAAGTTTAGGTCAGCTTTACAGTTCTAATGAGAATCTCATGTTAGTCAGAGTAATGTGTCATACTTGATGCATAACTCCAGATGAAAAGTGAACTATACTATACTAGTAAACGCCTGGATATTTGCTGAGAATGTCATTCCTTGTCTGTGTGATCCATAGCTGTTGTGTGACTCCCGATGCGGAGCTGACCTTGTTGGCCTTCGCCTTGGCCAGAGGAAGCGTGGCCAAAGTCCTGCAGTCCCTGTCTGGGATTTGTGAGCACCTGGACTTGGAGTACAGAGCCTCCTCACTCCTCAAATCCATGGCCACAGTCAGACTACGGCTGTTGCACAAAAACGGTATTACACACACACACAAACACACACACATGCCCCAGAACCTTTCAAATGGAGCCATGACAAGACAGAATGTGTTTTGTTTATCATTTTGTTTGTTTATTGTTTTGTTTTGTTTACTTGAGTGTTTGTGTATGTGATTGCGCTGGCTCACAGGGAAGCCCCTGCAGTTGCGCCTGCAGGCCTGTGATGTGAAGGGCAAAGAGGAGAAGTCGGGTCCAGAGAGCATGCTGACAGAGCCAAATGCAGGAGACGGTAGGGCAGCAGCACCCCCCCACCCCACCCCATCTCTGTCATTGCAGTGCTTTTCTCTTTAGTTTGGAAAATTTCAAATGGATGTGTTGCATGGCAGTATCCCATATTATCCCATAGTATCCCTCCTCATTTTACATAAATTAGAATGTTGTGAATGCTGAATTAAGTTTAATTTTTGATTTTTTTTTTTCGATCTGCATTAAGTCGTCTGAAATTTGGGTGCAGATCCTAAGACAGCTTGATTGTTGCTTGCAGGTTTCCTCACAGAGGCTGGAAAGAAGAGAGCCAGTGTGATTCTGTCGACTGAGGACCAGAGCTGCTTCCAGGTCACGCAGATCAAGATCAAAGTAAGCCCATGTGTTGTTGGATTCAACCCTGAGGTCCCCATAAGAAATCGATATTTACAGTGGTCTCATCATCTTCCTTAGACATTACACTGGCCTATAGTCAGAGAGAAGTGTCCTTGTTTTGGAATTGTAAGAGTTTGAATATGTCCCCTTTTTGCCTTTGCCTGTGTTTCTTTGAGCTTGGAATTCAGGTAATTACAGTTAAAAGCCGGGTAGCACAATGCACGGCACACAGGGGAAACCAGGAAGCACCTTTTTCCACACCTTTGTTTCACCTGTAAAATTGTGTCATTGTTGTAAATAGGGAAACCCTTCGTAGTTTTCCAATTGACTTGTTTGGAAAGACTGAAATAATTTTTAATATTGTTTGTTTTCTACTGCACTGTAGGTGCGCAAAGGAGCGATTGGTGCCAGATGTGGCCTTGTGTTTGCCTACAATGATCCAGAAGCTTTTAACGCAGACAGACATTTTAAACGGTTCAAAAATTTTGATGCATGGGACTATAAGGATTTTAAAGACTTTGTTCAAAACAAGTAAGTAGCGTTTGATTATGTTTGTCTGTAATAGTTTATTCTCTAAGTCTTATTCCGACCTGTGTGTACGCGCGTGTGCATGTGTGTTTTCGTCTTAATGTATATGTTTACCACGTGTTGTGTTCTACTAGCGTTCTAGTTCTACTAGCTTGCCATGTGATGTGCTTGTAGTGTAAGGTGTATTTCTGGCTGGGCTGCAAATGTGACTCATAACCTTCAGCATGCGTGTGACGGTGTGTGTTGACTGGCGCATGCTTCTCGTCTGACTACATATAGCAGTAGCAGTGTGGGCCAGTCCGAGGATGATCCCATTGGCTGCTTTGAGTTGGAGGAGGACTGGAACGATGTGGAGATCAAGCTGCGGCAGTGTCGGGTGTCAAAGGTATGCTCACTCGGCGTCTTTCCTCTTTCTCTTCCACACACACATGTTTCTCTCTCTCTCTTTGTCTCTGCCTCTCTTTCTCTCGCATGCACACTTTTTTTTACTTGTTTCAAAACCTGTGTGAATAGTACACTCACATTGAATCACTGTGACTCAATCACTAGGCATGAACATACACGGTTTACACAATGCATCTCTTTTCAGGAAAACTTCAGCCACAATATAGCCTATTGACTATCGCCCCAAAACTCAACATTGCACCCTGAACAGAGTTTGTGCCTGAATTACCCCAATTTTTAAATGACATAGGTATATTTGTGCCAGAGAGGTTTGGTAGATGGTAGATATTGATTACTTGATTATAGTTCAACATTAGGTCAGTTTTGTTAAACTAATAATGCTATAATGCCATAGGCGTGTGAGACATTTATCTGGGTGCTTAATGGCAAGAAGATTTCTGACATTATGACCATTAATTCAATACCTCCTCTATCTCTCCAGTTCCTGATGGTGAAGTTCCTGTGCGCGCGGCAGGAGTCGGCTGAGCGCCTAGGGGTGCAACAGGTGAACTTCAGCGGGTACCTGTGTCCAGGCCCCGACCAGACGGAGCCCCTGGAGGAGCTGAGCCCTGAGCCGGAAGGCAGCGACCAGGACCTCACCACTGGACACACCCTCCTGAGGAAGACCCTTTTCTTCATCCAGCAGCTCACCAGAGACATGGTAAGCCATGCACTGCTGCCTACTTCACTTGTCACTTTTACAAGGCGGTGTGTCTGTATCATGTACTATTGAGACCATTTAGCACTAATGTAGGTCTTCATAGTATCAAATGGGTCGTGCTATTTACTCTCATGCTATCTGTTGATGACCTGGAATCCGATAGATGCAACCATAATGTATTTGCATTTTCAGTGATTTGAATGTAGATTTGCTTCCGGACATGTTTAATGTTCACCTGTCTCATGTCTACTGATGTGATCAAAGCTGTTTATAATTTGGTGCAGGACGTGTCCCTTTACAAGCAGAAGTTTCTGCTGGACTTTAGTGGCCTAAACCTGCAGCTCTTCTGGGACTTCTATAACAAACTCAGGAATATGTGAGTACATGTATATTCATGTTAATTCTGCACCAACTAACCTCTGTTAAGATGAGTTGTCAGTTTCTTGTGTGTGTGTGTGTGTGTGTGTGTGTGTGTGTGTGTGTGCACATCTTCATCCACACATGTGCAGTGAGGGAGGGGAGGCGGTGAAGACAAGGGTCCTGCTTCTTCAGCTGCTGCAGAACTGCTTCCCTGTGCTTCCCAGCCCCCCAGCTAGCCGAAGCTCAGAGGAGGCCTCCTCCAGCACGGACAGAGACCAATCAGAGGCTGTGTGGGAGCTCTACAGTCACCTGTGTCAGGGTACGAGTCTTACACACACACACACACACACACACACACACACACACACACACTGTTTTATCATGTCCATAATAATGTTATGTCCATAAAAATGTTGGGTTGGGAATCGGGAACGGGGTATTAACTAGAACGAGTAGAATTGACAATGACCTCAATATTGCTAAAATCCCAAAAATGACTGGCAGTTACTTCTTATAATATATATGCCAGCAACTAGAATGCTCTCATTTTAAAGTGAGTAATCATAATATGGCATTACAAATAAAAAGTGTTTTTGTTGTGCTATGGAGATGTGTTGGTATACATGAAGTGAGTAACAACAGGGTGATGTGTGTGTTGTGTTGAAGTGGTGGATAATCCAGAGGGCGAGACAGCTGTGGACAAAGCGCTCAGAAGGGAAGCTGTGAGGGCCATTCTGAACGGAGCCGTCATTTTCTTCCCTTACAAACAAAGTCGGAGGGATAAGCTCTTTGATTTAATGGTGAGATGGGTTATTGCTTAAAAAAATATGTTAGTATCATATGCATATGCAAGTAACTGTGTTGATAAATTTAATGCTGAAGTCAAAGTTTTTCTTTGTTTTTATTTAGACAAGTATCACTGAGGAGGATCAGCTAGAGTCGGTTAAACTGACCTTTGAATCTCTGTGCAATTACTTCAGGTGAACAGCTTATAGGCAATACAGATTCCACAGACTCTATACCCCATACTGCATATTTACCTGTGCTTAAGACGTGTGCTTGTATTATGTTTTTTTACAGTGACAAAGACCCCAGTGGTCTTCTGTTGTTACCCCCCAAAGACGCCCCCGCGGACTTCAACATCAGCCCTGTCCTCAGTGTGATGGACACCCTGATACGCATGGCAATGAGAGAGGTGGGTTGACGACTTGCCCTTTTCACAGATAGGGCCCACAGTGGTTTTGGCTGCCTTCGCGCTGCCTGTTTATATCTCTTTGGACATAAAATATGCATGGGTCATGACAAACCCAAAAGACCTTCTTCCTCGTTTCCAACTCCAACTTCTGGAGTTTAAATAAAAGAAGAGTTATTGCTATTTTTACAGTGCCCTGGCTAAACATTTTGTAAGGTGTTATTTTTAAAGCAGTGTGACTCCTTCGATGTTTAGCTTCATGATGTACTGCCTCTCTTCTCTCCTATTCGAGTGTATTAATGATTTCAACAACACACTTAACAGCACTGCTTAGTGAGCTAATTAATAAGGCAAACGAAAAGCTTTAAATGAAGCGTGTTTCATGCATAAAATAATATTGAATGCATTTAAAACATGGTTTAAAATCATGCGAGTTTTAACAAAGCAGTTATGAGTAGGCTAACAAACTAAAACCAATAGTTTTAATGCTTTGTACCATGTAAGCCATTTTGTAAAATTCATACGCATGAGCTATAGGGTTCTCACCATTGCATTATTCATTCCTCTCTGAGAGCAGCCTCAAACTATACAAACTATAGGGCTCCCCCTGGTATGTAGGCCTGTCTTTTGAACATAGCAATGCTATACGACAGACTGGTGTCTAATGTCATTGTTTGTGTGTGTTTGTGTGTGGGTTTTTTTTTTGTTCATCAGTGTGAGGCAGTGATGGTGGAACCGGGCGGGGGGCCCAGCCGGAAGGTTCTGCAGTCCCTGTACTGGGCACTGCAGGGGAACCTGCTCTCCTGGTGCTTCCTGCAGCTTAAAGCAGGGAGCCCCACGGCCTGCCAGCTAGCCAGAGCCATCCTCACTGAGTGTAAGTGATACACACAGACTCTGTCTCAGTAACACCGCATTGTATTGGGATTATAATTGCTTGTATAATATAATTTGTTATATAATATGATTTGTAATATAATTATTCTGTTATTGTTTACATGAGGTTCCTTAAATGACACTGTTACAAATTGTAATGTCTTTGCCTTGAGAACTTCCCCGAAATGTACATATTGATGTCTGAAACATTGAAAGAAATCAGACAGGATGGGTTGGGTTGTGTCTCATGCGGTTTTAGTGTATTTCTAGTCTGTGGAAACCCTGTAAAACCCTTAGTGTATGACTATGTATGCTATTTTGACTATACAGCGGTCCCTCATTATTCGCAGGAGTTACGTTCTAAAAATAACCCACGATAGGCGAAATCTGCAAAATAGTCAGCTTAATTTTTTTACAGTGATCATAAATGTTGCAAAACCCCCACTACACACTTTTTCACACATTTTTTTTCACTTTGTACACTTTTCAGGCATTAACATTTTCTCATATTTCTCTCGTCTTGTCACTCTCAAAGTTCAAACCTTTAGAAGAAACCTTTTTTTGCAAAAAAAAAAAAAATATATATATAAACGTTGTAGCCTAACCACAATGGTTATAACAACACTTAACGTAGCCTACGAGCAACGTTCCAAGAACAACCCAACGTCCCCGACGCAGAAGTATAAATTAACCGCCGAAGTCAAAAACGTCGGTGTAGGTGTCTGCGTTGCTGCGACGCTGAAGTAGGCCTATAAGTAGGCCTATGTCTTTTTCCACTAAAAAAATCTGCGAAACAGTGAGGCCGCAATAAGTGAATTGCGATATAGCGAGGGACCACTGTACGTTTAAAGAGTATAAACACCACAATTGTACCCAGTTTGTGGTGTGTCTGTGTGAGTGTGTGTGCGTCCGCGTGTGTGTCGATTTGTGTGTGTGTGTGTGTCCGTGCATCCGCATGCGCATGTCCTATCCCTAACCCCCGCTCTTCCTTCTCCTGCTGTAGACGTGCATCAGTTCCTCTCGGGCGTGCGCACCATGCTGACGTCTCTGTTGCAGCGCCACAGCAGCACTGAGCTGATGGAGAAGCTGAGTGGATCCATCATGGCCATTGCCACCAGGCAGCTGGTACTTACACCAACCATCCTAATGGGTTAACTCAATGAGCAATAGTAAACAGTTCTGCTCTGCGGAAGCGGGACTGACGCATTACATCACAATAATTTTGCAGTGATCTTTGGTACCAGAGTGTGAGAGCTTGAACTTGCATAACAGGGATCCCCCCTTGCAGAAATAGAACATGGAAGCTGTAGTGCTACCATCTCTGCTCGTGTAACATTTTTCCCTAAAATGTGACTCCTGGGTACAGTTAGTAACATTTATTCTGGATTTGTTCCCTTTTCACTTTTTAGTTTGATTAGAACTGGTATAGTTTTAGTTATCTATCTATATAACATGTGTGACACAGTGTTTTGTCTGTGTGTGTGTGTGTAGATCATCTTCCTCCTGGAGCTGTGCTCTTTGGACATTCCTCACTGTGAGCTGCTGCACAGTTTCTGCTCTGTGGTGGAGCTGCTCGCCAGCCTCTCCTGTGACACGGGCGACATCTTCTCCTCGGTCAGTCCTCATTAACTTACCACTCTCACGTCAGTCAGTGGAGAACTGACTGTTATAGGTTGACGCCATTGTTTAGATATCGGCATCATTGTGGTAGCACTTGATTGTCGTCAACAGCGTGTAGGTATTGTAGCTGTATGTATGGTTGATTATGTGGGGAATCTAATTTCTCCAATTTTGTTGAGTGTTATGGTTGTGTGTGTGTAGCCTGTTTGGGGTATACTTTTGTGTACTCTTAATTTTTTAGACATATCTGTGAAAAGTGTTGTTGATTGTGTTACAGTTTGGTGCTGGGGTTAGGGGGTGGGGGTGGGGGCGCTATAGATGTGTAGTTGTTGGGACTGTCATTTTGAGACTTGTGTTGTGTGTTGGGCCAGGTGGACATGGACAACTGTCAGCAGCCTCAGCAGCCAGTGGTCCTGAAGACGTGGGACATGGAGTCTCCTCACAACTACGAGAACAGTCAGCACGAGACCACCATGTTTGTCTGCCCCGGGGCTACGTCCTTCGAGGTGGAGTTCGACGAGCGCTGCGAGACAGAGAAGAGGTTGGTGTGGCTTTGTTTTGGTCGAGGCAATATTCCTAATTTCTTTTCATGTTTTGGTGGAGGTGACATTTGTGGTGTGCCATTCCCTTCTTCTACTGGTAGGTATGATTACTTGGAGTTTACCGATGCAAGAGGAGGGAAGGTTCGATATGATGTGAAGGTTGGCACAGAGAAATGGCCAAAGGTAAGATCATGGAGAATGTCTCACTCTGTAAGGCACATATTTTGAATTAATTTTTTGTGAGTGTGTTTGTGTGTGTGTGAACATGTGTGTTTGTGTTTGTGTTTGCGCTTGCGCGGGCACGTGCACAATCTGGCATTCAAACATTACACTAAGTGCAACAAAACCATAGAGTCTGTTGGAGCTCTTAACTTTGCTCTATCACATTTGGTCTGTTTGTAGAAGGTGACGTTCAAAGGAGGTCCCCAGCTGCAGTTCCTCTTCCACTCCGACAGCAGTAACAACGAGTGGGGCTACAAGTTCACTGTGACCTCCTATGGCCTGCCCAACGTCACCGTCTCCTGGATCTCCGACCTGCAGCTCCTGGTATCCAGGCTCATGGGTCATCTGGCGTCCCGCACTATGGCCCTCAAAATGCCACAAGGTCAGCACCAGCCACTGGCCCTCATCTGGCCCTCTTCTGTTTAGAGATGTCATAGTTTCAATTAATATGTGAAGTGTGCATTGCTAATGTCCTAACACTTGGATAACCTTCACTGCACTGCACTTGACTCCACTGATGCACTAATATTCCCTAGTGCTGTGCTCATTAAGGTGTCTTCTTGATTGTTATCCTCCTTTGATTGTTATCCTCCTTGCCTTGGATAAAAGCGTTTGCTAAATGCATAAATGTAATGTAATTTGATGCTAATGCAATCAGAATGGTTGCCTCAACCATCAAATTCTCACAGTTAAGAATAAAAAAAAGAACATGACGTTGATTGAATTAGTCCAAATTTGAATTGGTAAGTGGGGATAAATAGTAGTGATGGATGGTATTAATTAAGCATTTGTTACCATGGCTTAATTCAGACACCGGTGACGGGAAGGAGCAGCCAGCTGGGAAAATGAGTCATGTCCTCTCATCCACACTGTGGAAGTCCATCTTCAGACATGGACTGAGCGACTCTAACTGCCAGAGTGAAGACAGAGAAAAGGTACGGACACCAACGTGTCTTTCTAGAGGGGGGTAAGAAAAAGACATTCCTCAAACTGAAATGAAATTAAAATAAATAAAATTGTGGTGCTGTGAAGTCGCAGAATAGAAGTCTCAAGGAAAGTCACAAGGAAAATTGCCCTTATCAGTTTCGAAGACAAGTAGTATGGGTTCAATGCACTGTAAAACACAGAAGTGTTCCAGTATTTCCTTTAGGATAATAAAACATTGATCTATATTGTGTCATTTTTTCAAAAATAACTTAATCTAATCTTTTATTTGGAAAGGTGGAGCCAGAAGATGGACTAGTGGACTTCCTGGTGGCCTTTGCAAAGTGGGAGCCCGTCACCCAGGACTCGGCTGACGCTCGGGTGGAGCTGATGAGGAGCCTCATGCTGACCTGCAAGAAGCAGGGCATCCGGAACGAGCTCGGCGGCGGGGCAAAGGTGGACCAGGCGGTGAACGCCGTGTGGGCGGCCATGATCTACCACACGCCAACTCTCCATCACTGCCTCAGACTCTACGGTAGTGTAACCCCCAGCAGCTGCAGTAAAACATCAGGACGGTGTAGTGAAGGAGCTCAGTGGGAATTGCTTTTACAGGCAGGGCAGCAGTTTTGTTTTTTGTTTTTTTTTACCTCAGGTTCTCCCCGGGCTTCTCTCCAGTAATTTGAGCCTAGGGCCTTCTGGGAGGAAGCTGTCTGCAAAGAGAATTTGCAAGGCTGTCGATATTACTGGAAGAGGGTCACACAAGTGTAATGCATTTCTCGTAAATGGCCTTTTGACATGATTGCAATTGCAGTCTTATCAGAAAAAGTCAACTGAACGAGATCAACAGTCTAATGGCAGCCATATAATGTATGTCCTATGCAAAGTGTGGCAATCAGCACTGAGCTATTTGAACAAGAGCATTGAGCTATCTGCATAGGGACCGTTTGACTGAGCCGCACAGTGTTTAAGTGGCTTTTTGACGACTAGCTTTTGATGTCTTTTCTGCATGCTCTCTCTGTCCTGTGTGCAGTGTCCAATGGTGGTGGGGTTGGCCTCCCTGACGACCTGATCCAGGTTTACAAACTGGCTGATGGAATCCGCACTTGGATGGCAAGTTGATAACCTAATAATTCATGGCTTTCAGGAATATTGACCTGAATGCGTAATATAGGAAGACACTTCTTTACATTTCCATACATTATAATATTCACAGTCCATTTTGTTTATTTAAATAGATGTATACAAATACATGAAAGTTGATAACGCAGCATTTTTTTTTTTTACATGATTTGGGAGTTTAATATGATCTTTGACCTTTTCCCCCCATGCCAGCTGGAGATGAAACAGCGCTACCTGGTCAAAAAAATGAATGTAGTGGAAGAGCGAGACAAGGAACAGGGAGAGATTAGCATGGAGTCCTTAGGTGAGCTGCACTTCCACATTTCACAGCAGTCTACAGTGTTTTATATTCCATTACATACAACACAATAACCAAATTGCAGTGAATAACAAACACCTTTAAAACCTGTCTGTCTCTCTGTCTGTCTGTGTGTGTGTGTGTGTGTCTGTCTGTCTCTGTCTTTCAGCGGAGGTGTGCATTGAAAAGAGCCTCCTGCTCTTCAAGTTCACTCCTAGAGGAGTTCTGTCTCAGGTGTCGGAGTCCTCCAAGCCAGACGGGGGCGCCGGTACTGGCCCTCTCTTCCGCTCCGTCTCCATTTCTGAGGCCGACTTCCAGGCCAGCCCGAGCCCCTCCTCCTCCCAGCCCTCCGGACCTCCAACCGCTTCCACCGCCATCCCGGCCCTGGGACCCTCGACTCACCCGATCCGGGTCCAGTCCCAAGTGTCCTCGGCCTCGGACCCTGGAACCTCCAGCAGCAGCAGCAGCAGTGGAACCGCGGGTGCAGCGGCAGAGCCGGTCTCGCCCATGGCCCTGCAGCGGCGCTCTCTCTTCAGTCGCGAGCGCCTCCGCCTGCTCTCCTACCGCTCCATGGAGGAGCCCCGCATGGCCACCACCGTCAAGGAGCGCTTCCCCGTCCTCAAAGACATCCTCAACTTCATGAAGGACCAGGGAGTCTGTGTGGCAAGGTACTGGCAGTAATCCTCCCATGACAATGAAGACGTATGAACACAGCAGCATTCCTTATAACCTGATTACTCATTGCCTTTTAGTTGGCCCCTCATATTGCCAGACAAATCACGCACAAACGTTTACCGTTTCAAGACCATAGACTCTGCTAATGACTCAGACAATATATCAACATGCTAACTAGTAAGTTATAACTGTAGAATGGCGATTTGTCAATAAATGTTACCATGGGATGCCATGCTTTCAGGTGAATGCATTGACAGAACGGCAACCAACTTCATTGAACTAAAACCATCCTAAATCATTACCTCATGCTAGATGTTGACTGCTGAGTGTTTTCCTCTGTGCAGTGTCCTGCAGACGCTAACCCTGAAGAAGGCCCAGGCTCAGAGTGTGTGTAAGGTGCTGGAGACGGTCCAGTGGTGCCTACGCTCCATGGGCAAGCCCCACCTCTTCCAGGCCCCCTGTATTCTCTTCCTCCAGGAGCTGCTCGCCTGCCAGAAGGACTTCTCCAGGTGAGGAGTTTGTGGGGTCATATACTCACCTATACCTACACTATAAGGGGGATGAGAGCGGACTTGGCATGTAACAAACATAGTTCTTGACCAAAGAAGAATAACATTTAATGGAAGATCACAGACTGGTGTGTGTGTGTGTGTGTGTGTGTGTGTTCTGCATGTTTTTGAGATTTATCCTCCTGTGTAGTGCTCTCTCTCTCTCTGTGTGTTTGTGTGTGTGTGTGAGCTAACCAAATGTCCTCTGTGTGCGTGTGTAGTTATTTCTCCCAGCTGTCGGGCTGCGGGCAGGAGCTGAGGGATCAGGTGCGCTGCTCCTACCATCGGCTGGTGCTCATGCTGGTGGAGGCTGTGCAGAGCTTCAGCAGCCTTAACACAAAGTAACTCTTTACACCATCTGTACTCATACACCCCCCCCCCCCCCCACACACACACACATACACACACCTTTATACTAGCTTTAGTAATAATAATATACTTTTTGAGATTGAGATGAAGCTCTATGTCTGTGTTTCTTATTCATTCCTTCCTTGTCCCCAGGGTCCTGTTGCCTGCCCTGTCCTGTGTGCAAACGTGCTTGCTCCACCTGCTGGACATGAGCTGGGAGGTGGAGGACCTGTCACTCTTCCTGGACATCAAACTGCCCGACCTGCTGCTCACCATGTCCCAGGAGAACATCAGTGTGCACGACATCGCCATCAGGTGGCGCTCACACGTGGCACAGTCCACCAACAGATCATAATATTTATGTTTATAGGAACATACAGCAAAATACAGCCACAGATCATATATTTATATTCCTGGGTACATACTGTACAGGAACATACAGCAACAGAATGTATATGTATATTTATTGGAACATGGATTATAAAACAACCATAGATCATATTTGTGTTAATGTATACTCACAGGAAAATACTGTACAAATATAAAAGATTTGTACAGTAAATACAGAGCCGTATCTTATATGAGTTTATGAATACTATCAGATGTGTTTTTTCCAAAGCATGCATTAAAGTACAACCATAGATGATATACCATAGACGATATAAACGTACTGTTTATATCACAGATGTGAACAGTACGTGCGTGGTGATATCTTTTTCCTTGTGCATGGTGATATCTTTTTCCATTGTGTTCTCCTAGTCAGTGGACGGAGGAGGACGAGATAGCGGACTACGAGAGGAACATGGAGTGGATGGATGAGTGCATGGAAGGCATGCTGGAGAAGTGGTATGACAAGGTGGCCCAAGGGACGCTGGAGAGCCGGAGGAAGGTGAATACACTAAAAAGTCCCGACAGACAGACAGACAGACACAGGAAGACAGACAGGCAGACACAGACAGACCCACCAGGCTGCTCGTGTGTCCTTTTGAAGTAACATAAGCCACTCTGTACACAAATCCACCTTTTGAAATGGCTTAACGGTCTCGGTTTAGTATGCACATGCTGCAAAGTGTTTATGAAAAAACTCCGGCGTAGCTTTGTTGATAGAAGGTATACATTAGCTTTAAATTGGCATTTTATGGTCAATGAAAGATCTCTGCTGTCCAAGAGGCTAGATATAAACATTATAGACTAAGGAGTTGTAAGTTCTGTAGGTCTGTTTTAAAGTATCTAGTGAACATGACTGTTGGTGGTCTGTCTCTGTCAAGTGTTGGCTTTAAAGTTCTCTGGAATATTGATTACAGATGTGGCTTGCCGCCCTCTATAGTAAATACGCTCTGGGTTGTTTATCTATTAAATATTTCATTAGTTACTTTCAATGCCCATTCTATTGCCGGTGTTTGTGTTTGACATTATCCTAAACCAGGGCCTGATTTGTGTTTGACAGAATTGTGAGGTCCTGTTTTTCTGAGCAAACATTTGATTGGTCCATATGCTAACAAAAAAAACTATTATCTTGCCTATGTCAGTTGAAGAAGAGGATTACTACATGTGAAGTGCCCATATTATCCATCATGATTATGTTTCATGACCAAAAGCCTTTCAATATTCAATTCTTTAAGTCTACTTACTTAATAAAGTCCAAATAAATTCTTTTGTCCTTTTATTTAATGAAGCCTAAATCTCTCTTGTACGAGTGCTGTGGGATTACAAGTCTGTGTAAGTGATATTGTGATCCTGCATGACATGAAAATGAGCAGGCTTCTCACCGCGCCTTTCTGTGTGTGCCCCCCCGCAGATGCACATGTTAATAGCGCGCTACTGCGACCTGCTGAATGTGGAGATCTCGTGCGACGGCTGCGAGCGAATCGCCCCCTGGCACCGCTACCGCTGCCTCCAGTGCACAGACATGGACCTCTGCAAGACCTGCTTCCTCAGTGAGGCCCCTAGTGCACACACACACACACACATTCACACACATGGTCGGCTCCTTATCAGAGTGCCCTTTGAGCACATAACACTTTTACCATTAATGGTTTGTAGTATCCTTAGTATATTTCTTATTGGCTGACATGGTGTCTGTGGGACACCTATGACATACATGTAGATTGAGTGAAGAATGATAATTCACCATTCAATGCTCTTTAGAGACAGTATTCTATAGAGGTAGTATTCTCATAGACACTTAATATGAAGTCCTGCAGTATAAGGTTCAGGCGAGCCTAAACACCATGGCTGGCTGCTCACGGGTGAAGTAGCTGCTGTTCTGGTGTTCAGTATCCAAGGACCCCTTCAGAGGCAGATTGGTGTCTTTCTAATGGCATGTTAACTTAAGGGCAAGAATAATCATTTTTCCCTGATTTCATATTAGCATAATTAGCATAATTAAGATAGTATTGTATTCATAGCATAACACAACTAAAGTAATAGAAACAGAAAGTCAGACATTACATTACATTATTGTCTTCTCCCGACTATTGAACATCTGAATCTAAAGCTACCTCAGACTGTTTAAGGCACACCATCCCACAAGCTGAGAAATGGAGTTAGGTATCATAAGGATGGTACCTTCATATCTTAGTTCATAGACATTTGAAATGAGCGGGAAAAAAAAACTTAGTTCCAACCTCTGTAACTCTGCGTCCATATGTCACAGAAACATACATATTCTTCTAGAAAAAAACTTGAGGGTGTCACCTTTCCAATGGTATGAGGCACATCCCTGAGTCTAAAACTATGTAGGAACTGTCAAGCTTTTAATTTGGATATGCCATTTAAAAAAAAAAAAAAAATAGGAAAAATAGGGGCGTGCATTAACAGGTTAAATCAGACTTGCATCTGATTTCAAACCACGGCAACTTTTTTTGCTTGAATCCCAGGCGGTGCCAAGCCCGAGGGCCACGAGGACGACCATGAAATGGTCAACATGGAGTATGCCTGTGACCACTGCCAAGGTCTGATCGTGGGCAGCCGCATCAACTGCAACGTGTGCGAGGACTTCGATTTGTGCTTCGGCTGCTACAATGCCAAGAAGTACCCAGACAGGTAGTTACTGTGGAATTATTATTGTCGTCATCAGCAGGGGTGTGTTGTGTTGGAGGTGGTGGGTGGGAGTCACAAGAATCCTGTTCAACAAAAGATAAATCTTGAACTTTGACCTTATTTCACAATGTACACATGGTACACTGGGGTGGGGTTTACAGGCAAATATGCTACTTTGCTGCAGTACTTTTGAGTGTGTGTGTGTGTTCACAGAACAACATTAGATGATGTTTTAAAGTCTCATTTCTAAACTTTATTACTTGACAGTACTTGACCCTAATCTCCCCCTCCTATACGATTTGCTGTTATATCCCAGTAATATTTTTACACTCTCTTTCTTTTTCTTTTTCTTTTTCTTTCTCTCTCTCTCTCTCTCTCTCTCTCTCTCTCTCTCTCTCTCTCTCTCTCTCTCTCTCTCTCTCTCTCTCTCTCTCTCCCTCTTCTGTACTCCTGCAGTCACCTCCCCACCCACCGCATCACCGTCTACCCAATGGTGACCATCCGCATCAGTGACCGCCACCGCCTCATCCAGCCCTACATCCACAACTACTCATGGCTGCTGTTCGCCACGCTGGCCCTGTTCACCTCCGAGCAGACCAGCCGGCAGGCCACCGAGGACAAGGGCCCGAGCGCCGCCACGGTACAACAGGCCGCCAAGTTGCATGCCCGCTGCTCCGAGCTCATCACAGAGTGCCTGCTCAAGGGGCAGACAGGCAAAGGTGGGTGCCAGTCAACCAGTGCTGTTAATAGTAGCTATAGTGATGTCTGGAGTGGTAGCCCAGTGGTACTAGTTATTAGTGATGTCTGGTGTAGTAGCCCAGTGGTTAAAGAACCTGGCTAGCATGCTAGTAGCTTGAACATGGCGGTTGAAATCCCCACTGACTATGAAAGAGAAGACTTGATGGTTGTCGGTTGTTACACACTTCTGGACATGGAATGGATTTATTTACCTCAAAAATCAGCAACGTTTCATTGGCCTCTCCCTGTGCGTAGGTTTGAAGGCATCTGCTCTGATCTCGCTGCTGTCCTCTCCCGAGTCGGCCACCGAGAGCGAGCTGGGGCCCTGCAGCCCAGAGTCGTCCCAGGACATCAGCACGACTGATACGTCCTCCCTCCCCGCCAGCACTGCTGCCGTCTGCTCTCCACCGCCCCCCAAAGACAGGGTGAGACCTTGCACTTATTTGATTGGTACTTTGTTACGACTATCTGAAGAGATCCTGTTATTATTGCGCCTGGGAAGAGAAAAATCTAGTTACATGGTTTAGCCTATAGGGGGCAGAGAAAACATTATATTTCACGTACTTGTCGGCTGTCATGTAGAACGGGTGAGACTATTTGACCGTAGTTCCTTCCTACTATTGAACATTGAACACGTTATAAAAAACAGAAATACATCAGGGACCAGGCCCGTCATACCCATTTTGGCATATTTCACCCATTCACTTTATGGAATGTTAGAAACCTTTTGTAGTACTTTGGAACCCCTGTTTTGTACTAAAACCTTTTCCACTGCCTCCCTCTCCCGTGCACCTGCAGAGGAGAAGTCAGGAGCAGGAGGCCGAGGTGCCCTTGCCCTCCAAAGCTGGTGGCGAGCGTCCCAAGAGGAAGCTGGTCTCCCAGGACACTCTGGACTCGTCCAGCCTGAGCCAGACGCCGTCTGTGTCCAGCGAGGGCACACTCTCCCCCGGGGTCAGAGGTCTGATATCAGTTCCAGGCACACTGTCTGATGCCAGTGAATGTGTTTGAGAAGAAATCTTCTACGATGCTTGTAGTTTAAGATTTTAACTACTAATAAATAAATGATCAAACAAGAAAAAAAAATAGTAGAAGAATAATCATCTATCCATAGGCAAGGCAATGCAAAGCAGTTTCATTTGTATCTGATGGATCATTTTATTCAAAAGAAACACTTTTGAGGATCAAATGAGGACCATTCTGACCAGCATACAATAGAGTTTAAGAAATATCTAATTATAGTGATACAGCCTTACATACGTCTACATATGGACTGTACCTGTCTTTTGTCTGAATTTTTTTTCCCTGATCTCCCCGCTGCACTTGCAGCCCCAGAGTCCGAGGGAGACACGGTCACATCTCCAGCCACAGAGACCGTGGAGGGGGACAGGGTGCAGGAGGAGAAGACGGCCCGCATGCCTCTACAGGAGCATGTGTTTGCTGAGTGCTCCAGGGAAAGGATCCTGGGATTGCTGGCAGCCATGCTGCCTCCAACCAAAAAGGTAGTGAGGCACAAATTGATCTGAATATGTTTTTCCATCAGTTCTAGTGCGGCAAGGATCATTCATTACTGCGCAATAGTTGCTCTGACTGTTTGGATATCCCTCTAGGATGAGGGTAGTTCTGTGTGCTTCTTTTATTTTGAAATTTTTGTTTGTGTTTGTCTATCATCCGTTGACTTTATGAGACCGAACACCAGTCACAAATGCAAGACAATCAAACATAGGATGCCTCAGAATTCAAGGCTTTGAACCATTTTTACGTAACAAAAATCAACCAAATTAATGGATTCTTATGTCGACTACCTGAACAAAACAACAACCGCCACACAATTTTTTCGCCTAGGCCTACTAAAGGACAGAGTACCTAATTTATATCTGTCAGATGTGGTAAGAATGTTAGTTACAGATATTTCTCAAACCCTTACTCTGTTGCCAGTCAGGCTGCAGTGACCATTTGAATTATTCTTTGCCTCTCCCTTCTTCCTCTTTTTTTCTTCCCCATTGCTTGTATTCCTCCTTTCTCTTTTTTCCTCCTCTTTTCTCTTCCCTCTCCTCCTCCTCCTCGTCTCCTTCGCTCTTCTCAGGGGAGCTGCATGTCTCTGAGCAGCCTGAGTGGCATCCTGCCGCTGCTCTTCCGCGGCGTCATCTCCAACGCCGGCTGCCTGAACGAGACCTACCACCTGACGCTGGGGCTGCTGGGACAGTTGCTGCTGCGCATCGCGCCCGCCGAGGCCGACGCCGCCGTCACCGAGGCGCTGGCCGACAAGTACGAGCTGCTGAGCCTGGGCGACGGGGCTACTGCCGGGAACGTGATGAACACGCCGGGCTGGAAGACCACTCAGCTGCTCTTCAGTCTGGGCGCAGTGTGTCTGGACAGGTGAGACAAGAGACACACACACACACACACACACACACACACTTAACACGCACAAAGTGAGTGAACTAATTACACCTGAGCCCTTGATACATCAGAGCCCTTGTTGTCTGTGTCGCATTGACGCACAGTTAGACACATGTTTTTGAAGCCCAGTTAATGTCTGGTGCCGCAGAGGTTCTATGGTAGAAGGTCCATGGTGGCAGAAGCTCTGCGTCATGCTAGCATTGATTTGGTGCATAAGCAGTTGCCCTTTAGACTTCATTCATGGATACGTGATTTCAGTGAGGGTTACGATTCACATGATTTAGCTGACTTTAAGAACTTCTAACTCTAGTTTTGATCACCCCACCAATGGCTTGTGCTTATTTAGCTGTGTGATCATGTGTGTTTGTCCGTGTCCCCTGCAGCCGCATCGGTCTGGACTGGGCCTGCACGGTGGCCGACATCCTGCGTAACCTGAACGTCTGTCCGCAGTGGTCGGGCATCCTGGCCAGCTTCACGGACCACTGTGTCCAGCAGCTTCCCCAGCAGCTGAAACGCACCAACCTCTTCACCCTGCTGGTGTTGGTGGGCTTCCCCGAGGTACAAAGACCCTCCTCATCTCTCTCCTGAATCTCTCACTCACTTAGTCGCTCTCTCACTCACTCAGTTGCACTCACACACTTACATAGACGTACTCTCACACGCGCACTCACATACGCATACATAGTACATATATATATATACACACACACACACACACACAAAATATTATCACAAAAATTTATGAAGCTTTTTACATTGTTTCAACCTGTTGTCTACTTGTAATGACAGGTTCTCTGTATGGGAACTCAGTCTGTGTTCATTGACAACGCCAACGAGCAGCACAACATGATCCTGCTGAAGCACTTCACCGAGAAGAACAGGGCAGCTGTGGTTGATGTGAAGACCCGCAAGAGACGCACAGGTGCGTGAGCAGTGGGAAAGCAAAGCAGACAGGAAAAATGGGCCAACTCCAAGTCACATGGAGCCATTTTTTATAGCCTGTTTCATGTCACAAGGCATTGTGTCATTACCTTCTTCACTCACACTTGTGTTTCTAAATGGTATATTCTATACAATGAGCACACTTCTGTGACAAGCTGGTGCTGTAGAAATTCTCACACTTTCGTGAGGATTCTTGTCCATCAATCTAAAAGCAAAGCTTTTGGAATGTTCATGCATAGAAATATGCATCAAAGTATATATGTGTTGGTGCTTGAAATAGATCACTTTATCCCTCCATTTCCTTTACTTTGTATTTTCCCCTCCACCAGTGAAAGACTACCAGCTCGTGCAGCAGCAGGACGTCTGTGGCATGGACTCGTACAGTGACGGCCCTGTCCTCACCCCCACATCCGCCCACCTGTCCCGCTACCTTGACAACTTCATCGCCATCATCAGCCACCTGCTCCAGACCGGGGTGGACGGCAACGCCCCCGACGCTGTGGAGGCAACCTGGGTCCTCTCCCTGGCCCTCAAAGGCCTCTACAACACACTCAAGGTGTTTGCACGAACTAGACACATACACACACACACACACACACACACACACACACACACACCTCCCATGGGTACTCTTCACGCTCACACAGATATGCTGAAAGAAAAACAAAATGTGTTGACCAGACTGTCAATGTTCTCACTGCTGAAAAACCAGAATGTATTGTTCTGAATCAAATATCAAAACAAGTCAGTCAGTCACAAAGCAAACAGCCTAGATGGTTTCCTCAGAATTACAGTGTCACAAGCAGGTGTTGTTGATGCATTAGAGCAATATTGTCATATGATTGTGTACAGCAAAATGAGAGTGATGTTTTTGAACTAAGAATTGCAATTACTGCTGGCCAATAGCCTGTTTATTTGTCCAAGACAAGAATGCATGACATAGCATATATTAGAAATATTAGATATTTTAGTTCACACATTTTTTTTTTGCTGCGGCTATATCTGAAACGCTATTATTGTTTGATGATAAAAGCAATATGTGAGGGTACCACTGTTGTGTCGATGATACTCTGCATCCCTTAAAATGTGTTTCATGTGTGTCTTTGTGCTTGTGTGTGTCTTTGTGTGTGTGTGTGTGTGTGTGTGTGTGTGTTCCACGGTCTTCAGAAGCATGGCGTGGCCCAGGCGCAGGAGGCCATCCAGCGCTCGGGCCTCACCCAGCTGCTGGTGCGCAAGTGCAGCAAGGGCACGGGCTTCAGCAAGATGTGGCTGTTGCGCGACCTGGAAATCCTGTCCGTCATGCTCTACTCGTCCAAGTGCGAGATCCACTCCATGGCCGAGGACACGGACGCCGAGGCCGAGCGCGAGGAGGACGCTGACGAGGGGGAGGACGGCGAGGACGAGGAGAGAGAGGAGGGCGGCGGAAAGGGACGCGATTCAGACCACTCCAGCTGCTGTGGCGACGAGAACGAGGCAGGCCGGCCCGACCCCCTAGAGGGGCTGGACGAGGAGACCAAAATCTGCTTCCAGGTAGAGATAGTGGGACACCTGTTAATAGTGCTGTTCAGCTAGTGTTACTGAATACACACACAGCATTGCTTTAGCATGGACACAAGATGAGTGGAAGGAATTGATGTTAAAGGTGCTCTATGTGATGCGTTTTTAGGACTAAAACATTTGTTGTTACATACAGCAAACATCTCCTCACAATCTGCTAGCTGCCTGTCCCATGAACACACTGTAAAAAAACGCGGTCTCTGTAGACAGCCCAGGCTCCACAAACGGCTAAAAAACACAGTGGGCAAACCTAGCATAACAAACGAAACGAAACATAACAAATATTGTTCCAGCCAATAAACGACAAGAAGGATTTGGAGGAGGGGTTGGGTGGGGGTTGCACATTCATGAGTCTTTCAGGAAGCATGGGAGGGAGGGGGAGGAGGGAGCTATCCTCCTTTTTGTTTGACAATACTTCGAACGTCAACAAGAAGTGACCTCAAACACCATCGCTTAGAGCGCCTTTAAAGAGATTAAATTTCTTGCATATTTTGAGTGTATTACTGTATTGCAGTTGTTGGCCTGTCTTAAACTTCCTGTATTTCTCTGAAGTATTTTTTTGCTACTCAATTTCTGAAACCAAAAACAATTTCTGTTCCTGTTTCCATTCCTGTTTCTCTGCAGATTACCCATGATGCTTTGAATGCACCGCTGCACATTCTAAGGGCCATGTATGAGCTGCAGATGAAGAGGACTGACTCGTTCTTCCTGGAAGTGCAAAAAAGGTGTGCCTGTGTGTTTGTTTTTGTGGGTCTGTATGTGTGTGTGAGTGATGCCGTTTTATTTTGATGTGTGAAGCCTTTAGCATGTCCAATCTCCACCTGACTGGCAATCTCCACCTCAGTGCATGCGTGTAATTAATATCACAAACGTGCTTTGACACTACCAACATTTTGTTTGTTATTTATTCTAATAATAATCTGCTCTTAGATCCATGTGTCTGTGTGCGTCTCTGTGCTTTTGTGTGTGTGTGTGTGTGTTTGTTTGTTTGTGCAGCCCTTGCTCCATTAAAGCAAAAACAAACCTGCTATAAACAGTGGTCTGCTTGTCTCATTGAAAGGTTCGATGGAGATCGGATTAAAACAGACGAGACCATCCGCACGCTGGCCCAAAAGTGGCAGCCCTCCAAAACCATTCGCTCTTCAATCGCCACCAAGGCTGTGGACACAGACATGGTTGTCGTTCCTTGTGTGGTGAGTGGCTCATTGTGACGCATTACAAAAATGAAAACAAAAATAGGGGGGGGGGGGGGGGGGGGGGTGTAATCAAGCTTGAACTTTCTGTAACCGTTTTTTGTTGCACCTGTTCTTGTTGATGCAGAGAAATGCCCGATACTGACAATAATAGCGAATATTGCCCTGTACAGTTGTATTGGACATTGTGGTGTTGTGTACCTTTATGGATATATGGATTGTGTACTCTTTATGGATTGAAAACTGTTATAACTGTACTAAGGCAAGAAGTGAATTCCATGTCTAGTCTGCTGGGTCACTAGATTTGTACTAGATTTACATTCTGTGCTAATGTGCAATGTGCCTGCAATTATCCTAGCACAGCTAGCTCAATGTAATCAGGGTGCTTGCGCGAGTCTTGAAAGTCTTAATAAGTATGGAATTTTAAAACACTGTTTTCCAGACCTTGAAAAGTCTTGAATTTTGTGTGAAAGTCTTAGTAAAGTATGGAAACAAAATGTATGGAAGAATTTTACTGTATGCTCAAAGGCATTGTGAAATGAGAAATAGGAAGGTACACTATAAAAGTAATTATTTTACTAACTGGTCACTTACATTTCAAATTAACACAATTGGTACAATCTCAACCAATGAAGTAGGCTGCATACAAGCGCAGGCTTGCATACAAGTATACAAGTATATAAAGTCAAGGTCTTGGGGGGTGGGTTACAGTAAGTTGTAAAAAAGTCTGGAAAATGTTTGAAATTTTAATTTGGAAGAAGAGCAAGCACCCTGTGTAATGCAACCCCATTATAACGGCAATGTGACTAACTCTGAACGTGCCTGTGTGGCCAGGCCAAGCCGAGCCGCTGCGAGAAGGCGACGGAGGAGAGCAACATGGTGACGCAGAAGCTCATCACCAACACGGAGAGCGACCTGCAGCTCAGCTACGCCAAGCAGCGGCGCACCAAGAGCTCGGCGCTGCTGCACAAGGAGCTGGACGCGCGCAGCAACAAGGCAGTGCGCCAGTACCTGGTCAAGGTGAACGAGGCCATCGCCATCCTGTACGCCCGCCACGTGCTGGCCTCGCTCCTGGCTGACTGGCCCACCGGCACCCCCATCAGCGAAGACCACCTGGAGCTGAGCGGCGCCTCGCACCTGGCCTACATCCTGGATATGCTCATGCAGCTGGAGGAGAGGCCGCTCTGGGAAAAGGTGGGTGTGTGTGTCTGTCTGTGTGTGTGTGGTGGGTAGAACACTCCATAACACTCAGGGGATGTGTGTTAGCAACAGACGCTAACACTCGTGAGTCTTTAAAAACTCTTCCCAGACACACTTGAATCCTCTGCCTGAGATGGCAAGTTTTAGACTGTTAGATCTTAACAGCAAAAACAATTGTTAATTGTAACACTTGTGCCTCCTCCTTTTGTTGTGTTGTATTGTCTCTAATTACTCTCTAACTGCGCCTACGCTTTGAATACTAATTGGCACTGAATTGCATCCAGATCCTGCGGAAGGTCTTGAAGGGTTGCAGCCAGAGCATGCTGGGTAGCCTGTCGCTGACGGCCTGCCAGTTTATGGAGGAGCCCGGCATGGCTGTGCAGGTGCGGGAGTCTAAGCACCCCTACGACAACGACACCAACTTCCAGGTAGGCGGTGGTGTTTGTGCCTCCTTCACATTGTGGGGGTTCAGATTCAGATTACATCACATAAATGTAAGCCATGCATCTCCACAAAGATAGCTGTAGTCAAACACTCCCTCTGTCATAGTTAACTAACCAATATCAAATGAATATACTGTACAGAAAAAGACATGTACTGTAAATCTCAACTTGTGTTGCTTGCCATTGGAATCCCATCTGTACATGTTGAGTTTGGCTTTGTTTAGATCATTTGTCTGTTAGATGTACTGTTTGTATGTGTTTTTATGTCGGTGTGTCTGTGCACTGTGTCACCAGGATAAGGTCCACATTCCCGGGGCCATCTATCTGTCGGTGAAGTTTGACTCGCGCTGCCACACGGAGGAGGGCTGTGATGAGCTGCTGATGGCCAGCAGTGCAGACTTCCTGCAGGACACGCACAACTTCAGTGGCTCCCACCAGAAGTGGACCGACTTTGAGATTCCTGGTGAGGCTTAGTGTTCTGTTCTTTGAGGTTGCCGAGTGATGTAGTATAGTACTGTAGTTAGGTATAGTAGGTATAAGAACGTCAGCATTTGATACAATGTAGATTGGATTTGTGAGCTGGTAATGCTAACAGAAAAATAAAACTGGTAATTGTTTTCTTTGGCTTTATCAGTTAGCGTTGGCCTCTATTGGAATTCTTATTTGGTCTACATTATACCAGAATCGCTCTCCTCTTACCTATTGACAGCACTCAGCAATGTTATAACAGGGTTACAGGTTGATTTACTGTCAAATACGGATTAAAAACACTATTCTTAACATGTCATGGGGACTACAGTGAACTTGTCTGTTGTGCTCTCATGTGTTGGTTGTTTTGTTTTTGATAGTCATGCTTCAGACAGGCTTTTGTTTTGAAGCAGAGTGCAACGGCAGTTATGTTTGTTTGGGTGTGTTGTATTTGTCAAAGGTTGTCTTCTATTATCATTGTGTGTTTTGAGGGTAGAGCAGCATATTTGTTTTTGTGTATGTGTGTGTGTGTGTGTGTTGAGTGCTGTGTGTAAATGACATGCTTCTGACCATCCTTTCCAGGGGACACCCTACACTACAGGTTTGTCTCTGACATGAGCAACACTGAATGGGGCTACAAGTTCACTGTGACTGGAGGCCATCGAGGACGCTTCCAAACAGGTCCTTATATCTCTTTTTTTTTTTTTTTTTTTTTTTTTTTTCCCCCGCTTCTTCTTTTGTTGTCTTGTCCTTTTATTATTCCACTTTTCTTGCCTGCCTTTCTCTTCACAAGTTTGCCTTATTTATAAAGGGCCCTTCAGTAAAAAAGAATGTCACAGGTTGAGTGATAATGAATGCACATTATTCAGTGAGGACCTCACTTTCTGCTCCCCCGTTTCCTGTCTGTCTTCCGAAAGACGCAAAAGTTCATGATTGATCACCGCAGCCAGCCAGAGTTGCTCGGCACCTGTGGCGGTGTCATTTTTAATTGGAAGAATAATTGGGCTCTTGTTACCCTCACCCTCTACACACCCCCTGCATACACTCTTTGTCACACACACACACACACACACACACACACACCGCTCCATGTGATCTCAAAAACAGAAAACAAACAACCCACCACAGAGCCTCACACCAACCATATTGCATCACAAAAGGTGAACATGGGTGAACACTACTCTACCCTCCGCTCTGCACCATAGCTAGTGCTCTGAAATGGCCTGAACATCAAGTGTGTGACTGACTACTCATCCCCTCATCTCGGCCCGTAGTAGAATCCCCAGTAGTCTTATAGTGTGCGGTAGAGGCCAGTACCACACACTCACTTAGACTACCCCACTAGTGCATATAAATGGGGAAACTCAAAATCATCAACAAATACCTAACTTAAGTGTGTGTGTGTGTGTATGTGTGTGTGTGTGTCCTGTGCCTCCCCAGGCTTTGAGATCCTGAAGCAGATGCTGGCCGACGAGAAGACTCTGGTGCACCTGCCGCTGCCCGACATCTGGGAGTGGCAGGTTGGTGTAGCGTGTCGCCAGACGGGGAACCAGCGGCTCAAGGCCATCCACCTACTGCTGCGCCTCCTGCAGTGCCCCACACAGTGGTGAGGATCCTCTCTCCATCCTCCCTTTCTCCAGCTATCTCTCTCTCTATCCCTCTCTATCTGTCTCTACCTCTGTAGCTCTCCTTGTGGCTCCGACCCTTTCTGTCCTTGCGTCTCTCATCTGCCCTCTTGTCTCTCCTCATCTCTCTATCTCCCCTTTCTTTTTCTTTTGCTCTCGCCCACTCTTCTTCTTTCTTTCACCCTCTGCCTTTCACTCTCTTTCTCTTTCTCTACCTTTACCTTCATTGCTCTCTTTCTTTGTTGCTCTAGTTCTCCTTTTATGTGTCTCTTCTGCCTTTCTCTGTGTAAATATTCTCATCCCTCTATCCTCTACCGCCCCTCCATAGACAGCCAAGGGCTTAACCCAGCTGCAGCTCTTCTGACAGTGCCTTCCTGTCCTCTTCGCCTTGACCAGACCGTCTGTCTGTGGGCCGTTAATGTGGCCGAGTGCAGGCTGCTCTCGGGCCAGAGTCCCGAGTGTGCCAAGAGCTCTGGCAGCTCTGACTGATCAGGGGTCAGTTTGGCAGTCAAGGAGACAGTCAGTGGTCTAGCTGAGCTCCACTAAGGAGTTCACGCTCTTTCACTCGCTCGCAAATTGTTTGACTTCCTCACATGACGTGAAGTTTGTTTGATTTGGGTGATTTAAATACTGGTTTCTCGCAGATGACCGCATTTGACTCCTAAATAGCGTGTGCACAGACACACACACACACACCACACACAGTACTGTGTGAAAAATAAAGCTTGCTTATACAGTAATGCAAGTAGTTTTAGGTAACTTAGTTTTTAAGTAACTTAGTAATCCTGTTATTGAGTCCCCAAACTAATGCATCACTTTTGGCCTGTGCATGACTGCCTTTGTGTGCCTTGGGTCCTACTGCACTGTAGCCATGCACACAGTAACAGTGGTTAAACACAGCCTCATCAACTAATGTTAATGAGAGCAACACACACTCAACCCTCTGGTGGCAAGTGCGTGTGTGTGTGTGTGTGTGTGTGTGTATGATTGTCAGTGTCTCTGTGCGAGCAATATATCGCTGCTGATTTACACAACATTTGCATAAAACTCCAACTAGAGGCTTCTTCCCTTGATTGTTGTCATGGAGACGGGACTGCAGGCCTCAGTGGCCGTTTGCATATTTTCCAGTATTCACCATGGCGGGCCGGCGCTCAGCCGTGACATCACCCCCGGTGAATGAGTGGGGTAATAGATGGGGGCTGATAAGGGGGGCTGTGGCTCAGGCGAAAAAAAATGATAGAAATGATGGCATTTAATGAAAAAATTGCCCTTTCTCTTATTTGTTCGCTCTCTTTCTTTCTTTCTTTCTTTCTTTCTCTCTCTCTCTCTCTCTCTCTCTCTCTCTCTCTCTCTCTCTCTCTAACTTCTACTCTGTGTGTGTGTGTGTTCACACAGGCCTTGTGACCTTACGCTGCTGCGGCCTCTGTTCCTGCTCTTCACCTCCATGGAGAGCACTGCTAGTCGAGACCCCATCAGCGTGACCGTGCTGCTGCCACTGCACCGCGCCCTCACCGAGCTCTTCTTCATCGCCGAGGCCAAAGCTGTGGTGAGCCTCAACCCTCCCCCCTCACACACACACACACACACACACACACACATAATCCTCTAGACCTACTGCACACCCTACAAGGGTTATGTAAGGTCAAGTCAACAAGTAGGGTCAACATGCACACAACATGCATGAATGAGGTAAACTAGGTTAAGGATTTGGAAGGGTCTTTATGTCTCTGCACCACGACATCGTGGATAATCGGACACTGGCCTCACTCTCATTGGAGATGGTGACTGGTGACTGGTGATGTCATCTGAAGGCGCTGCAGGTGAGAGAGAATAAGAGATCGAGGGCAATTAGCTGATGACTGCTTAATTATAGGACTTTCATCAGTACTGGCGAAGGCATGTGTGATGTCTAGGAGGAGGATCAAACACCCGAGAGGGTGTGTGTGTGTGTATGTGTGTGTGTGTGTGTGTGTGTGCTCTGTGAGTTAAGGGAGTTGTCAGACAATGTTGATAGTATAAGCAGTTAAAATGTAGCAAGATGGTGTGTGTGTGTGAGGGAGTGAGAGAGAGAGAGAGAGAGAGAGAGAGAGAGAGAGTGTATGTGCATATGAGTGTATGTGTGATGAAATGCATTGATTTTGTGTGTTTGCACATTCCTTGTGTGCATTTGTGTGTGTGTGATGTGATTTAATGCGATTCCGTCCGGCCGCCGCTGTGTGACGGAGCACTTGAATGCGGGCACCCACCTGTTCGCCCGGCTGCTCACCAGCCGCTGATCTGAGGTCAGCCATCTGGGACCGTCGGGCAGGCGGAGACCCCACTGAGGGGCTCGGTGACCCTCCTCATTCAATAACGCTCACTCACTCGCCACACATGAGAGAATGCTCATCCGTGCCCAGGTCAATGCCCTTTTGTTTCTAATTTCTGTGGTCCAATTTCTTTTTTGTCACTTTTTCATTAGCTCAAATTATGAAATATACATCTGCTTTTCATCTCTGTCGATGGGGAGAAAGGAATATGGTTGGTAGATAAGGTAGATCCATTCTTTAGAGCCAGGAACATGAATGGTTTGACTCTCCTATCTGTATGCTGTTGTTTTCATCACTCTGGATAACTTATTAAGGACTTTTGCATCATTATTTTGCTTACCTGACCGGAGGTTGTGAATTAACTGCTGGCCACCAGGGGGCAGAAATGGACCTCATGACCTGGCAGCGTCTACACTGGTGCAGCCAGGAATGCACTGGATAAGGCAACTTGCTCCAGTGTACCATCCAGTTGAGTGTTGCTCTCTAAAGCAGACAACATGACTGATTGATGAGTACCGTGTTTGTGTGTGTGAAAACAATGCATTCAACTTCGTCATAGGTGTGTGGAAACTCAGGCGCTGAGACAGATAGCGTCACCGTCCCGCCATGTCATCGCCTTGCAGTAGAGCAGGTGGAGCTGGCGTGGATTCTTGTCTTGAGGTGCGACAGATGCACAACAGGAAAGGTTGTAAAACTGTTTTGCCAGCTTCCGGAAGATCTTCATGCACTGGTGATCGCCCCAGTTTGCTCACACCCATCTCACACACACACACACACACACATACACACACACACACACCAGGGTTGTACAAAATTCCAAACTGAATTGAGAAGAAACTCTAAATTTAAATTGGATTAGGAATAAAATATGCTAACGACATGAATTTTGTACAGTTATTGTTGTATGGACTGTATGTATACAATACTTTATTATAGTATACATACTTTATTATGTATACAATACTTTATTATAGTGAATAGTTCTGTCGGTACACTTCCTCTTATGCTCCTGTACTTAAGTTAGTCTGCTTTATTTGTCTTTTTTAGTTTCCTTGTATGTTACTGTTCCTCATCCACATATTTTCATCTTGCCTGAGTCGGCCTCTAGTGGTGTCCACTGAGGGAAGAATCTGGCAGTAGGAGAGCTTGAAGAATTGAACCATTTGGATGAACTCACAAGGAATTCCAAACGTGTGTTGTGATGAAACGATCTCCCGAAAAAAAAAGAAAAAAAAACGGCTTTTGCTCTCAAACACACTGCACTGTTAGGCACACACTAGAAAAAGAGCAGGAGTCTGCAAAGTTAAACACCAGGCTTTGTTTGGACTTCTCTTTGGCCGGACCTCTTGGACATCGCGGGATGAGGACCTCGGGTGTAACACGGCTTCCTCACATCTTGTCCAAACAAACCCCCTGTGCACACACACACACACACTTAAGACGACCACAGGAGGCCATTTCCATGTCATTTACAAACACCCCTGACCACATACGCAGTCAAAACCTATGGACTTAAATAAATACAGCAAACCCTCAGTCTCAGGTAATGCACTCCCTGATATACCAAACACCCTCAGGACAGACGGGCAGTGTAAACACTCGGATGACCCCGGAGGAGTGCCGCGGCTGCTTTGCATCACCGGGGCCGCTTCCAACAGGACGTTATCTGTCTCGAAAAACCCGGCTTGGCAACCAGCGCCACGCTATTCCAGTCTCGGCACGGACGAGGGATTTAGCTCGGCTCCCCGACCTGCCGCTCGGATTATGTAACCGAGGGTTTTGCGGCTCCCTTACGTTAGCTCTCGCCTCCGGGTCAATGAATTAAGCCACCCGATTAAGGTGGAAGGAGCGTGAAAGTCGTGTCTTCCCCTAGGAAAACGCTGCTTTTGTGAAAATCACCCTCAATGGGTTATAAATTTATAACGACTCGCAAAGAGAAATGTGTCGGGATCAACTTTACTGTTGATGAGAGATGGCTGCTTGGGCTTGACAAGAGTCAGTAAATTAGATTGAGTGTGTGCAGTCAGGTCGCGCTTGCACTTGCATTAGAATTTGTCAAAGCATTTTTTATGTGCGTCTCAAGGTCTTGTTTTGTCATTGATGATGGTGTTCCAGTACTTGTACACGGCATGTTGCCAGCGTTGCTGCCCTCCCTACCTGAATCCTTCTCTCTCTTTCATTCTCTCTCTACAGGAACAAGACATCCTCCAGGAGTATCTATTGGCCCTTACCACCACAGAGCAGCTAGTCAACCACACGGCTCAGGTACCCCGGTTTGTGTTTTTATGGAAGAGTGTGTGTGTGTGTGTGTGTGTGTGTGTGTGTGTGTTCGTGTAGATATGGATTGATTTCTGTGTGTGTGGCAATGTCTATACTTGCCACACACCTTACAATGTACCAATGTATATACTTGCCACACATACATCCTTTCTGATGTTTCTGATGCTCCCAACCTTTCCTGCTCTCACTCAGTCTGAGCTCTGTTACTACCTAATACAGATAGTTCAGCCTGTGTGTGTGTGAGTTTGTGTGTGTGTGTGTAATAGACTACTATATAAATGGGGGGGGGGGGAGTAGAGAGCCTACAGGACACCACTCATTGTACTCCAGCACTTGTTTTCAGCTAATGCATTTTTCGAATCACCTGCTATTAGAGCACTGGTCTAATCGAGCCTCGCCTGCGGCCTGAGTGACACTAACAGGCTGGCCAGCTAGCGAGTGAGTGGCTAGGAGCAGTAATTCACATCAGAAGGTATTTCTAACAAGGCCTAACCTCGGGACTCTTTGTATGTGAGTAGAGTATGTGACCAGCCCAGGGGGTCCGTTGAACGTCTGTTTCCCGAAACCACAGTTGACGATGAACAATTTCATTGCAATCAACAAAGATGCTAACTTTGGTTGGGGAAATGGGCCCTCGTATAGTATTGCAGTTGAGAGCAGGCAAAGCCTTCTAAAGTGACTAGTGTGTTTTGAGCCACTTCATATGAGCTGCCAGTCAAATATTGGCATAGACAAGTTGGGCCATTTGATAAAACAAGCTTTAATAAAAAAGTAATGGTTCAGGCAAACCTGATCCCAGGCTGTTTTTACCATGGAATACCCACTGAAAAAAAACTAATTATATTGAACTGAAGCAGTGTCGAGTTTCATCAAGGTTTGTGCTCCAACATAATCAAAGCGCCATTTTTAGGGACTAACAAAGCTCAGGATGGCACTACATTTCAGGAGTAGTAGTGTGAACAAAGTCTCTGCACTTGAAACGCTTGGAGCTCTGTGGTCTGCTTTGTGTGTATAGCGTGTCTGAATGAGCCAGTGCTATGCATACACG
This sequence comes from Limnothrissa miodon, assembly GCA_017657215.1. NCBI lineage: Eukaryota > Metazoa > Chordata > Actinopteri > Clupeiformes > Clupeidae > Limnothrissa > Limnothrissa miodon. The sequence continues at coordinate 2,909,309 of JAGFZM010000007.1, read as the reverse complement.
CACAGATGAGTAGGTGTGTGTGTGTGTGTGTGTGTGTGTGTGTGTGTGTGTGTGTGTGTGTGTGTGTGTGTCACTGAGGAGAGTGTGTGGGTGGGTGGATGCAAGCAAGCAAATGGAATGAGTGAGTTTGAAAGGAGGTGTAAAACCGTGATGGATGACAGGAAATGCTGTGGCATAATTCCCCTTCCACACACACACACTCCACCCCCCTTTTCCCTAGCATACCTGGTGTTCTCTCAGACTCTATACAACCAATTCACCGTTCTCTCCCACACACACTCATACATCAACCTTTTTTTTCTCTCTCTCTATTCTTACTCTCTCGCTCTCCCTCTTCCCCTCTCTCTCTCTCTGTCTCTCACTCTCACTCTCTCTTGCTCGCTCACTCTCTCTCTCTCTCGCTCTCTCATTCTCATTTCAATGTGCAGGCACTGAAGAACATTGCAGCCATCAGCCTGGCTATCAATTACCCAAACAAATCCACCAAACTTCTCAGCTCCTCTCCTTGAAGGGAACGTGAACGAAAGAGGCAAAGGGGCCCGGAAATGAAGGCCGAGGCCGAGAGGTGGACAAAGCTTCCTGCTCCCGATGGAACATTTTGGGGGGCGGGGGTGTGGTGGGGAGTTAACTTTCTTTGAACGGTTAAGGGTTGGGTGGGGTGGGGAGAGGGGGGTTAGAGGCACACCAGGGGTTTAGCCCTCCTGATGTCTTCCAGAGAAACCTGCCTGTATGAGGAACTACTTCCATGGTCTGTGCGACAGACTGAGAAGTCAGAAGGGATAATGTATTTTTCTATTTCATTCTCGTTATGATTGTCGTCATCATTACTAGCAATGCCCTTCCGATCACAACGGTTGTTGCCTTAGGTGAAATGCAGTGGATATATCAGTACGACAAGGTTTTGGGGGACTCCTTCTTCGGTTAAGTTTTCATTGCTTTTATTAGCTGCAGTACTTGAATTTTTTTTTATTTTTGTTTTAACACTCATATAGTGTGCCAAATTTGCCACTTTTACTTTTGGGCCGGGTTCAGTTTTCAGTTCAACCACGTTAGGTGAGACAATCGATCATCATGAAAAGCAGGTCACCTTACTTTGTCTTTTTTTTTTGTACTTTCTTACTCACTTTCCTTTCTGCTGTGTCTCCTGGCGGACGCGCTCTGCCTAAAAATACCTAAATGCAGTGCAACGCGCTTGCAGGGCTCATCAGTCACGCTGGCCTAAGACTGGTTCTCAGAGCACTCAAGGAAACACACACACACACACACACACACACACACACACAAAACTTTTTTATCCTGCCTTTTAACCCATGACTTTACTTAGAATGACTGTTCTTCATCTTCAGAATATATAAAAGAAAAAAAATCCCAGCTTGGCCACTGGGCAAAACTCTGTGGTTCTTACAGCCGTGTGGATCAGCTACCTGTTTGCAGCAGCAAAAAAAAAAAAGCCAGATGGATTTTGACCTGCCATGCCAACACACATGGGGACATATAGCTAATGAACATAAAAAGCAATGCCATGTTTGTTCTACAACTGACCAGAAAAGACCATCAGTCGAACTATCAGAACTATTAAAAGAACTCTGGTTATCATAAATAGGCCTGGTAGGTGTAGTACGAGATGATCTTCATGTTACACCCTGTAAGAATAACTGTTGCACATACAAGCAGCCTTTAACACACACACCTGATTTCCTTTTGCAGACAGCAGCACGTGTAGAGTGCATATCCGTGCACGGGCAAATTTGCATGGTGTGACGCACCCTGGAGGATTTTTGAAATAATGATTTTCAATTTGCATAGCATTGCACAGCAGCTTGGGTCTCTAGGTGCCCCTTGTCTCTAGGCTCCCCTTTTGTCATTCATAGGTGAGGACTTTAACAAGCGTGGAGATGCCCACTATTGTGTGTCAAGTGGCGTGTGGGTGCTCAGTCAGAGACCCATTACATGTGTTTGGCAAAATGGCAAGAACATCCATGTATTGCATGGCTGTCATTTGGCAGGGAAAAAAAACACTATCACATCATCACTTTACTCATTACTTAGTGTCTGTCTGTTATGGATGGATGGACATAGAATGTAGTCTCCAAATTTATAGTCTCACAATAAAGTGTGCGTGTCATGCCAATCTACCACATTGTTTTTGTTGTTTTCCCCCAAATCTTATTATGATCATATATAGGAACCAGGATGTGCAGGATTTAGATTTTCTTTTTCTTTTTTTATTTGATTTTAGAGGGAGAGTGTGATATCAGTGGAATTATATATGCCAAAGAAACTCATTGTCAAAAGCACCCCCTACAAAATAAGCTCCTCTGCTCCTCTCCATGTGTGCAGGTGTGTGTGTGTGTGTGTGTGTGTGTATGTGTGTAGGCTTATGGACATTTGTGGCCTCTGCCTCTCACGATGGATTCATGATCAGTACTGTACTGAAAGTAGTGCGATGCAGTTTCGTTGATCCGCAGATCAATCCCATTCTGTTGACATAGTTTTATTTGAATGACATGGCCACAGACGATGTGGAGGGCCTCTTGTGCGACAGCAGATGTTTAGCCCGGAGAAGGGAGGGTAGGAGTAGAGCCCTCTCAGACATCTGCCCACCCCTTCAAACTGTCTGCTGGTTTTTGTTTACACTCGGATCAGTCAGGCCTGGCCACCGCACCACAGGGACACTGGCTCTGGGTCCGGACCAGCCTAGAATGGCTCCACGGCCAGTCGGGGCATCCCATAGGGTTCACCCCAACTGGGCCTTAGATATGAACAATATGTGCCTATGATTAAATAATGAAGCAATCTTAATTTAATTCTCATATCATTCTTCACATGAATTATATTTTTAATGATGAAAAATGTATTGATTCATTTAAACCTTTTCTATATCTTTTTTTGCCTATGATTTGGTATTTTTTTCCTGTTGGTCAATGTTAAGTTGGAATTGACTTTGTTTTTGAATGTAAATACTTGTGAATATTGTTAATTGCACATATAAATATTGGATAATTAATGAGTAAAACTTTCATATCAGCCCTTTATTCAGTTTGACGATGGAAAAAAAGTCAAAATAATGCTAATTTATTGTGTTGATGTGGCTGGGTAAGTCATGGAATACCAGAACTGATTTGTGGTTGATCTTTTTGATTAAAATACAACTTTGGTGTGCACATCTTTCTAGTGTTTTCATTTATGTTGGCAATTTTTTTTTTGACACGACAAACAATGTAGCTGTCCTCTAAATTCGATGGGACAGTCCTTGATTTTGGTGTTCTCTCGTGTAAAATACAAGAAAACGCTCCTTGTCAATTTGTACATTTTGAAGCTAAAACATTATTTTAATGATATTGATTGTAAAAAAAAAAAAAAGTGAATCTCCCCGGTTTCCAAGACAAATGTCTGAGGTCTGGTCATTTCACTCTAAATAGAGCATATGTAGCTAAAGCTTCATGTTACTGTGTTAATAAAAACACATTTGGTCTAAAGTCTAAAACTCTGAAACCGCCGATGGGCTGACATGACTTACTTTTCCAAAGAACAGCATAGAAGTTGTTATGACTGTCGGCTATGTGGGTGAGTTGAGTTATGGAAAGCTAGTGCACCCTGAGATAAAGGGTGCCAAGTACAGTAACTGGGTTTAATGCATATTTGCCAATTCTTTAATATTACCACTTCGTTATGTAATGTTTTTTTGTTGTTGTTATTGATAATTTTGTTAAACATGCTGCAGGAGTGGCTATGTGCTTCTGTAACGACCCACATTTGTCAAACAGCTGCAGTATCCTACAATGCAGCAGCAATACAATGAAAGCAACTGACATACTTTTCATCAAATTTGATGAAATTATCCTGTATTCCCATTTCTCGTTTCCATAGTGTGCACAATAAAACAGCCCTGGGTCTGAATCAAAACTGAACAAAATGTTTTCCTTGCCAACTCACTTGTTGCTTTGCTTTTAGACAACAGCTGCTTTGCTGTTGAGCTCAAGCATCAACAACCTCTCACTTAAATTAAGGACTGATCCTTTAACTTGACTTTAAGTTTGAGGACTGTGTCCTTTAACTTGCTTTTGAGTTTGCTTTTAATAAATCAGGTCATCAGACGTTCTCATAATCTGTTGGTAGGCAGAGAGACGGCAAGCAAGAGGGACAGTTTCCACAACAGCTGATGCCCATTGTGAGGCACAGGTAAGGTGTGTGTGTGTGTGTGTGTGAGTGTTCACTTGCTGACCTGCCTTGACCCGTGGCCAGGATCTTAAGCCCAGCAACTCCCTCCCTGTCCTCCTTCACTGCTCCTGTATGTGTTCTGAGGAGGCCGGGCCATATGCTAATGTCAAATAGACTGGCGGGCTGTAGCTTTTTATTCTTTTTTTACCAAAAGCTCAGATGTCTATAAGGTCCAAGAATTGTCTTCGTGAAAAAAATGATGTTATGTATGCTCATATGTATATAAAGTGCTATACTGTTATCATGCTTTTATGATAACAGTATTCCCACAGTTCTCCCACAGTCATCATCCAGTCATCGCAGTCATCGAATGACTCCTGCCTTTAATAAATCAGTCTCTCTCTCTCTCTCTCTCTCTCTCTCTCTCTC
>JAGFZM010000007.1:2857646-2904255 GCA_017657215.1 Limnothrissa miodon | reverse complement strand
TCTCTCTCTCTCTCTCTCTCTCTCTCTCTCTCTCTCTCTCTCTCTCTCTCTCTCTCTCTCTCCTCTTTATCATAGCCAACACACACACACACATGCCCATTTGTCATCTCTCCCTCTGCCTTCTTCCTCCTTCTCTGTAAGTAGATCCTAATCCTTGGTCCTGCTTTTTCTTTTTGCACTTTTTCTTCCTCCTCCTCCCCTGTTCACTCACACACTTGCCTGATTGCTTTCAGTCTCAAAAACACATGCGCCTGCTCTCAACACGGCTCCACACGGTGTTTCAGATCAGGCCACTTAAATATAGGCAGACTGAAGCTAATTAATTTACACTTAGCTGAATTTAGTTCTCACCATCACACTGACATGTGTTCACACCTCTTCTCAAAACTACCACTAAAGCTACCACCACTCCTGTCTAAAAAGAAAATGTAAAATTTATAACTTCACCAGTAGTTTTTGTGAAAGTAGATGAGGCTATGGTGATTAGTATTCTCAGAATTAAATCCTTCTACATTTATTTTCTTGTTTGCTTCATCAGAGAAATACCATCACAATTTGTGTGCACAATATCAACATCTAGAGGCAATAACTGTAAATTGTCTCTGTGTTCAATACAGCAACTGCAGTCCTGAAAAAATAAGCAATTGCCTTGAGCTGAGAAGGAGCGATAGATAGATAGATAGATAGACAGATAGATCCTTTATTGATCCCCAAAGGGAAATCCAAGGTCCCAGCAGCTTAAAAAATCACACACAACATATAATACAGTGTACACAGGATGATAAGAAGCAGATCAACAAAACAATATGACTAGATCAGCATCTAAACATCTAAAGAACAACTAAAAAGAACAATAGAATACCAATACTAAGGGTAGAGATGCGCATGAATGTACTGTGGTCCAGTATGAGGTGTGTGTCAAGGTAGTAGTGCAAATGAGTCCAGTAGTGCAACAGTGCAAGGTTAAAGTGACCAGCAATAAATATGTGCATAATGTAAAATGGGCAATAAAAGATATAAGCATAGCAATGTATCAGTTCTAGTATAAGTATATGGACAATAAGATAAAAACAAAAATAGCCTAATTGTGCATGTGGGCTAATGTAGCCAGTAAGGTCCGTAGGCAGTGTCAACAATACACAGTATTGTAGAAAAATGTCTTGTAAGTGTATAAGAGGGTTAAGGGTAGACTGTGCAGAGAAGTCCAACTCTCCTTTTCCTTTCAGTAAAGCATTGTAGAGTTGTATGGCCCTGGGTACAAATGACTTCCTAAGTCTGTCTGTTGTGCATGTCAGGGAGCCAGCTGATCAAGCTCTTCTGCTGCATGGGAGTGGATGACAGTCATTGTCCAGGATGTTGGGTAGCTTGTTCAGGGTCCTTTTGTCTGATACTGAAGTGATGCACTCCAGTTCAGCTCCCACAACAGAGCCAGCTTTCCTTACCAGCCTGTCTAGTCGCCCAGCATCCCTCTTCTTAGTGCTTCCTCCCCAGCATGCCACAGCATAGAAGAGGACGCTGGCAACAACAGACTGGTAAAACATCCAGAGAAGCTTGCTGCAGATGTTGAAGGACCGCAGCCTCCTCAGGAAGTACAACCTGCTCTGCCCCTTCTTGTAGAGTGCCTCTGTGTTGACTGACCAGTCCAGTTTATCGTCTAGATGTATTCCTAGGTACTGGTATTGATATTATATCCACTGGCAGCCTCATTAGGAGATCAATCCTTAGTCGTTCTCCACACCTAAACTGATTATATTGCCGTCACGCACCATACGCGTCCTACCTCTGTTGCAAAGCAAAGACAAAGAGAACACAGCTCTTGATATAAGGAACAAGGACTGCAAGTAACTCCTTTTCTCCCCCCTGGGCGCTTTATAGGCAGATTTGCTTCCTTTTCTGTCTTGCATGTCTGAGCAGGAGCTGGGGCTGGAGCAGTTGCTGTTGTTTGTTCGGTTTTGCTTCGCCCTTTTGTCCTGTCGTACCACCATGGCAGAGGGCCACATTGTGAAGTTAAGAGGTTTGGCAGTTAATCACATGCATCTAATATGCTGCTATTGTCTGAAGGGCTGGAAGGGTTTGAGGACACCGTGCTAGGGCCAGAGAAAGTATGTGTGTGTGTGTGTGTGTGTGTGTGTGAGAGTGTGTGTGTGGATGTCTGTGTATGTCTGTGACTGTGTGCAGGTGTGTCCTAGTGGTGCATTGGGGAACTTGAGTCCTTGCAATGTCAAACCAGAAGCAGTCTGCTGTTGCGGTCTAGTCTGCCATTGCCATCCAGGGCCTGGTGTAATGCTCATTAGTAGTGAGAATGGTGCCATGGTGGGCACATATAGTCCATGGTATTGTTGGTTCCATAAAAGCAAAGGATGAGAAGAACAAAAAGGTTAAAAGACATTATTGTGAAACAGGAGAGCAATTGTTTGTGATCCAATGCGAGACACAGAGAGAGAGATATTGAGAGAATGAGATTAAGGAAATGGGATTTGGAATGAGAGTGGAGGGAACGGCAGGCAGCACGTCGCTGGGTCACACAAGGCTGCTTTTTACAGCGCACAACCCGGCAGCAAGTCATGATTCTTATTAACGTAATTGCTTTGTGTAGCAACAATGACCTTGGATTTCTCTTTCTTTCTCTCTCTCTTTCTTTCTCTCTAGCTTTGCCTCTCCCTCCTCTTTTACGTCATGTGCAGGGTGGGGAGACACAATCTCCCACAGTCTTTTATCTCCTCACAGGGGGAATCCTTCAGCGCAGTGTGTGTGTGTGTGTGTGCGTGTGTGCACGCGTGGGCGAGGATAGGTTTTAGACTGTCAATCTTTATAAGCCTCCACCTGGATGGACGTTCCAAAACCAACCGTTACAAGATTAACTCGTATTGTGATTGTGTTTATGTTTTCGGTTTAAGTTTTCGTGTAGGATTTAGCTGATGCTTGTAATCTAAACCAGTGTACAAAACAAGATTAGTCACAACGGATATTTTAAGCTATAGATGAGGCTGATGTGAAGTCAGTGTGAATGCATCAGAGTAGCTGGTATTAGTTAATGTTACAAAAAGCTGCTGCGTTGTTTTTGACTGATTTGAGAGAGCTTAGAGAAATCTTTTCCTGTGTTTTGTGCCGACGGCAACATTGTTGTTACTTTGAAGCTGCGAGTGCTTCCGGTGTTGCCATCATCCTCGTCACCGTTATCAGCATCACACGTTCCCCCTTTCCAACGTTCCTCTTCTCAGTGACCCAGTGCTGAAGTGTGTCCAGGTCCCTGGGGAACACGGCCTCCGGGCCTCTGCCTCGCACCACTCTCCTGATGAGCTCCCAAGCATGCAGGTATAGCCATCACGAGGTCCGATCGGAACCGAGGGCTTTTGTGAACCGAGGCGCGTTCTAGTCTCTCTCGCGCTAGAAAGAAAGCGATATGGTTGGGTACAATGGAAGCAGCGGAGGGGAAGAGAAAGACGGTGGGCGGGCGCATGCGCCTGCTGGCATGGCCCGTGCCAGAGGCTTTGTGTGACTCTTGCTCAGTGTTGACTTTGAAATACAAAGCCACCAGATGATATGAAAACAACCTCATCCATGTTTAATGTTGTGGAAAGGGTTGTGTTAACCAGCTTGTGGAAAGTGCATATCAATCAAGAAGATATTTGACTGTCCACCTGGGACCTCTCTCTTTGAGTGTGTGTGATGATGCACCTGTGAGGACCTTAATGTTGTGCGTGCCTTTTTTACTGTTGCATGTGCACTTTTGGTGTAAGCTTGACAAAGACCCTGTTAGGGTTGAAACGTTGCTCAAAATAAATTGTTTGGGAGCATCCTGAAACAGTGTGCAGGCCTTATTTTCTTCCTATGCATTTGACCCTTGGACCTGCACCTGTGAAAAACTCTTTTGGATGTGCGTACCTTTTCAAAACTACTAATGTTGTGTGTGTGATGACCTTGATGATGTTGATGATGGTGTGTGTGTGTGTGTGTGTTTTTGTGTATGCAATACTATGTAGCTAACATGTTTATGTGTATGTTATACTATCTACACATGTGTGCACACACATATCATGTCTCATGGCCCTTCTGGGTAAATATCTTCCTAAAATGAGTTTCTGCAGGTTGAGTTATATGTGTCTTAGTAAAGTCTTAGATAACATTGCTAGCTCAGGGTCTTAGCATCTAGTGTCTGGCTGTGGGTGGTTGTGAGTGTGCTTTTCACCATACTGGTGCAAAGAGAGGACGAGTGGGTTGTGGAGAGGAAGCCACCGCACCTGACTCCTTCTCTGTCAGAGGCAGCTGGCCAGGCTTAAGGTAAAAGTGAAGTTCACGTCAGAGCCACCTGGTTAGCCAAGCACATACTCAAGTAGATACTGTTACATGGCCGTGTAAGCAAATATGGGCCCCATCATTTTCTCTTGACGGTCTATTGTAAACACTCTGTTAGCAAACATGCTAACAATGGACAAAAGAAAGAAGAAAGGGAGAAAGAAAGGAGAGCAAGAGAGAGACACAGAGACAGAGCAGGGGGCATTCCAGCTAACGTTGTTCTCTTGTGATTTGATTACAAAGTAATTGATAAAATGTCAGACAAAATAACTAGAACCGCTGTCCTCTACAACTGATTGAGGTCACTCTTAAGCCACAGGCTCTTGCAGACTCTTTTTCCAATCCTATTTCAATGGTGAGTAAACAGGTTTTGGCCTCGGCAAAGGGAAAGATTGAATTCGATATCGGATGCATGTTCACAAAAGGCAGAACTTTATCCTGACATTTATTCCCCCGACTTTGTGTTGTGTGTGTGTTTTTTTTTGTGTGTGTGTCCAAGCTATTATAGGGCCTGTTTCAGCTGAGCACTTGTAACCGAACTCAGCTGAACCAATTAACTGCTTTATTGATGTGATGCTCAGACAAATCCTGTGAAGGGAGGGATTAGAAGCGGGTCCAACAGCCATGTTCCAGCCTTCAGATAAAAGTATTGTCCTGACCAACCCTTTTAACTCACAGTCACAGAGTTTCTATTCCCTTTTAAAAAATAAATGCCCGTCTCCAGACAATTTCACAAGCCTCAGTGAGATGTGGCGGCGAGCGCAGAAGGTGATTGTAGCTGTTGCTCACGCTCCCAGACCAGAGTGCACTCATGTCGACTGATGACTCTCTATCAGCTTGGCTTATTTGCATGGTTGTCTCGTCCTTCCATCATTTGGGTTGCAAATGCCAGCTCTGACCACTCTTCTATCTCTCTCTCTCTCTTCTCTCTCTCCTCTCTCTCTCTCTCTTCTCCTCTCACTCTCTCACTCCTCATCTCCCCACCTCCTCGTCCACATTATGAACCGGAATTTGCAACCAGGTGACATCCATCAATAGCAAAGCAACTCTTCCCTTTTGTACGTGTCTTGTCAGGAGCTCCCAAATGTTTGCACACACACCACCACCATTGAACACATGGTTATGCGAAGAGTGTGATGAAGGAAGAACCCCCCCCACCACCCCCACCACACACACCCCCCCCACAGACACCAGGGTATGTGAATTCCTCCCACCTCTTCTTGTAATGCTGCAGTACGTCCCTTTCGGCCACCCAACCTACCTGGTTTCTGCAGGTGTTTTTACCCCCCTAAATTTAGCTATTTTGTCTGTGTCCCCAATCCTCCGCTATTGGCCTTCCATTTCCTGCATTGTATTGGGCTAGCTGAGATCCCTGTGGCTTTTTCTCTCTCTATCTCTGTCTCTCTCTCTCTCACTCACATACACTGACCTCTCTCTCTCTCCTTTTTTCTCTCTCTCTCTGAATGATCTGACATTCTTTTGGTGCATCACCTATGAAGAGCCCTGCTTTGGCTGGGCTCAGCCCTAAGGTAACTTAATCAGGCCAGTGTTTTATTTAAAGGCTCCAACAGCTTCTGTGGCTCTGTCTCTGGGGACTCTGCAGCACAGCATAGCCCATATAGAGGTGACAAGAGAAAGTGAGAAAACAAGCTGGTTTCACTGTCCAAGCAACATGTAGATCTCAGAAAGGCGATAGTGATACTTTTTTTTCTATATATGTTTATAATAAAAACTGTGATTGTGAAGGATTGTTTTTTTGTTTGTGCAAGAGGCTCTGAATGAATGGAAAGTTATCCTTTGGAAATATGTTGTGTTTTTTTATGTAATTATAGCTTTGTGGTTGTTTTCTCCTCTTGTTTTGTCAGGTTGCGTTGCCTTCATTTAGAGCTAAGTGCATTAACATGTGTTCTGTGTTTGTGGATGAAGAGTAGACAGTTTGAAAAGTGACTCTCACCAGTGGATTTTGATGTTTGGTGTGATTGTTCGGAGGAGAATAAAACACACTTTTGAGCGAGACTTGTGTGGGAGTGTGAGGTCAGTGTGTTCAAGAATGTGTGTGTGTGTGTGTGTGTGTGTGTGTGTGTACTTGCATGTGTTTAATTTCACTTTAAGGTATTTTTCTGTGTGGGAGTGGTGGGGTCAGAGCAGGTTGTATTTGCAAGGGAGTGCGGTCCAATGCATCTGAAAGCAAAGTTGTGTTTTCACTGTTTGTGCGTAAGTGTGTGTGTGTGTGTGTGTGTGTGTGTGTGTGTGTGCGCGCGCGCGCGCGCGCAGGAGGAGCTGTTGGCCGCCTGTGGTCTCTCCAACACACACATATTGTTTTGTATGTGAGGTGTGTGTGGAGGGTCAGTGAGAAGTGGCTTAGTGGGCATTGTGGGAGGATGATGGTGACCGCTTAATATATGAATGTCTCTGTGTGTATGTGTGGAATTGGTTATCTGTGTGTGTGTGTGTGTGTATGTGTGTGTACACGTAATGCGTGTGTGATGTAAGGGGTTGATCGTGATGACTCACCGCCTCCTCATCGATAATGGTTGAGGAGAAAGATTGCCCACCCACCACACGCATTCCCTCTCACACACGCTTTGTGCACACACAACAAACAAACGGAACCACAAACACAAGCCGTTATGTTACACAGATGCTCAGTAAGTGGAATAGAAAACAGGTAAACCTGTGTGTGTGTCCCCACAAAGTACCTGGGTTTTAGCTGTTCCTTCTCTCAAACCTGATCTATATTTTAGGAGTTGTTTGTACTGTACTAAACATTCTAAAAAAAACTATTTGTCTTTGTGAGAGGAATCTTGTTTGTGGAAGAGACATCCTCTCCAGAGAGGATGCATTGCTTTGCTTTGTGTGGCATTGCTTTGTGTTGACATTTTTTGCTATATGGCATGGCTTATTGTATGTTGTTAAGTTTGAGTTAAGTTGAGTTAGGGCCTGTTGTTAAAAAAAAGCTTGAGTGTTAAGTATTATTATACAATTATAAAAAATAAATAACACTCACTATATTAGTTTTTTACTCATGTAAAAGATGTTTTGGTCATCCACTCACTGTTCATACCCTTTGTATCATTAACATTGTCCCTCTGTGACCTAAAATCTTCTTTTTAAGGTTAAATCCTCGTTGCCTTTTAGAGGACAGACAAAATATTTCCTGATTTAAATATAGCCAAAGTACAGTGCAAGACCTTTTGCAGTTGCCTACTGGGGACTGACAAAACAAGTGCAAAACACTGGCCTATCCATGGAGACAGAGAGACTATAACCTTAAAGGCAATGGTAACATTTGTTTAAGGCTAGAATAGATACACGCACAATAGCAAAATACTAAAGCAGATTAGTGGTTTGGGGTGGAGGGGAAGGGGCTAATAATCATGATAACTTAATAAAATGTCTGAGCTAATTACATTAAAAGTTATGGAGTTATTGGATTGGTATTACATTGGCTCGATGAATAAAAAAGTTCAGCCAATAATGTAAGAACTGATTGATTCATTACCGCATGTGGATATGTTCTCAATGAGCTGCATCCAGTAAGTGGTGTATCCCCATGCTGAAAGTGTTAGTATGTAAAATGTGTTTCTCATGAAAGAACTTTCCAACCACTGACATCAATTTGGTATTGTATAGTGTGCTATGTAGGTCTCACAAAGATTCATCAAAAAATCCCATAATTACCCATTTGTGGTGTAGCATGACTTAGTGGCATACAAAGTCCGTCTACAACAATCCAAATCATTTGCCTGGTGTGTTCTACATTGGATGGAAATTTGTTCAATGGGTGCCGACCAAACAGCACAGGGTCATTGCAGCAGAGCAGCCTAGCAGGCCCCGAGTACAAGATCAATAGAGGCCCTGGATCTAACATGTATCTCGCTCTCATTGTTTAATTTGTGATGGCTTTGCTAAGGGAAGAAAAGTCGAAAATTAGCAAAAACATTTAGTCAAGTGTGGTATCTGTTACAAGGCGAGTAGGCGGCCCTAAATAGGCAGGAGATTTGTGGTCATTTTCAGTCATAGATATACTGCATTTCCCCTCTAGACATAACAGTAAAAGTTCAGGGGCCGGATGTGTGTGTCACTCTGTCCAGTTGCAGCATGACCACAGTAGTCAGGGGAACAACTGCCTCCGGAAGCTTTTCCTGTCTTTCACTTTACTGAAACATCAGTGTATGCCCACAATGTGTTGGAGGCCTGGTGGGTTTACTATTTTTGAGGGGAAAGTTTGAATTAAATGCTGTTTAATTTATTTATTTTTTTGTAATTAAGTGGGTTTGTGTGTGTGTGTGTGTGTGTGTGTGTATGTGTGTATGCGTGTATGCGTGCATGTAAAAGACAGTGTGAAAAAGAGAACTACTATTTCTCAAGGTTTTAGAAAATCAGTTTTCCTGGCCCACCTTTGCTTGTTAAGCTTTGTTTGTCTTTTTCTGAAGATCCTGTTTGCTAACAGTCACATCCTCTTGAAGGAAACTGTAGTCCCTAATTACAGCCATTAACATTGTGGTTAATGCACTTTGGTTGATACTTGATTACTTGATACTTACTACTAGCACATTACAACCCAAGAGTCAGTTATTGATGGAAAATGATGTCCGTGTCAGTACACCACCAACCAGTTGGTTTGGTCAGCAGCTGGAAACTCTGTGCTCGGTGGACAAACTGAACAAAGTACACTTTGCTTATTCTGTTTTTAACACTCTAAATGCAGTCTAATGAGCAGTTTTCACTTATCGAAAAAAAAACACACCAGTTCTTATTTGCACTGGTTTTACTAAACTGACTTAAATTTCCTCTTCTTCTCCCTTTTCCCACATTTATTTGATATCTCTAGTTCATTGTTATTGTCTCCTATTGAGAAATTTTCATGTGCCTTGAATATATAAGACCTTCGCATCGCACACACTCGCCATCAATCAAACCACTACAGAAACAGACATTAAGTAATGTCATTTGTATTTTAATGTATTATGACAAATGAGGCGAAGGAAAATCTGCAGGACTGTTTTAACTATACTGGAGTGTTTTTGAATATGACACAGCCCTGGATGAACTCACCCTGTGACATCCTACATTCATTTTTTGGAGGATGAGTGCGTGCCAACAAAGACAATGCTTCTTCAACAACAATGAAACATGGTTCACTGCAAAACTCCACCAGGCCAAGGAAGAGACGTGTAGCAAAGTAGACATGACTCCTCTGAAGAGGAGCTCTTCTGAAAAGATGAAAAAACTGTTCAACTCAACAGCACTGCGGAGAAGCCTTCAGGAGTCTATCCCCCACTACTGAGACTAACAATGGCCTTGCTGATGACCTACATTTAGAAGTGAAACATTCCCCCTGTTCTCCCATTCTCCCGCAACTGACCTGGCTCATCCTAGTCTCCAAAAAACTCTCCCTCACTGAACTCAAAGACTCCAGACCTGTGGTCTTAACTTCAGTCGCCATCAAGTCTTTTGTATGTCTAGTCCTGACCCACTTCAAAAACATCACGGTTTGCATAGGCCTACAGGCCATAGTAGGAGCCTACTGTATGTCAGAATCCTGTTTGTCAGCCTTAGTTTGGCATTCAGATCTATATCTGAAATCCTCCTCGCCTAACATCAGTGTATCTCCTGCCGGCTGACAGTGGATCTCTAGCTCACTGACTGAGAGGAGTCTGCATGTGTGGCGTGGAGATTAAACAATGACAACCAGCACGTTTGCACAGATCCCCACTGCTCCTTTCCCCCTAAACAAATGACTGGACCTCTGAAGACTCAAGCTGACAAGCTCCACCTTGCAGACAACACTACTGTCACTGGGCCAATCCAGGATGGTGTCGAGTCTGCCTATCAGCAAGAGGTTGGTAAGTTGGTGCTCTGGTACAGCTAAACACTTCAAAGACGTTGAAAACAGTACACACGTGATGATGGTTAACTAAAGAGTGTTGGTGATGGCACCGCATGATGGCAGCCGCACTACACTTCCCACTATTTTCAGCCTTTTTTTGAGAGTTGTTGCAGCTCATGATATAAAATCATGTTTTTGTTGACAATATTGCCGATGTTAGCCAACTTTAAACCCTTGCATTATTATTCAAAGTAAAAGATTTTTTATTACTTTGTTTCTTCCTCTTGCTTTGACATGATTTTATTTATTTTATTTTATTTTATTTTCATTTTATTTATTTATTTATTTTTTAGTTTATTTTAAGCATAGTCTAAGCTTTATTCAAAGTTGCCACCTAGAAATCATGTCGGGTTCAATATTTTGAACTGAACCCAATTATTTGTTCTCAGGTGTCCACCCTTAATTTTCGGGCCCCAGACATTGTTTGGTTTGGCTGTCTTATTGCAAAGAGCCAGCCTTACTGTTTCCAGCTTTATGAAATAGCCTGCCTTGTGCTGCAAACGGCAAAACGGCAGTTTCATCTACAGTTTACTGCTTTTTCTGCACACACTAGGCATGTGCGTGTGTGTGTGTGTGTGTGTGTGTGTGTGTGTGTGTGTGTGTGTGGATTTATTAGTCACTGGGGTGACTGCCAGCACAGATCCAGTGTGCCAAGGTGCCGATCTTGTTTTTAGAGAGACCTGCAGAATGGCATATGGGGGATCTCTGAGTCTCTTCAACTATTTGGTCCATGTTGCAAAGTAGTTGTAAATTTCCTGTGGTCATTTGGGGTCTTTTGTTGATTATTGTATGCATCTTTGGTGGTCTATTTTGTGTATGTCATTTCTGTCTATGTCTTACTGTTTTGTGTCTTTGGCTTTGTGTTACTACTTTGTGTTACTACTGCTGATGACACCTTTTCTACTAACAGAAAAGGTTCTCTTTAGATGGACATGAGAGTCAACTGGCATCTGGAACAAAGAGAAAAATCTCTACTCAAACAATGGCTTGCACAAGCCACCTCAGCAATACCTTTCACCATCCACAAAACAGCACCTTATTTTAAACTCATCTCTTGCTTTATCACATCTCTGGTCCCTGAAATGAGAGATTGTTTGAGTTATCAGAGCCATAACATTTTACAAAAAAGTCAAAATTAAATACTTGACACTACCTGATACACACTGTAAGTATAACAGATGACAGAGTCGGAAAGCAAAGTCGAGAAGTGAACTGATGAATTATGTTTATTTTGCTGGATAAAATGAATGAGGCAAAACATGTAAAGAAATAGTTTAACTGGCCCAGTGTCTCTCTTTGACAATCTACCATTTCCCAGGATTGTGTTGAGCCTTCACAAATAAGTGTTAATTAGTGTAACTGCATAAAAGCCACTCTATTAGCTCTAATTCACAATACACCATAAATGTATGCAGCTATTGCTTAGTGCTGCCACAAAAACTTTCATCTTCTACACTCTCTCTCACTCTCTATCCTTCTCCTAACTTAAATCTATACGTACATGCGTATTCCTGATGTGTGGCTAACTACTATGGGACTATTATCATGTTATATTAACACCATGGATTTAATTATGTGGGACTCATGGTTACATTATTACCAGAGATATGTATATGTATTGTTTTTTTTTTTTTCTTTATGGAAGTAAAGTTCATCCAACTTGCATCTTTCGTTTTGCACACAGAAAAGTTTGTGTGGGCAGCATTTACCGATTATAATTTTTTCACAGTTGAACTTATGATAGCTCACTGCCCATGGTTTGCTCTTTCCACCTCTGAATCTGCACCTGATGTATTTTTCCCAATTGATTTAGGGTAGGAGAGCAAAGCAGCAGAACACCTTAGTGCTCCTTGACACATCAGCATACACTACGTCAGACTGGCATATGGTGAGTGGTGAGCTTTACTTCTAAAATGGTGTTAAGCATTATGGGTAGGTTTAGATGCTCCACCTAAGGCATCATAAGTTTCTAATGTGCAATATGGTCTGCTTTGGCATTTGGCATAGTAGTTCATTTGCATTCTCTGTGATAAGCTTTAATACTGTGTCATCTTTGCTTTGCTGCCTTTATCTTGACACCTTATTTATTTATTTTTTTATTTTCTTAAAAAAAAAAAGACCTCACTCCTCAATGACTCATCCTTGGTTTTGCATGACTAGGTCTGTCCACCATCACTCCATCAGGTGCTAAATGATTCACTGCTCATCGGGATACTGAGTGGGAGAACCTTCCCATCAGAGGCCTAATTCTTATTGCAATCTTTCTCTTTAGTGTCCTAAAATCAAGGGGATGGGAAAAAGAACCACTCTAAATGTGTGTAAGTGTGTAGCATGTTTTATATATACAATTTTATTTACACAATAGACACAGGCAACATTTAATGCTGTTGGTTAGGTTAACTTACCAGCTTTATAGTTACTTCGATAGTTAAATTGCTCACTACAAGGTAAATGAAGGGGCTTTTGATAGTCTTTGGCTCTGGTATGTGCAGTTACAAGCATCAGACTTAGAATGCACCCCACTCTCCACCCTCACAGGGGATGGGTGTGTTGGGGGGGTGGGGAGATGGGGTGGGGTTCAGTTCAAACAGCATAAACTATACACTTTCTGAAAGTCTCTACAGTAGGTGTAGAGCTTCTGTACTGTGCAAAAAGCTAGCAGAGCAGTTGCATAGAAGAATTGCGTCTTTATGCCCATTTTACAAAATTATTATGTCTTACAACAAAGGCTTGTGATTGTTTGATTATGATCCCCACGTGAAGAGCAGGTGCATCTTCAAATTGCTGGTTGTTGCATTGCCAGTGCAGTTTCGAGATTCTGCCTGTATCCAGGCTGTGCTTGTGTGGCAGCAGTATACTCAATAGGATGGACTGCTTGCTCATCTGGACCCTCCCACAGACAAGATGCTTAGCCTTCTGTGTGTGTGTGTGTAAAAGGGAGAGAGAGAGAGAGAGAGAGAGAGAGAGAGAGAGAGAGAGAGAGAGAATAGAAAAAGGAGATGTGTTCCTTTTATTGTGGGTGTATAAATACATGCATTTTGTGATTTGTATGTGGCTGTCACTTGTGTGTGATTTGATGCTCTACAGTGTGTTTGGAGGGAAACTCTTCATCTCTTGCATCTCTGAAATGCTCCGCCTTAGCTGGGGTCAAGTGCAACAGTGTGTTGGCTGGTTTACTGATGTGAGAGGGGCTTCCTGTTTGACATGGGGAGAGGAGGTGGGGAGTGATGTTTATTTGACATTTCCTTTCCAAGGCGCACACATGCTGTCAACTTAGGAGCTGAATTATGGAGAGGGATAAGTTTGGCCCTGCTCGCTCATTGTAGAACAGTTCGGCTCCCTTGCTTTTGAGGCACGCTTTGCCTCATTACCCACAATGCCCCTCTAGCCTACGATGAACCAGATAGCTGTGGCTAGGAACAGGAAATGAGCTCGTAACGCTGCAGATTCTCAGATAAGAAGATGTAGAACAAGCTTTCAGTCTTGCAGCAGGAGGCAGGGGAAGTTTTCCGAGACCCTCCTAAAATGTGGTCGTTCCTTGTGAGTGGACCTCCTAAAACAAGGACTTCACATCCAACCTTCAGAGTCTCTCCGGGGTCTCGGCTCGGCTCGGCTCGGCTGCAACGCCACTCACTCCAGTCCTGTTCCACTTCATCAACACTTCTTGTCTATATTTAGAGGAGATTTAGGTGAAGATGTTGTATGTGAAGGAGACATGCCGCCACTAAAAGGCTTTTAGGTAGGACATTTTTACATAGCACAGCAGCGTCCCTCGGCCATTTAACTTCTTCCTCAATCAGCTGCAGTTCTGAGGCAGAGACCTATCAAATAACTGCCACTGTTATGTATACACAGTGCATCACTTTGGTTCTGTGTGGAACATCATGTGCTCTCTATAACTCACTGGCTGATGTTTGGAGAAGGCCCTGAGGGCTGAGCTTGACAGGGCAGTCAAAGTGAGTTTGGATCTAAATGACACTACAGGGAAAAAAAGGAGGAACACATTCTACTTCAGAATATTTTGTATCAAATAAAATTTTAAATAACAGTAAAAACAACTTTTTTCTTCATATACCCAACAAATCCTGTACCTGTGCTTGTGAAAATCCTAATAGGCATAAATGACGCAAGGGACAGCATTACATGATGGCTGCATTTCTTTTGAATTACTTTCACCATCATGTTTGATAAAATAGTTTTTAACTATAATGTTTAATGATAAAATATCTAATTACATGAAGTGTGTATTGAACAACTATTACTAATGGCTGAATAGACTAGTGAAGAAGGTTGTTTGCTGAAAGAAGAGTTATGTAAAGGTATATCTGTTGAAATACTAGAAATACTAGACTAGACTAGCATCTGTCACACACACACACACACACACACACCTAGGTTTTTCAACTCAGTAAAAAAATGTTCAGGAATGTGCGAGTTGAGAAATTTGAAAGAATCTAGGAGACACTGGCTAACTGTTATGCCAGGTACATCTTTGACTTAACATGTCAGGATGCGACCTTCCCTTAGGAGTCATACTACTGATAATACTGCATCAATGAACAGATCGACAATTGTTGTGACCTCCACCATGCCATGACTTGTAGACTTTTAAATGTTTGATGTCATTCTTACATATGGTTCTTTCATAAGTTTCTGGGGGCAGCCATGGTCGACCAGGTCACCCTAACCCCTTGCTTCTCCCTGGGCACTACTGTAGCAGGCAGTCCTCTGGTTCGGGTCAGTATATAGTACTATACCTTCAAGCCTTCTTTCTAGCTTGCTTCCACCCTAATTCAATGTGCTATATAAGCTTACAGGTTACATCTGTTTAGCAGGATTAAACTTTTCTGCAATCACAGCATAAGTTACGGTGTTAAGAGGTGAAGATAATCAAAGCTTTA
This sequence comes from Limnothrissa miodon, assembly GCA_017657215.1. Classification (NCBI taxonomy): domain Eukaryota; kingdom Metazoa; phylum Chordata; class Actinopteri; order Clupeiformes; family Clupeidae; genus Limnothrissa; species Limnothrissa miodon. The sequence goes on along the minus strand of JAGFZM010000007.1, from coordinate 2,889,165 downwards.
TAGAAGAATCCCTTTTGGCCCTGACAGACTTTACTGTAAGGAAGTGACAACATTTTTTACATGTCGGTGAGCAAATGGCATTGTACAGATACAGAGTGGAGCTGCTGCATTGTCACTGCAGAATGGACCGTCTTTGTGTTATTGCATCTGTGCTGTGCTGTATTGGGTTCATCATAGACTGCATATTATTGATTTCACTTTTTTATGCTGCCGTCTGTGCCTCTCCGTCTTTGTCGCAGATGGGGAATTCCTTCTTTTTGAACTGATGCTTTTTTTGAAAGAGGATAACAATCAAAGACAGTCGTTTTCTTTCAGTGCTATTTTTATTGGACTCAGAGTCTGATGACTGTAATCATGTCATGCTGCAATTAATGTGTCATAAAATTGAAAAGTTCTCCAGATTTTTATCTCTACTGCAGAGAGTTGTCAAGCTAACGCTATGGCCATGTCCCATCATACAATAAGGTTACTGGGCTGTTTCCACATGTCAGTAGTTTTAAGCACAACAGGAAGTGCAGTCCCTGAGCACTGATCTATGTGTGATTAACATCAACAAACTTCTCATCTAAACAAATGCACGATCAGTGGTTTTAGTTTAGCTTTCTTTTAGTACTTTTATGTTTCCATCCATATATGATATTTATGCTATGACTGAATTAGTACCAGGAAACATTTTATGACTAAGAACACACAATGTAACTTATTTCCAACTTGCTAAATAATCACCCAAGTCAGTTTTTGCAGAGTTTTTGCAGAGTTTAGATTTGCTCTCTAACGCTGTATATTGCAGGCACAGCCTCAGGCAAAATACACGGAGTCTAAATTGAACTAAGACGGTAAGTGGAAATTTGATAATGAATTGATCTGGCCTTTGGGTTGTCAGTGGGTCTGTTTAACACAACAAATATCTTCCCCTCACAGCTCATCTGCTGTGTGGCCACAGACGCTGAATGCCACCTGATAAGAACGCCCTGTCTTGTTCACACCCCCCAAAGACAGCCACTGACTCAATGGCAATCAGCTCCGAGTCATCATTAAGCCCTCGGCTCTCACCAGTTACTATGCCGACCAACCTGGAGACAAGGGGCGGAAGAGACACACGGCAAGTGGAGCCATCTGTCCCTCATTACGATCCATCCAACAGAGGGGACGGTCAGGTCAGGGCCTGTGGGGAGAATGGGAGCAGGAAAGAAAGAGAGAGAGAGAGAGAGAGAGTGAGAGGGGAAGAGGTGCACCTTTTGACCACGCAAGGGACCGGAAATACCCACAGGAGGGATTCATATCATGAAAGGAGGTGAGAAGGGAAGTCGTGCGGTCCACGTCTGTGCGCAGCTTCTATGTATAGCACCATTCATTGACTTGTCATGCTTACATCTCACCTCCACGGCCTCCTCCACCTGCCTGCTCTTCCAGGAGGAGCGCGCATGGGCCACGCTTCCTTTAAAGGGCACTTCATCAAGGCCACATCAGGCTTAATTACAGCCTCGTGTAGTCACCCGTTCCACCTCCGGCGTCGTCTCCCTGCTTCCTCCTCGCCCCATCTGTCCTTTTAGGCTGGCAGAGAGGGTTCCTCTTGAAAGCCATCCTTCAGCGCTGCCGTTTGAAGTTGCACCTCTGCGACAGGTTCTCTGAGTCATATATGCAAGTTCAAAAGGCCTTTCCCTCTCCCACCTTCTCCTCGCTTCTTCCCACCTACGGTCTGTCCTCTTGAAGGACCCAACTGAAGTTCACATCCCTCTGGGGAAGCCTGTTTCTTTTTTGACACCACTCATTTATAATCGATAGAGCAGATGTTCTGGCCTCTGCGGACAAAAGGTGTACATCATCATCATCATCACTCCTTAGGGTGATTAGGGATGGGTGGTGTACGGTGATGGCAGCGTGTCTTTGTAAAGGGACCTGCTTGTTTTGACAATTTTTTGTGCCTCTCAAGGAGTGTGTCAGAATTGATGGATCCTTGCTTTTGATTTAGTTTTGATCCTTGGGGTTGAAGCGAAACTGTGTGTATATGTATGAATGTGTGTGTGTGTTGGGGTGAAGGGTGGCGGGGGATTTACTTAGATAATTAATATTGCCTCCAGAGAAATGAGTGACATGGCGTCTCATCATCTTTAATGAAGCTGACTGCCTCAGCTGACTTTGCCTGCTATGGAGGCCTTTGCAATTATACAATCCATGGCATCCATCTTGAGAAGTGTGAAGGTGTTGGTTTACATAACCTTTTGTTCTGATAACAGCTTGATCTTTAACCTCTCACAATTCAAACGGTCTGATCCTGTGTATGGCAGCCTTGCTGTGAGCTCGGTCCACTCTTGTTTTGTTCAACTTGAGGACTAGTAGGCCATACAACACCCTATCAATCTGCTGTTAAGCTGAGAGCCATTTTTTATCAGAAGCCTTGTTTGTGAAAATCAATGTTCTCCCATTCCATCCTGCTCTGTGTGTCCAGTGCTGTACATCAAGTCCAAGATGTCCACACCTAACAATGCTGATGCCTTGGTGAAGCCTCTGTTTCACAAGCTCTGGGCTGACTTACATGTGTAGCTTTTGCCAAGTGCAAAACTCCTTTAAAAATCAGTGGAATATCTAACGTGATCACATGTCTCTGGGCTCAGCGGATCCTGTCAGAGTGCCGGCGCGTCACGTTGGCAGGTTGTCAGGCGGCGGAAGTAATTGGTGTGGAAGAACTGCGCCAGCAACCGGCACTGCTCCATCCTCTTCACATCAGTGAAGCACACACACACACACACAAACACGCACAGACCCTGGGAGAGTATGAGCCTTCACACTCTGACTTTAGACTATACACACCAAGATGATACCCGTTGGCCCCGTGACTTTAACAGTCTTCATTTCCTCCATCCAAAGTACGTACTAGTTGTTTTTGCACCTCTGTCAAAGGGTCGTGCTCGTAAAGCTGTTAGCGGATCTAAAGTGACCCATCTAGTCGCTCTTTGTTACGCTGAATGAGTGCGACACTGTCACTCCACTGAGGTGAGAAAAAGCTGCAGAGGTCTGATCACAACAGCAGGCTCAGCCTACGGCCGTGGATTATTAAAAACCACCATTGCTCCGTTGCTTGGAAGGAAGCTGCATGGGCAGCGCAGCCAACTCACATTTGTTGACGTAGGGGTTGGCCGGCCCTCATAATCAATACTTACTCCTGCTCTTATCTTTAACACACAACCCAGCAGTCAGTGAATGTCCGCCTATCACTGACACTAGCTCAGACTTAATCTCCCCCTCTCTCTCTTTCTTTCTACACACTTCTCTGTGTCTATAGCAATCTAAATTCCTTTTTGTTTCTGTCCATTCTGCTGTCTCGTTTGTTGTACTTTTATTCAGCATTTGTTTAACTCTCTCTCTCTCTCTCTGCTGCCCTCCCAATCTCTTTTTCCTTTCACCATTCTATGGCTCTCAGTGGAGTGTAAAAAAGAAGAAAAAGAGCTCAGTCTGCCTTGAACTGAAACAATCTAATCAATGAAAAAGTTCAGCCAGCTAAGCCCAGTATTTGAGAGTCATTGATCTGAGTCTGTTTTTTTTTACATTACTCCACAGGGTTAATCTTCCCATTTTTCCCACCTCTAGCAAGTTCCTTTTTTGGAGGTTCTATAGTAAAAGTTCCCATCTTCAAGGAAAAAAGTTCAATCAAAACTGGTCCCTGTGTTTATGGTCCTCCCTGGTCTTCATGGGCTGGACTGTTTTTTTTTTTTTTTTTTTTTTTTTTTATTTTTTTATTTAAATATAAAGAATTTTAATATTTCTGTCTTTTTTTCTGTACATGGCATAAGGTCGTGCTGTGTAATCCATTTGTTTACTGGTGTGTTGGAGTACCTTTTACTTGAAGATGATGACACCTTTTGTACGCACTAAGCTATTTAAAGGATGTTATCTGATTTAGCTTTTTTTTTGCCAGGCTCTTTCCTCTAAACATCCTGTGGCGCCTTTCCTGGTCTGTTGCTTAGTCAAGCATTCACGTTGCTCATGATTTCAGAAAACTGAATCTATGACATAGACTAATTGCCTGCCTTCATACAACCTTTGATTCCATTACTGACAGACAACAGTAGGCAAATTTTAATTTTACATGCAATATCCTTCACATTTTTGGAAACTACCATTTTATCTCTCTCTGTATAGCGTCTTCCTTTTGATGGCTTTTCCAGTCTTTTCATCCACATTTTTTACAGTAACATCTAGGAACATGGATGCCATACTTCCAATGCCTTTGCAGTGTCCTGTTTGTCTGTGCGTCCAAGGGGAACGCTCTGCCCTGTTTGTTATATGACATTTGCGGCAATATGAGAGAATGTGACTGCTCTTTCTCAATGAGCCTAGAGAAAATGCACTGGTATCTCCCTATGCGGCATCCTCTAAGACAACTTCTGCGTCACAGATGCAGCATTCCCCATCTGGGGTGGGTGGAGGGGAGCTGAGTGGAGGAGTGTGAGTGTCTGTGTGTGGGATGTGTGTGTGTGGTGTGTGTGTGCATGTGGGATGTATGTCAGAGTGGGCAAGCGTGACTGTGTGTGTGTGTGTATGAGAGAGAAACAGAGTTTGTGTGTGTGTATGAGAGAGAGAGTGAATGTGTGGGCGGGATGCTTTAATGTGTGTGTGTCTGAGAGAGAGAAAGAGTGTGTGTGCGAGAGAGAGAGACAGAGAGAGAGAGTGAAAGAGTGTGTATGTGTGTGAGAGTAAGAGCAAAAGAGTGTGTCCGTGTGTGTGTGTGTGTGAAAGAGAGAATGAATGCGTGGGTGGGATGTGTGTGTGTGTGTGTGTGTGTGTGTGTGTCGGTGCATTGAAGAGATGGGAGTTTCTCTCCGCCTTGGCTGTCAGGTGCAGCTGCTGCAGCAGCCTTGCCTCACTCCAGATCTCCTTGAGTCAAAGTCATTGGCATCCGCCACAGCAAAGCCGCGGCGCGCCGCCTGCCAGCATTCATTCAGCAGTCACAGACTTCATGGCACTTCAGCCTGGCTTGCCAGCTGTGGTGACAGTTTTTAATTGACACTGCAGATCGTATCACGAAAGCTGCTGGAATGAGTCAGGCCTAGCCTTTTGGATTTCTGGCGCCATGCGGTGCTCCATAACATTTACTCATGATGTATTTTTCATTCACGGATAATGGACCCATTTGCAAAAGCCAAGAGGCTAATAAGTAAAGCATGGTGGTCACTTCTGGTATGCCAAGCAGGGTGTAAAGAGACTAAATTTTCATTTTTCTTGTCTATGTGAAGGGCCTTTGCCCATTTCCATAATGCAAATTGAGAGTGTAAGCAGAGGTGAGGGCAAAGAGTGCTGGAAAGCAGAGAGCACTGTATGGAAAATATGGTCTAAGTTGTACCCAAGCTGGGGTAGACAGACAGACAGCCATTGTGTTCAAAACGAGAGAGGGGTGTGTGGTAAGGCGTTGGATGACTTCCCTTTCGTAAGGACTTTGGCATTCAAGGGCTACCCTTTGACGTTGGCTTCCAGGGGGCAGGGACTGTGGCAGTTTGTGTCGTTTTGAATAATTTGTGCTGTGATGTGAAAGTTATTCGGGTTGTTGCTACATGCTGTGTGAACAGAGAGGTCATTATGTCCCTCTGTGCGCTGCATTGTAAAGTCATGAGCTGATGGCACGCATCATGCACATACAGTAGGCTTAGATGAGCATATGCACACATACTGTACCTGTTTCTATTTCGATATCGATATATATACACACATGAACACTGTGGTTGGGCCACATTTTTACTGGTGATATTTTCAAAAGTTTCAGAGCTGGCTGGTGGTAAATAAATGTCACAGCCAATTCTGTTCCCTTGCAGTGAAGCTGTCTATTGCCCATTTATCCACTTATCTGTGTATTTTCACCTAAGCCGCCAAATATAAGCCCTTGGGGGCGTCTCTGTCCAAATCTCAGTGGATTCTCTTGAATGGAGTCAGTCAGTGTGGGTAATTGATTAAGTGGCAAAGCCTGGTGAATATCAATGGCCATTGCAGCACAGGGGAGGCAACAGCCTATGAGGCAGTATCACTCCCACTACTCTATCAGTGCCTATCATACCAGAGGCAGGTGAATAATGGCCGTCATCATCCTCATGCAAAAGGCATAATGTATAATGTCAGAGAGGCCGGCAGCTGACAGGAGAATTGGTTCATAGCAATATGGGGAGGGTTTGGTTCTCAAAGAAGAGATAAAGTCAAGCAAAATGTAGCTACATGAAGACAATAATAGTGCTGACACCATTTTTATTTATCAACCATTCCAGTCAGTATTTTCTACTCATACCTTCTGAAGTTATTTCATTTAAAGATTTAATTCAAAATTCATAAAATTCAATACAAGAGGTGGCTGTCATTTTAAAATATCTGTATTGTTCGCCATAATCAATGAAGAATACAAATACCAAACTCGTACCTTGTAGTTTTCAGACATTGTAAAAGGCAGTTGTGGCATGTCTAACTTTTCAACACAATAGTGTGAATTAGGCCCCGGCTATATATAGGGGTGTGTGCTGGAAGAGCAACCTCGCTGAGAGGCTAGACAGAACTAGAGCACCTTGTTCCTCCGCGGTTCCAGCTGATGCAGAGCTGGGCCATCCGCAACCAACCTATTCTGCAGGTATGTCACTATGAGCCTGAAGCCACCAGGATGAGTGTGGAACATTTTTTAACTCTGTAAGGGCCTCCATCCCACTACAAATACTAGACTACTGAAGATCTACCTTACTTAGAGCCAAAATCACTCATCATCTTATAGCTCTCTCTACTGGTTGAACTTGTAGACTGGTAGAAATTGTCTAAGCTAACAGAAAACACCAGTCCAATTATAGTTATATTTGTCAAGCGGGTGTATTTGCAACAAAATATAGACCAACTTTTCATAACAAGAACTAACTATTCCCGTTTAAAACTTTAGGACTTTCTAAAACATTTTAAAGTCGGGAAATTTTGAGTGTAAACATCTGAAAATTTGTATCCATATTTAAAACGTAATTAATCACTGTCAAAAATGTTGGTTATGAATGTGACACATCTGACTACGTTGAAAGAGACGCTGACACGCAATGGTGGTTCAGTGACTCTGCCTGACTCAGGTAATGCCAGCCAATAGGAGACCGAGTCAGTGCTCAAACACGCTCTCTCACGAAAAAGAGGCGGACCTTATGAGAGAAGTACACCTTCCAGATGAAGTAAAGATATCAATCTCGCCGATTGGGTAGACTAATAGCTGCATTGCTACTCGGACTCGGGAGGTACGGCTGAACTCGTCGGCTTGCAGAAGGGGCAGGTGGTAGTCATCACCGACCCACCTCCACTTGGCAGTCAGAGCGCACCTCGATAGAAATCTAGTTTGTTATATCTAAAAATATAGCCTACTCGGTTTAGGCGCGTTTTATTTATATTACTACATGTATTTCAAGTCATTGTTATATACAGCGCTCTAAGATGGAAAACGCCCACACTAAAACAGCATCTGAAGTTTTAGGAAACTTCGGTGTGAACGAAAACACTGGACTGACCCTCGAACAAGTGAAAATACATTTGGAGAAATATGGACCAAATGGTGAGTAACGTTGACATGTAGTCTAGACTATTCTTTGCCAAGGTAATGTGTTTCTGTATTGGTGCAGGGCATTTTTTCAGGCATCATTTAGAACACACTCACGCAGGCGAGATCAATTTTGTAGGCTATGTTAGAGCGAATAATTAATTTCCTCGTCAGGAAAAACTCATTTAGGCTAATTGATAGTAAACTGAAATTTACTTCTGACAGCTTGTCTGGTAAGTGAATGTTGTAATCTAGGCTCCTACATTTCGAGTAGGCTAGTTCTTGGGTTTGCATTTGATAACTCGTAAGAAATCTTCCACTCTAACATTAATTGAACCTAAATCTAGTAGTAGTTCTCCCGTAACGCCTAGTTGAGCGTGTCTGACTTCAGACGAACATACTTTCTGACTGAGTTTTGCGGACATCATGTGGTTTGTTTTCAAGCTTGCTGTTACCGCGTGCGAACCGCGGAACCGTGATCTTCCGCTCAATAACGTTAGGCTGATGCATTCGGAACCTGATGTCTTTAGGCATTGGTCCCGCTTGTCGTTCGATTACAGTAGCTTACCCTTCCTAGACACGCAGCTCACATGAGCATTTACTACGTTAACGTCCAAAGACAAGTTATCCAACGTCAGAAAGTACCCGCGAGATAGTCTATTAATTATTTTACTTTTCGATGGGATGAAAGGAATAGAGTAGCCTACTACATTTGTTGGAAGAAATAATTGGCTAAACGATTTAATACATAGGCTATCTCAATACGACCCACCTGGTAAACATTCTGTTAATTTAAACTGGCCTACTTACTTTTAAACAAATAATATCATATTAAAAAAAACAATCATTAAGCCTATTGGGGTTTAATAGAATATCCTACCGCACCTGTGATCATACCCTAGAGAAAGAAAACTTGAGCAACCAGTTTTGCACTTCCTCAATGGTGGAACTGGCCTATTGCTACTGTAGCCTAACATTGTGAAACTTCCAGGCTCCAATTTCGTTTCTTCTGTATTGAATGAAGATTGGCTGTTACAGCACGTGTCCATTACCTTTCCCTCTTCTATTCTGTTTAATTGTGAAACGAGCCGTTGGCTCGCCCCGTCAGCTCGATGCATTCATTGCAGCAGTTGAAATATTGAATCTTCCTTGCTATATTGGAGCATTGCATGATAGAAGTGGTTATCATCTGTTTATGGCCTGGTTTTTGTTTCTGAGTAGCACCACAAGGAGACGCCAGGTCTGTTGCCCTCGTGATGCTTCATCTGGTCCTAGAAAAATAAGCATTTATTAACTTCTCCCACACCAGTCAGCACAATTAAGGTTGAACCCAGTATAAACTAGACAGTAAAACAACACTTGTCTATTTTTAAACGTATTGGCTTGGTGCACATCATGATCCACGCACACACGCACGCACGCTGGCCTGACTCTTGGCCAGATCTGGTGCAGAGCCTCCCCGGATCAGGCTGTGGCAGTAGTAATTATGAGGCTGACACAGCGGCCCTTTGTTGTGCGAGCCCGTGGTGCCCAAAGACCTGCAATGACTTCATGGAAAAAGCAACATCTTGTTGAGATAGCGTCTCTCACTGTTTGAGCTGTCAACTTCCTGCCTGTTTTAGTGTAGAGATACACTGCAGGGAATACCCTTTCCTCTATTTATTTGCAGTATGTTAACTGTGCATTACTGTGTATTTCAAACATGCATGCGGTTTATTCATGTGCATACTGTATAATGCAATTTTTTTTTCTATTTATTTGGTTTGTCCTGACTTGATGTGACTGCAAAGAATTTGCAATGGGAGATGTCTCCAATATACGGTATATGAAGTCAACAGATGATTTTTGGCTTCTGCAAGTTAGAAAACTTCAGACGTGTGTACTGCTTACAGTTTTCCTAGATTCATCATGGTTATATGTTCACCTCTGACACTTGAGGGTTTTTAACAAGCCCGTTGTTGGTTTGTTTAAGCATTTGTTCCTTTTGAGTTGTTATACATCCTGGAACACAAACCCATTGTGTTCGGGTTTTGTGCCTTAAACTTGACTTCTGACAAGGTGTGACATGCAGAGATGCCAAAGGGCTTGGGAGAACCCCCTATTTTCGAGGGAACCTCCTTGTAAAGTCTTAGCATTCCTTCAACAGCTCACCATAGAAGGTACTGTATCAGCATTCCAGAGTAAGATATACGACTTGCCAGTCTCCCAGACCCAGACATAACATTCCAGTAATAGAACATGAGGGCGTCTCTCCATGGTCAAACTTCCCACCTTGGAGCTAAAAAAATTGAAGTGTGTGTGTTGATTTGCTATCAGCTACTTATGCCATTTATGGTTGTGCCATAAAACACAGGTCTGGTCATTATTGTGGAGATGTAATCCCAACATAATACACACAGAGCCATACACACGTTGTAGTTGAATTAACATATAGGAAGTTGGATGTGTTTATGTAGTCACATCTGAAATGTACACTTTTCTCTGTTGAGCCGTGGACATTTGTAGGCTGACAGTGCAGCCTTGTTGCTTATCAGTCACTAACACTATACTAGAATGGCACTGTGAGGTCTCAGTGGCCAGGTGACACTAATGTGGTCATGCAGCCATAATAATATGGTTCAAAGTTTTTCCTCATTTTAACCTAACACATTGGTCAAATTATTTTTCTTTATGGCAATCTCTGCATACATTTGGGTAGATTTAGGTCATGTATGAATGAATTCGCCCCACAAAACACACACTTTTTTTTTGGCTCCTAGTAATTGTGTCCACAATGAGTTTTCCTATGTGTCTTCATCAGCTGCTGCCTGTCCTTGACCTCCGGAGTCTAAACAAAGGACGACTGGTAAATAAGTGGTTGTGGGGTTAAAAAAAAAAAGGAAACATTGGCTCTCTGGTAGTGGACCTCAGTCAACAGCTGTCTGTCGGCTGCTGTCATACAGCCACACTGTGTACAAAATGCTGTTTACTCGCACCCAGTGGCAGGAGCTTGCTCCTAAGCCAGTTAAGCCCAAACCTGTTTAATGCAGGTGCTGAAGCAGACTTGAGCCTTACTCGACAGCCAAAGTGGCGGTGTGCTTATATTAGTACTAAAACTCTGGCCTGGCGCTCTCAGTTGCCAGCAGGGACAGACGACTGCAGTGAGCAAGAGAACACATGCTAAACAAAAACGCTAACTGGCTAATTTTTTTGCGTGACACCTTGCATGAGGAGGAAAAAGTGTTGCCCTTTATTGGTTGGCTCTGCTTTTTTCTCTGATGCAAGATACGTGCCCACAAAGTTTGTAGAGGAAGTAGCTTGCCTCTTTCTTCTTTCTTTTCTTTTTTTTCTTGTCTTTCTTTCTCTCTGTCTGTTTTTCCTTCTTTCTCCTCTCTTTGCAGCTGTGCACTGAGATGTGTAGAGGATGTTTGTGCTCTCCTAGCTGTGCAATGTGAGCTGCATATGCACTTCTACCTCCCCCCACCCCAACGTGTACACACACACACACAGGCGAGCCGTTAACAGGGCTCTTTTGTAGCTGTGTGTTTATGGAAGCCGAGCAGCCATACCTCCTGCCGGAGGTGGGTCTGATGGAAGCGCTAACCACGCCTGCGCTTGCCTACACCTCAGGCCCAGAGAGAGAGAGACACCTCCATGTACACCACTGCCGATGTCAGTCTGCTCCCCTCACTCTCCCCTGCATGTTTGCTGTATACAGTTGTATGGAGTAAAACAAACAGAAATGGTCTTAATAAGTGTTTTCATTTTGTAAGAATATTGGTGTATACTTGTTCTCCATGTATAAGACTACATATGTAGTCTTAGTAAAACCAGCATACTAGTGAGTGCATATTTGCTTTTTGCTGCCCTCATCTGCTGCCGTTTTGTAGCGTAGGCAGTAAGCACGTTTTACTAGTGCAAAGTGTCTGAAACTTATCCATTGGGATATGTTGGCTCTCTGGTGGACACCTGAAACCAGTTATTACTACTTATTGGTGACTCATGTTATGCACTGGAATGGACAGTATGGGTTTATCACCAGTATGAGGTCATCACTTTCAGCCCTCCTTCTGTTTGGTTCGCTAGCCTAGCCAAGCCATTGTGTCCCTGTGTCAGCCGCAGCATGTATCTTGTGCTGAGCTTTGTCTGAATATCTTCACTGAGCTGCATCCTTAGGCAAGGGAATGTGGGCTCCTGATAAATGACTGGGGGGTTCCAAAGACCCTTCCGGCCCTCGCTGGCGCTGGAGTGTGGATATATGGATATATGCAGAGCAGCTGTGCTTCGCAGCTCCTGCCATTCTGCTCTAGCATGTCACTTGTCTCTGGTTCTCACCTCCCACCGTTGAAGTCACCACCTCCTCTGTGAAGCACTGTTGACTCACTATTGAGAGGTGGGGGGGAGTGCATGTCTTCAGCAGCACTTGTGAAGTCATTTCTAGTGGTGTCTGTAACTATGGATGCACTCAGTGTGGCATGTTGCATTGCTCTGTGAGCTTGAAACCTTGTCATAAGTAAGACGACGCCTGTGTTACTTAACCTTTATAAAAGTCCTTTTTCTAAATTCACTCAATATCATTGACCCATCTGTGCCAATGGTAGTTTAATGGCGAATAAAAATTGGTGCATGGCAGACCTAATATCTAAAGGAGCTGAGTAACTCTGAGTAATTCTCAAGTTGCCCTGTTTTGTTATGTTTTATAGCTGGGATATATGCTGCTCACCTTTCTTTAGAACAATACAGGCCTGAGTGAGACCTTTGTGAGTCCAAGATTCATGATCATGATCAGACTTGACCCTGATGTGCAGTCCGCTCATGGCCCTGGCTCCCTCTCATGCTCAGCATAGAAAACAGACTTGTACTAGTGCGCAATCATGCCATGGCCTCTTGCACAATTTGGGCCAGGTAGGGCCATGTTGCTACCCTCACAAGCAGGTGATTGCAAACAAAGGTATTGCGGCTCCCCTGCTCCGGTTGGTGGAAGTAACACATCAGTACCTTGCAGAGGAGCGGCAGTGTACAAACAGTGCAGAAAGAGTCGATATGATTTGCAGACTATGTTGATTTTGACTGACCATTTCCAGTAATATATCAGGATTTAAAGGAGAAGGAAGAATTATTGACAATGATTAATATTAAACAACATCTGTTGAAATATTTTGTTGATTTGATTCTTCCAGAAGCCTCGCAAGGAAAATCCGTCAACAGCTGCAAAGTAAAGTTTCTTTGTGGATAAAATGATTCTTTTTTGTGTAAAATTCTGTTGTTGTTTGCCCTAGGCTAAGTGATGTTAATGTTGCCACCAGGGATACATTTGTTTGCATTAAACATCTGCTGCTTCTCATAAAATCTCAACTAAGGGAATTCCTTGTGGATGACTGGTTTGGTTTGAGATATTTTACATGTGAAACGTTTCATCTTTCAAATCCTTTTCATTCAAGATGTTGAGCTTGCCATTAGTTGGATGCATTAAAATAATAATGGTATTTTTGATAAGATAATTTAGTTATGCAACATGTAGCCTCTTTAAAAACACAGTATGCTGAGTATGCTGGAGAGCTTTAAAAGCGTCAGTAAGTCTATGTTAATTAATCATCTTGCCATCATGTCATCTGTTATCTTTCTCGTGATTCTAAAAAACAGGACTCCCTGCAATCTTTAATGTCTGAAGAAGCTGTGTGGAGCCCCAGTCATAGTGCCTAATTGAGCGCTAAAACATGATGGCAGGATGGCTAATAGCAGCATGGCATCTGCTCTGGTTCCACATTGACACAAAGGCCCCGAAGCTCCAGGCGCTGGCTTCTGTTCTTGTAGGACCCCCCGAACCCGCCCACCGCCATCCATTCCTCCCCCCTCACTTCCACCTCCCTCTGGTTGCAGAATAATGATGGAAGCGATGGGTACCCTGTGTTTGCCCGAGGGGGAGACCGCTGCACCGAGTTCCCTGATCATCACTTCTCTGAGTCATCCACCTCCAGACACACGCGCGCGCGCACACACACAGCGTGGACACAGGGAGGTGTGATGATATCCACCCAAAATAAGTGTTATGAAATTCATCATCAGGGCCTCTCTGCGTGCATCTCCGTCAGGCCTGGGTTGGCTTCACTCCAGTGCTGTACCTAACACACACACTCTCTCTCTCTCTCTCTCTATGAGGGGCTAGTGCTGAACTACCACACCCACTCCTCCTGCGGCTGCCCATGATTGTAGGTTCCCTTTGACACACACAAAAAGTGTCCATTCTCAGTTATACTACTGCAATGATTGCTAGTAGATGAAATCTGATACTGTGGATGATTTACTGTGGATAAGTTAATAGATAATGGGTGGAAGTTCCCAACTGTCTTGATGCATGATGGTCCATCTAGACAAAGAATACTTAAGGACTGGTTTACGAGTGTTATGTCGGCCCTAAATCATTTAGCTGTTTAGTTGTAGAACTCTACAGAGCTCTAGGCGTTGCGGTCATGTTTTGAGTGGTTTGCATTCTCCTCGCAGTGTGTGGAGGTATGGGGTGGTGGTTAGGTGCAGCGCTGGAGCGAAGCCATCCCAGGCCACGCAGAGAGGCCCTATGAATTTCATAACACTTATTTTGGGTGGATATCGCCACTCCCTCTGCAGCCGTGAGCCACGTCACCCAGTGAAACGCAGTTTCCAGTCTGCGTCCCCTTTCCAAGTAGCCATGGCAACCTGTTTTGAAAACTTCATGGAGGGAGAGAAGCGAGAGAAGGATTGAAATCCAACCCACAGCTGGTGTGCGCTGTGTCCTTTTTTTTTCCTAGGGGGGAGGCCATTTGTGTTTCTTTTTTTTAAAAAAAGTCTCGCATTCTCATAAACTTGATGACATGTTTCGCATCAAGGAGAGACACAGACTCGCTTGCGGTTGCCCTTTTGCTGAATTGCACCGGGTAGCCTTTGGCTGTTTGGCTGTCCACAGTTGTCCAGGGCCCAGTCCGGTAATAGATTTCCTCCCCACTACCCTCTGGCACCCTGGACACAGGGCGTTGGAGCCAGTGTTGTTGGCGACTGTGTCCAGGAAGTGTTTCCCTTGTAGCTCCGCGCGTAAACAGGCTGGCTTCTGTTTTCACCGTCTGCATGAGTCTGAGGGAAGAAAAAGGCAGCAGAAATAAAGATTGCACAACAACGAGAGAGAGAGAGGGTGTGTGTGTGCGTGTGTGTGAGTAGGAAAGGGAGAATGAACAAACGGGTGAGGGTTGGGTTAAGTCAGTATGCTGGAATGTGCCTGGGCAGGACGAGGCTGACAAAACCCAGATGACTGTGAGGGAATCCTTGGCACAAGGCGACTGGGGAACCCCGTTCAACCCCTCCTCCCTCCCTCCCTCCTTCCCTCCTTCCCTCTCAACCACCAAGGCTCCCTTTGTCTCCCAGGTCTGGCGCTGCAGCCAGCCTGTCTGCCATAAAAACATTACACAAGCGGGGAGGTACTGTAAGGCACCTGGAGCATGGAAAACATTGGGACGTGTTTTTTTTTTTTCCCAGATCTTTTCTGGGGACTTTTTCCACTGCAGTAAGCTTAGGGCACTGATTTTGTTTTGTTTTTTTGGTAGTATGCCAGCCTGGTCACTACTGTAGACAGCCGTCACTTTTTTGGGTGTTTCGGGCCTACATCATTTTACCTCTTTTTGCTACAGCAACAAGATAAATAAATAATTAGTAATAAGATAAATAATAAGATAAATAAATTGGTGTATACTATAAATGCAAGTCAAATGCAAGTCTGGTTGTGCTTTTTTTTTCTCATTTCTTTTTTTTTTCTTTCCTCCTCCTCCTTCATATGAAGTATGAAATCTGGTTTGAGTCACTAAGATGCTTAGAACGTCTGTATGTGTGTGTGACTACTGGCCACGCAATCTGAAGGATGCTCAGATTAAATTCCCTTTATTCCCTCAAGCATGAAGCCCCCTCACTCTCAGGCTGTTGTTATTGAGGCATTATCCACAGCTTAATGAACGTCTTTCTTAAGAAGCCTTCAGCTGCTGTACATGTCCCCCGCAAACACACTCACGCACATTCCCACACTTTGTGTGTGTTAGGGGAAAAAGTGGGAAAGGTAGTTCTGTCAACAAAGAAGCAAATTTATTTCCATGGCATATGTACACCCCCCCCCTCAGGTATCTGTTTTAGGTTCTTGACCTGCTATAGCTCTGCCTGTTTTTTTTTAGCAGAAAATGTCATGGTGTGGCCTTGTGTTTGTGTTTTTTAAAAAAATTTTTTTTTTTTAAACTTCCTTCTTTTCTTCTATTTATTTATTTATTTATTTGGTTACAGTACATGAGATTTTCTTTACATTCCGACCTTATCTGCTTTAGTATTTACTTGAATAAAAACTCCTTCAGCTTTTTTTGCTGGCCTTGGATAGGCCCCAGTGACTACTCACAGGGGTAGTGCAGGGTGTTTCCCTTTTTTTTTATCAGTGGATATATGATATGGAAGCCTTCATGGAGATAAGGTGAGGGGAAATACACACACACACACACACACAGGCAGGGAGGCCTGACCTTGGGCAGAAGCAGACTGCGAATGGAGGCCACTCTGGGTCATTCACATCGGTATTCCTGTGTTTTTCCCTTAAGCATGCAATGACTAGGAGTTGATCGCAAAACATCGTTTTATTTTTTTAATTTCTTGATTTCTAAGAAATGCATTAATTAGAACGCCACTCTATCCAAGGGCAAACTAGTGTACGTTACATGAAAAGTTAATAACTGGTGGTGCTTTTCGATGATGGCCTCGCTGATTGCTTCGGAAAGGAAGCAGCATGAATATACTTTTTTCATAAACATGTTTAACCTTTGATAATGTAGGTTTTAGTAGGCCAAGACGTGCTTAAGCACCCCTTCTCATGAAGCAATCCGGGAAACCACAACAAGTCTTCTCAATATGACTCATGAATGAACTCAAATATAATTGTGAAAGTGAACCTCAACTCAATCTCTGAAGGCAGTCAGTAGTCTGTGGACGTGTCAAGGAAGTATGGTGCTACTGGCTCAGAGCATGAACTTTTCTTAGGGTGTGTGTGAGTGTTGGGCTGTGTGTGACAGAGAGAGAGAGAGGGAGAGAGAGATAAAACAAGATACAGACAGACAGGAAAAGAGGGAGAGAGAGACGAGAGAGGCATACAGTGCATTGAAGACTGTAAAGAGGAAGATTTGCTAGAAGCAGTATACCCTGCAGCATCCCACATTCACTTCCTCCCTTCTGGAAACTTCTGAGTCAGTCCAGTGGCACTGTACTGTATGCAAGCTATCCATCCATTAGTAGTGTTTCTGCCCTGACTTGCAGGTGCAGGTCCTTTTTGAAGAAGTTGGAAACCGTGTCACTGTTTCGGTTTGTGTGTTAGCGTCAGCCTGTCGCTCTCCCATGGAGAGAAAAAAGTAGCTGCACGCTGCTGTAAGCGACATAGGCTGGTGTAAGCCCTATAGGGTTGGGCAGGCATAGGGAACTCCCATGGAAAATGATATTTACAGTACTTGTGTGCATTTCACATGGTGACCCGCTCTGCTTTCCTAGGTGTCATGTGGCATTTGTCTTACAAAGTGAAACTGTTGGTTTATGAATGTTGTTTAATTGTTTTATTGTTTTATGTTTGTTTGAATGTCGCCATCTAACCCAGTTAACGTATGTAATTTTGAAGTGCACGATAATAAATTATGTCAGTTATGATAATTATATTATATATTATATTATCATATATAAATGTTATATTAACGCCTACTGTATCTTTCACTCCTGTTTCTGAAGTTAGGAAAATGGTCACAGCCATGTCAGTTGTATCTGCTGTGACACTAACTAGTTTTGTTCTCTCTCTTATGTTTATCCCCCCCCCCCCCCCCCCCCCCATCACCTTTCTCTCTCTGATATGGTCTCACCTCTTCTTTGCTCGGGTTTCATTCCTCCATGGATTGTTTTGGTCCAACCCGGACAGAGCTGCCAGCGGAAGAAGGTAAATATTGATCTTTCCAATGTGTTTTTATTCATCCTTTACAAGCGAGTGTAGTTAATTCAGCCTCACTAGCGTGAAGTAAACTCCATGAGTACACACACACACATCCACACAAAGGGCTGACAGGGACTTGGCCAACTCATCGGCTTATAACCATCGAGAGAAGTGATGTTAAGATGAATGAGATTTGAAAAATGCAATGAAAGTCCATTGTTGTGCTGGAGGAAATTCCGTCACACTACTCTGAGTGTATTTGTATTTTTCCCATGAAACGGAACATACCATGCTTACTGAACCTTACTACAACAGTAATATATTCTTTCCCTCTGTTTCAGGCATAAATTCACAATACAAAAATGTTGCATTCTATTCTGAGTGTAATTCAGACTAATTTCCTTACCTTTGCATGTGTTGAAATGACTGATTGATTGAAATGAACATGTAGTAAGCTACATTCTATGAAAAGGATTTTCATTTCTTTCTGTCCCTCTCTCTCTTACTCTCTCACTCTTTCAGGCAAGTCCTTATGGGAGCTGGTGGTTGAGCAGTTTGAGGACCTCCTGGTGAGGATCCTCCTGCTTGCGGCCTGCGTGTCCTTTGTGAGTACCATCTCCTCCCCCTCGCACCCTCACCTCCTCCTATAGAACACGCTGCTTGTATGACAGCAGTGGGCCGGACTAAAGTAGCTGTCGGTGTGTGTGAGACCAGGACATGGTGTGCCCATAAGGAAAGCCACTTTCGCTCAAGGTGTTTTGCCGAAAGTGCATAATGGAGGCATGGTTGCTTGGCATTTTGAATATACTGTGATGTAAGGAGGCGCACTTCACTCACACGTAGACACTTCATTATTCTATTTTTTGCATGTTATGTAGCCCGTTGTACTTAAATAACACATCTAATTTGCTCTGGCAATGTACTTGATAAACTCTTTACGTGTTACAACCTAACTTACTGTAATGGCACACAAGTTATATCTTCCTTTTGTATTTTTGTAGTTTGTGGATGCCTACAAAGTATGAAATGTATATGCAACTGGACACATAAATTTCATTCTGGGTAAATGGGTATCCATCTGTTCATCTACCCTTCCATCCATCCATCCGTCCATCCTCTCATATTTGCCATGCTCAACAACTCCAGTTACCGGGGGCAGAGCTTTAGGGGAGTGCAGTGTTTTCTTGACACTTGGCCAAATCAGCGCCACCATTTTAGGCTGGCTGGATGGGGGGTTTGCGGGGTGTGGAGGCCTTGTTTGGAGGGAATCCCTGACTGCCGAAGGAGTTTTCCATTCATTATGTCCCCAACAAGTCGAAGTGGAATTGCCATGCTATTTTTGGAGCCCTGGGGGGGAAAAACCATTAAACTGTAAATTGTAGTATGTGGCATATCTGTTCTCATTGCACAATTAATGATGCTCTGGTGGCACACATGCATTCCTACATTAGCACGATTTTTTTTTTGCTGCCTGCTGAGGCCATTCTTATAATCATTTTATGGCCAAATAAGGAGAGTAGTTTTTGTTTATGGGGGTGGTCCTGCCTCTGGCTCTCAGGGCGCCTCCTTTTTTTTGACTGTGTTGTGTACAGTAAAAATGTTACAAGTGGGTCTGTGTTCCTTGTTTGTTTAAATAAATATGGCAAAACACGCACCTGCACGCACACATATACGCACACGCGCACGCACACACACACACACACACAAAAAAAAAACAGCTGTGTGCTCCCCGAGCCTGGTTCTTCTATTGGACACATTAGTGGACCACATGTGAAACTTTCCCTTGGGTCGAGGGGACGTTGATCTCTGCTATGGGCCATTTTCCTTCTCTATCAAAATGTCTATATTGTCCTTCCCTTTGAAAATGTTTTTGACTGTTGAATTGTAGCTATTTAGCCTCCTGTGGTCTTGCACAACCCTAGATGAAGGCACAGAGTGTGCTTAATGACTTAATAATAAGATAACTCCATAGATGTGTAAAATATGGGTCTGGGGGAACCGACAGAAAGAGAAGGATGGGGAGTGAGAGAAGGAGGGCGATGGAGACAGGGAGAAAGAAGGGCATTGTGAGGTGTGTTTTTGGAAGTCGGTCAGAGCCAGAGAAGGCTGTGATGGGAGAGTCACGTGGCAGCATGGGAGATTTCTGCCAGCAGCAGCCCACACTCTCAACTCATTTGTGTGCTAGTTTGAATATATCAAAATGGATGCATTGAGCCTTCCTGCCTCTTTGCATGTTGTGGCGGACAAAGAGACTGGTTTCCAGGCGACTAGGGTGCCACACAGAAGAAAGTGACGTTTATGTGAAGTTATAAATGATGTGTTTATGACTCCATTACCCACCAGAAAAAGCCATATAGTTTTCGCTTGAACAGCTCCACCGTTGGACACATAGATAGCATAATGCAGCGCAAGTAAATGGCTGACGGAGAGCCTGTGTGAATGGGGAAACCATTCCCACTATGGATGGTTTAGTCGAATTCCAACTATTTATAGTGGTTAGACGAACTTTATTTGTCTGTGGTCAGTGTATTTATGTAAGTTTGTTATGCTTGCAGTATCACCCCCCCAACATCCCCACAAAGCCAGCATGTGTTTCTGGCCACAAACAGATTAGTCACAAAAAGGGCAGTGAGACGAAAAAAAGGTCATGTAAGACAATGGATAGACTTCCTCAGTTTGAAAGCAGCTGAGTGCCGAAATTTACTTATTTATTTATTTTTTTCATTTTTATTTTATTAAACTGCCCAGTCATCTAAGGAAAATGTTAAGTGGAGGGCAAAAGGAAATGACTGAAGGAGAATCTTGCGGCCATTAAAGAGGCTCTCTTTCCCATTCTCTGTTCTCTCATCTGTTTGTTTGATGTTTTGCAGCAAACTGTTTCCCACACAAGATGTAGGCTCTGCACTTTAGCTTTTTGACTGCCAAATGGCAACAGTCCCTCGCACACCGACTACTAGATGCCGTCTCCTAGTCCATCTGATATAAAAATGACTGAGTCTTATTAAATATAGTTGGAATTCTGAATCCACGTTGTCTCCAGATTCCTGGTCACAAGATGGTGTCCATATAGTCTAATATCTCTTTGTGGCCCCTCTGTCAATGTTGGAATAATTTTTAAAAGAGCAGGTCTGCTCTCACCAAAGCACTTGAGTCATCCAATTCAGAAGATGGATTTGACTTCTCTCTGTCAGCACTCCATGAAGCCCTCGTCACATAGGAAACTTTTGCGAGACACGTGTGGTCATAAACTATGAAAAATCGATTTGGCCCGAAGGTTTTTTTTTTTTTTGGCCTCAAGATGGACAGGAACTGTCTGAGCCCTGTCTCAAGCTCCATGTCATGATGGCTGTAGCTTTTTGTCTCCCCGAGTCTTTTCTAGAAGCTCCCTGCTCACGCCATCCATTTTCCTCACAGAGACTCCCTTAGCCTTTATGTAACCTTCAAACTATTGGCTCATTCTTGCAACCCTATTGGTTAATAAAAACAGAATATCAAGGTGCATGAAACCTGCGGGGTCTTGTTGAGGAACTCTTGGGGGTAAGAAACGGCAAATGCTAATGGTTTTAGTTTTTCTCAACGATCCCCAGCATCATCCATTTGAATAAACCTACTGTGCTCTCTCTTATTTAGTCATGCTGGCTCTTCTTACAAGGGGATTAGTATGTGAACTGGGATGTGGGAATTAATGTTAGGACTTGTTTTCTCACCCATGCTTCACATGAATGTGTGTTTTTTCAGTTGTTTGCAGCCAATTGAGAAATATGCAGAGGAGTGTGTTTTCCTGTCTGCCATCTGTCATTTTTTTAAGGGGAGGGTGGTTAAGAGTTTCTCAGCCATGACCATTTCCTCTACCTGACATGCTCTCAAAGGCTTTGGTGCCCACACCCTGATACCAGAACAGTTTGTGTGTGTGTGTGTGTGTGTGTGTGTGTGTGTGTGTGTGTGCGTGTGCATTTGTGTTTCTGTGTACAGGGTATCAGCCATGGCCTACTGGTTAGGGGGTTTGGCCTTAAAACCAAAATGTGCCAGTCGACCCCTGACCAGTTGACCATGGCTGAAGGGCCTTTGAGCAAGACTCCTAACCCCTAGTTAGCTCCCTGGTCACCACTGTGGCAGGTGCTCTGGGTTAGTGTGTCCGCTTCACTGTGTGCTGTCTAATGCACTTATTCACACTGGGGTTAAATGCAGAGACCAAACTTCCACGGTCAGAAGAGTGTATATCAGAGAGACTAATTGTGTGGCATGCACCTTATTTGCCTTCTGACTTCACGCTAATTAGCCCCTCTGACACAGTCATCGCTCAGTCAGGGTGCCCTTGTCCGCTCGGCCACCGGAGAAAGATTCTGCTCCCAGAGAGTTTCCACGCGGATTGCTCGGCCTGCTGCTTGGCGGCTCTGCACCCATACGGGCGAGGCATGGCGCCAGTCGCTTGCGTAAGCAACTCTGCATCAGCACCGGGAGCAGCACGTGGGAGTCTAGTTGGGTTGGTCCGAGACGGAGAGTCATTTTTAGGAGTGTGCAATAATCCCGCATACCTGCCCTCTAAGGTCGTACCTTCCAGCCGTGAGGGCTATTTCTTTTTCCAAAATCACATTCCCCCTTATTTCCTACAGCGCGGCCGCCGACCTCGGCTCTGAAAGAAAGGAGCGTTTTGTTCTTTCCCCAGGCACCTGCCTGTGTCCCCGGTCGTTACCCAAGCACGCTAACAGTGCTGCCACCTCGGGGTCCTGGTTAGCCTCATATGCTCAATAGCACACAGGCGTGCTCTTGGTCTTCATGTAAAAATCCGGAGGTCAAATGTCAATCACAGGAGTCCATGTTTAGCTTCAGGTGACTTAATTACAGAAAACTCAAGTGCTAAAGTGTTTTTGTGTCTTGTAGGTGCTGGCTCTTTTCGAGGAAGGAGAGGAGACCACCACTGCGTTTGTGGAGCCTGTCGTCATTTTGCTGATCTTGGTGGCCAATGCAGTCATTGGCGTGTGGCAGGTACATGTACATTAACAATATAGAAGAGAGGCGGTAGTGTGCACATCCCTCGAATGGACAATGCTACATGAAGATGGAATGCCCGCACACTTCTGAAACTCCCATAATCTTTACGTTTCAACTCTACTGGGTCTTCATCAGCCAAAAAAATGATGACCCAGTAGGGTCGAAAGATTGGGATGGGAGTTTCCTTCTTCATGTAGCACAGTACATTAACAACCCAGACCTTGACCCTGACCCTAACCCTTACAGACAGCAAACAAGGAACACTAGGATCAATGCACTGACACTGCTAAAGGAAGGATGCTGATTGCTTAATTAATGTATAACATAAAAAGCAGTGCAGCTTTAGTAACATTACTACTAGTATAAGCTTCCAACCATGTACTGTAAATGATATTTTATCTTTTAGGTGTGGCATACCTAGAATAGTCTAAAATTTATAAAGATTTTTTTGAGATCCTGCTTATGTCATGTTAGAGTTTTAGTTCAGTTTTCCTCATCTCCCTTGCTCTGAGTAATGAGGGGCTGCTGAAGCAGTTCATCCCATCTGCCGCTCGACGCCGGACATGCATCTGCCGCTCACCGACATGCTTAAATAGGTGCAGACGTAATGGTGGCAGACAGCGTGGTGACATTTTCCTAATTTGTTGGGGATGTACTGCTTATGAAGTGTGACAATGCCTCACCTCTATAATTGGACAAAAAGTCCCCTCAAAGGGAAGCAATTAGTCTGGCAGGTTATCAAAACCCAGGCAGTACAAAGGTAGGGAGAGAGTCGATGACAGGAAAAAATCTCTCCTTAGGCAGCTCAGAGTTCAACTAGTGAGGCTATATAGCTTTGCTCTTAGATCTTCTTGCACAAAGATTGTTAATATTGTTTTTATGGATAAACGGTACAATGTAGGTATTCCATAGGCATTTCAAAAAGCAAGTTTGTATTTGTTTTGCTTGTCTTTGCTAGTGGCAAATACTTAGTTTGACCTTGCTTACAGTATTTGTGTGGGAATGCATGTAAGTGTTTGTTTGGATCTAGATAGACCTTGATTGTCGCAGGATCAAATAAAAAACCGGGAAGCTGTTGATACTTGTGGAGAACAATCATCTCCCCCAGTGGGTCTCACCCACCCACCCATGCAAACAATGCTCATCCTTCCTCCCAATCCCCCCGCAGGAGCGGAATGCCGAGAATGCCATTGAAGCACTGAAGGAGTACGAGCCCGAGATGGGCAAAGTGTTCCGCATGAACAGGAAGGCCGTCCAGAGGATCAAGGCCCGCGACATCGTGCCCGGAGACGTGGTGGAGGTGGCAGGTATGGTGGGGTGGAAATGGATCCCAAACGGGAACATATGGCGGGGTACAGCGACCATACCGGGAGGGAGGACTTTTGCTTTGAGTCATGTAAATGTATACAATGGCTAAATGTATACGTATACAATGACTAAATGCAGCCTTGTAGTGGGTGGGAGAAATGCAAATGTGAAATTATACTGTCTGTGGGCTCCTCGAATGTCCTCTGACGGCGCACTCAAGCGTGTTATTATGCCTCTCTGTGAGTGATTTAATGGTGGTTGTTTGCGGCATTTTTTTTTTTATGTTGCTCACGCAGCCGCCCGCTGGGAGAGCCCGTTTATGAGGGCATCGTGAAGGGGGCCGGTGCTGCCATCATTTTTGTTGCCGTCTGGAGACTTCAATGGAACATTGCCTCAGAGTGGCCTCGCTCGCTCACTCGCTTTCTTGCTTTCTTTCTTTCTTCCTTTCCTTCTTTCTGTCTTTCTCTCTGCTTCTGCCGGCTGCCTTTTCCTTGCTGTCAACTCATTTCAACTCGTTTTTCACCAGCTGCCATCTTCCCCAATTGCCAATCCCCTTTTCCCCTCTTCTTTCCTGTTCTCTCCATCCAGCTTGTTTTGCTATAGATGCTCTGCCATTGAACACATACTCAGGTGGTTGAGTATGGGAAGGTGGGGTGGTGGAACTGCAAGCAAGCCTGGCACCCTCACAGGAATATCCCAGGGTGAATTACGTAAGCGCCGGGTCTGCCCCTTCAAGCCACCCCTCATCCAGCTCTCCTAAGTAACCAGCCTCCAGATGCCTTTCAGTGCGCCTTTCATTTGGCAACAAAATAGAATAGTCCAAAAAAATGACCACTGCAAAGTGGTTGCGGTTTCACGCTGAATTTAGCCACTCCCCCATTTAAATTTCCAGCTCCGCTCCTCATCTGCTTTTCCATGCTGTCAGTTGCCCCGAAACCACCTGGACGCAGCTCGACGTCTGTCAGCTAACTTGCCCGCCCGCCCATGTGTGTGCGCACACACACACACACACACACACACACACACACTGTCTGTCTGTTTGTCTGTCTGACACAGACACACACTCACATGTTCCCACTCATGCTGTGAACCAGCCCATGTGTAGGCAAGGCCTTATCTAAAAATAGACTCGTTGTTACTTCTGTGCATCACTCTCCTCCCTCTCCACGCGCACACACACACACACACACACACACCGTGTGCGTGTTGTGGACAGGGTCATGTCATCAAAGTAATTAGTGTTTGTTTCTGTAAACTTTGGCTCACTAATGATCTCTCAGAGGTGTGGTGTGCTGTGGTGAGGTGAGGTGAGGAAAGAAGGATCTGTGCCGAGCTGCGAGGCAACAAGGAGACGAAGCAGAAAGGGAAGGTGGTAGGTGGTGGGGGGTGGGGAGGGGGGGTAGTATGATGTCCTAGCAGAGCATTAAGACAAATGGCAAATCTCACACAGTGAACAGAGAAAGGGGAAAAAAAAGACTTGTCTACTGCTATAAGTATGGAGCCTTCTTGATCACACGCCTTATGGTTCATGCAAACCAGGGGAGAGATTTCACCAGAGAACTTGTTACTAGGTGATTAGCTCTCAGCAGCAAGCCGACACTATTGAGACAACATGGCTAGAGAAGAATGGCGAGAATGAAAAAACAGATAAAAGAAAGAATGACCAGATACATAGAGAAAAAATGCAGGACCTAAAAGAGGGATTGGGGGAGAAAGTCTTTCTGAGTAGGAAGTGCAAAGTAATAGGTGGCGGTATTCATTTCACAAGTGTGCGTTTTATATGTGGTGATTATCTCATTACAGTGGGTTAAGGTGAGAAGAAGGGAAGGAGAACGAGAGAGACGAGTGAAGGGGGGGGGGGGGGGGAGGCACCCCTTTTTTTTGGGTGGCGTCCCTGGACTGTGCTGAGGCGGGCCCACATACCTGCCGCGATATTCAGTGTACACACACACACACACACACACACACACCAACAGAAGTAGTAGCAGTGGCTGAAAATATTCAGACACACATGTACGCAACAAGGGCAAGGGGGCATTGTCAACATCAACATCTGGCAAACACTGGCAGGCTCATGTCTGCTCCCTCTCACCTAACTAAGTGTGTGTTGGCACACACACACACACACACACACACACACGCCACCCCGGCTCACACATATACACATACACACACTCCGACCCAAACCCCCACCTCCCACATCCGTCTGTGACCTGGAGGCGTGTTTTTTAATTGAGTGGTGTGACAGGAGGATAGTCTGGATTAGCACAGCCGTCCCTGCTGTACACATCAAATACATGCTACTCATTTCCAACACACGCCGGCGGTAGGAAAGTTCTATAGGGGCACATTCATATTCACGCAGATCCTCCCTACCCTGCACATAGACACACCAATGCCAACCTAAATTTCCCAGTTGTAGTATCCTCTGTATCTTGTTGAATTGATGGGCAATGGGGGCTGTCTGTGCTTGTGGCAGGGTTTTTTTGGGAGGGTGGATGTTCACACTGTAAATCTGTCAGGGCCGATGGAAAGGGCTGGCACCCGCCACCACAGGAAAGCTGCCCGATGATTCGGGTGATGGATTCGGAGGGTGCAGGTGGAAGGTCTTACCATTACCATGGTGGTTTTTCCCAAATCCACTCCCCCTCCCACTTGCCCAGACTGTTTGGAAATGACTCTCACTCATCAAAGAGTGCAATAGGTTTGTCTGCCTGGCCTGCTAGTTAGATTGGAAAAGTAAGTGAATGAATTGGTAAGTGAACATAATTATAGTGAATCCTTTCCATTCGCATTTAGCATCAAATGAGAAATAATCTATTCTTCACATACAGCATTGCAAGTAAGAATATCCCAGGAAAGTGTTGCATTTCAGAAGACATTTTAAGAAACTTGGTGCAATTTGTATCTGATGGATCAAAACTGATTTGGATGGCGGAATGCACCGGTCACAGTAGATTGCCTCTGTGCATCATATGGTGCCTCTGCTGCACAGAGGGGAATTATCTTCCTCTTATCACACTTCTGTTTCTTCCCTTGCCGATCCTGTTGCTAAGCAGTACTAAACAAATGTGAAGTCAGACAACAGTCCAAAAAAAAGAGGGTGAGGAGAAAGGGAGGGAGTGAGGGAATGTGAGATTGAGCAAGCGAGAGAGAGCGCAAATTGTCAGTGTCAAGGAGGAGAACTAAAGATGGAAAATGTAAATTTAGGATCTTAGGGAAAGGAGGAAAAAACAACTAAATACGAGAGGTCCAGAGTCCAATGGACCCATACTGGCCCCAGCGAAATGGCAACCCTAACCACCATGCTGTTTGTCCCTCCGCACCATTGCAGTTTTCCCAGCTCCTCATTATGCCGCTTTTCCTGCATCTCGGATTAGTAACTGTTGCTTCTGTCGGGAACACTCGCGGAGTGGAGTGGTGTTTTGTGAGGTTTTGGAAAAAGCTGCTTTTCTTCAGCCTCACAGTGGAATTTAGTGATATTGAGAATATAGGAATGTTTTTTTCCTTAAAAAAAAAAAAGAGCGGTCTTTACACCCCCTTGTCCGGCCTTCTCATTGTCACTTGTGCCAACGTTACGCCACGGTTGTGAATCCGGTACACAGTGGAACTTTCCTCCAATTTTTTAAGATGGAAAACATCCACTCCTCGCCACCCCCACCTCCTCTCCACTCCGTGGGTCTAAAGGAACCAGCGGAGGCTTTATTGAGGGCCTGAGGAGATGGAAACCTGGGGGAGAGTAGCTCGCGCGCTCTCTTCCCGCTCCCCTGTTCCCCTGCCCCCGCTCCCGCTGCCTGTTTCGGAAAAGTCTGTCACGGTCATCCTCCACGTGGAGGGATGCCCCCTTCTTCACAGCATCACGTGTGTGTGTGTGTGTGAGTGTGTTTGGCAATGCTTGATTATTATTTGCATTTGCAGGAGTGCTGCCCTCTGAAAGTGAGCCGAGATGTGAACGCAGGACATAATATTATTTTTGTTGTTTTATGTGATGAAACCCACTTCGATGAATCCATCCCTGAGAGCTAGAACTGAATTGTCAATGAAATAATGCCATGAGGCAATGAGTTGCCGTTGTTCTTGCATTGCGTTTAGAGGCACAGGGACAATACCTAGGACCCATTTCCATATTCTCCACATTGTTGGGCAGCATCTTGTGTAACCCTACTTGTTTAACAAGAGTGCCATCACCACTTTGTTCGTTCGAGTTTATTTTGGTGCGGCGCTTTCAAAAAGGGCACGGACCATCCCAAGTCGCCGTGCTCTGGTGCATTAGCATTTAGATTAGATGTGTTCTAACAGTGAGGGAACGGAGGCGGGGTGTGGGTGTCGAGGCAGCGCTTCCCACGGGCGAGTAGTGAGTGATTCAGCGAGGGAGGGGACACAAGGTGTCTGCCAGGGGAGTAAAGGGAGAAGGAAGAGCCAGAACAGAGGTCCCTACATGCAGCTCTGACTCCAGGACAACCTGACCAGCAGGGACTGTTAATCCATATCTCTCTCTCTCCATCTTTCTATCTCTCTATCTATCACTCTCTATGTATCTCTCTGTCTTTCAATCTCCCTATCTATGATGGGGGGGGGGGGGTCTTTTTAAAGTATTTCAAAATGAAACCACAGGAGCACAACCATATAGGCCTGCGGCCTCATGATTATAAACCATCTCTACCTGTGTGTGTTTTTCTTTCTCAGTGAGTCGTGAGTCCTACCTGCTTCATTGAACCTTCCTACCCTTAATCCACAGTGTGCAGTCACTCATTTAATCGTGCCTTCATTACTAGTCTTATTGGACGGTTCTCACTGGTGCACCTTTTTTGTGTTCTTCATGGATCTGAGTTTCATCCGTTTGCGAGAGATTGTTATTGATCCAGTCAGGGATTGGAGGGGGAAAGAGGCTGGGTTCATGGTGGTGACTCTATAACTGCCTTATTGAGCTGCCTGTGCTGCGCTGTGCATAGCATTTGGTGTTGAAGTGTAGTGCGTGTGTGTGTGTGCGCCAGCTAGAGAGAGACTTTAGTTGTTTTTCTGTTTTGCTCGAGGGTTTTTGTGCTCTGGATGTGCTTCGATCTGTTGTTTACCTGCGTGTGTGTGTGTGTCTGCGCAGACACCGGTTGCCCCAGATGAACGTTGCCGGATGTCCAGAGCTGTGATCCTCTGTACTTCTCATTTCCTGCGTGATTACACCAGCAATCTGTGCCGCCCATTATGCCCATAGGCTTCTAAGAAGCAAGAGTACCTTAACTGAGCACTCCCCAGAGATAACCTACTACCTTTAAGGATCTTTCTTTCTCTATTTCTTCCTTCTGTAAATAAACATTTATTGATCACCACTTTTTGATGTTGTTGGTTTTTCCATTTTTAGTTGGGGACAAGGTGCCAGCAGACATCAGGATCACCTCCATCAAGTCCACCACGTTGAGAGTGGACCAGTCCATCCTCACAGGTATGTGCGTGCATCTCTGACACAGAGGTATGTCCCCCAGGGCACAGCGTATACTGTGCAATACAGTGAACATGTAACTGCACTGGCAGATGTTCTCTGATGGCTCTCTACCCAAAACTATTAATTTCACTGTTAGACTGTGCTAAATGCTGTGCTGTGCTATGTAGTGTCACTCTGTAGTGTGTCAGGTGATGTGGTGTGACGGCATGCTTATTTCCAGCCCGTTTTCTTTTCCGTTCGCCAGGCGAGTCGGTGTCTGTGATCAAACACACTGACCCTGTGCCTGACCCCAGAGCCGTCAATCAGGACAAGAAGAACATGCTGTTTTCGGTAAGGGTTCCCATCACACACACACACACACACACACACACACACACACACACAAACACTGTATGTGCAGGGTCTAGGGAGTAGAGTGCGGGGGACACTGAGCTTTGCTGTAGGCTATTCTTAAGCTTCCAGGAATCCTCTGCATCTTGATTAAAAGCATTGCTCAACTGAGCTGCTTTTTTGCATTACAAAATCACAAACAATTGTTTTGTGTTTTGTTTGTAAATGTTTTGTTTAATCATATTTTTATTGAAAGAGTGATTAATATTAGTTATAAGTCTGTTAATAAAACAGGCTTTGTAATAGATTCTTTATGTTTTGTGTTTCTCTTGGTTGCCACTAAAACATGGATTAGTGCAGTGTCAGGTGAAAGAGCCTTAGCTGAAGCACTTGATGTGCACCCCATACACACGCACACACAATTTTTTTATTATTATTTTTCTGGTGTGGGCCTAATTGGGCAGATGTGCTGTGTTGTTTATAGTCCCCCCTCATCACATCCAGGCTCATTTCAGATGGAAACCCCTAAGGAAAGACTAGGGAATGACATTATGTTTCACCATTCCACCAGGCCAACTGATAAATTTGTCTTGTGTCTTTGTGAAAAGTTGGCTTCAAAAGTTTGAAGTTTTCTTTTTTAGGTCCAGTAGCCTGTTGTCTATGTTTGACTGCGTGTGTGCGCGTGCGTGTGCTTGTGTGTGCGTGTGCAACCCAGGGAACCAACATAGCTGCAGGTCGTGCCATCGGTGTGGTCGTCTCCACCGGCGTCTCCACGGAGATCGGCAAGATCCGCAACCAGATGGCGTCCACTGAGCAGGAAAAGACTCCCTTGCAGCAGAAGCTGGACGAGTTCGGCCAGCAGCTCTCCAAGGTCATCTCGCTCATCTGTGTCGCCGTGTGGGTCATCAACATTGGCCACTTTGCCGACCCTGTGCACGGCGGCTCCTGGGTGCGCGGCGCCATCTACTACTTCAAGATCGCCGTGGCGTTGGCGGTGGCTGCCATCCCTGAGGGTCTGCCCGCGGTCATCACCACCTGCCTGGCGCTGGGCACGCGCCGCATGGCCAAGAAGAACGCCATTGTTCGCTCCCTGCCTTCCGTGGAGACGCTGGGCTGCACCTCCGTCATCTGCTCCGACAAGACGGGCACCTTGACCACCAACCAGATGTCTGTCTGCAGGGTGAGTTGAATAAGTGGGTGGGTCCTGTAGGTGCCAGGCTTGTTTTTAAAGGAACAGTGGGTAAATGTCCACTTGACAGCTTCATAGATTCAGTCAAATGGTGGTCCTCTGTAATGGCTTCCCAGGCATGTTTGTTTTTCTGAGAATAGAATGGTCAAAGGTTCCTTTAATTTTTCAACTATTTGCGTTGCAGTTTACATGGAAACTAGTGAAGCACAACTTCAAGAGGCTTGCCCAAAACGG
This sequence comes from Limnothrissa miodon, assembly GCA_017657215.1. Classification (NCBI taxonomy): domain Eukaryota; kingdom Metazoa; phylum Chordata; class Actinopteri; order Clupeiformes; family Clupeidae; genus Limnothrissa; species Limnothrissa miodon. Next base: position 2,858,201 of record JAGFZM010000007.1, on the reverse strand, counting down.
CATGTCATCTGTGTTGCAGCTATGCATTGCAGTCAATGGCAAATAAACTTAGTTCATATAAACACAGTTGGGGATTTTAAATTTCTGGGAAAATTCCATTTATGCATCCATAGTTTTTTTTAGACATAGAAGTTTTGTACTCCACCCCCGCTTTCTGATTTCAACATCATCTACAGGCACCATGGCAAGTTAGGACAGACTTCAAAAGGCTACTCGCCCCTATACTGCTGAGGTCAATTTTATATTCACAAATGGCTTTTTCTGAATGATTGTCCTCTTTCTTGTCTTTGTTCCTCTCTCTCTTCTTTTTCCTTTCAATATCCCTCTCTCCTGTCCGTGATCAGATCCGAGTGAACGTGTTGTTGGGGAGATGTTTTTGGGTTTGATGTGGAGACTTTCCCCCATGGCTTAATCTCCAAACCGCATCTCTGAGTTGTATTCCCTGGGGGCACACAGGCTGTTTTGATGTGGTCTCTGGATCAGAAACAGGTGGAATTTCGGGATGTGGAGTGCAGAAAAAGTTTATGTAGAGGTGTGTGTGTGTGTGTGTGTGTG
>JAGFZM010000007.1:2841336-2857636 GCA_017657215.1 Limnothrissa miodon | reverse complement strand
TGTGTGTGTGTGTGTGTGTGTGTGTGTGTCAGAGAGATGTCTCTACCAGGACTCCTGCCTTGCTGTCATGTCCAGACACGACTTGTAGGCTCTTGCTTGTAGTGCTTAATCATATTTTCCAGGACGTGAGCTCTCTCTTTGTCTTTCACTTTCTTTCCCGAATGTGCTGTTCACTTTTTTTGGCATGTACCTGTGTATGTTAAGGGGGTGGTAATACAATTGAACAATACAATTTCATTGAATTAATAAACTGTACGCAATGACAAAAATAAGAAATAAATAATTTATCACTTGTTAACCAGCGAAAAACATTTAAAATGTGCTCATTCTACCTTAGAACTCCCTGGAACAACCCATATTCCAGAATCGCTTGTGACCCTGATGATCACCGCCCGGTTTAGTGGATCATTGCTGCGAAAGCATAGCTGATTTGCTCCAAAGGCCTCACGGTCCAAACAAAGCGCAGAGTGTGGTGTCTGTGAGTGTGAGTCATACTCGCAGGACAAACCGATAAATGTGTGGCTGTCTGCGTGCTTCTCTCGTTCCCACTTAAGCAAGGCAGTGCAGGACTAGCATTTTGGTTGTAATTTTTGAGAACATGGTAGAAATATCGTCGTACTCTCTTATTTTGATTGAACAATATTTAAAACAGGAGACAGACGAGGATTATAAAAAAACAGTAACAGAGTTGATGATTTTGTCTGATAATTTCTTGTGGTTGTGTTAAATGTAATGTAGAAAGTGTAGAAATGTAATATACAATGTCTCAAACATTGGCATGTTCAAAATCGGCGGTGACCGACGTCAAACGCAATATACTATTTCACCATATAGTGGCGCTTGACCTTAATACAGCCCTCAAAGGTGCGTAACAGTAAAAAGACTTAAAGGTGCTCTAAGCGATGTGACGCGTTTTTAGGACTAAAACATTTGTTGTTACATACAGCAAACATCTCCTCACAATCTGCTAGCTGCCTGTCCCCTGAACACACTGTAAAAAAACGCGGTCTCTGCGGTCTCTGTAGATAGCCCAGGCTCCACAAACGGCTAAAAAACACAGTGGGCAAACCTAGCATAACAAACGAAATGAAACATAACAAACATTGTTCCAGCCAATAAATGACAAGAAGGATTTGGAGGAGGGGTTGGGTGGGGGTTAGTGCGCGTGAGTCTTTCAGGAGGCATGGGAGGAAGGGGGAGGAGGGAGCTTTCCTCCGTTTTGTTTGACAATACTTCGAACGTCAACAAGAAGTGACATCAAACACAATCGCTTAGAGCGCCTTTAAGTCAGGAGGAGAATACGCCTAAGGAAACTTTCCATGAGGAACGCCCCGGTTTCAGGGTTGCTCCGCCTAGAGCACGCAACTTGGCCTTTGGGGCGCAAGTGACTGATTTGAGCCTATGGCAGAATGCGCGCAGGCTGAAAAGCGCGCAGCTACGCGCTTTTTTTGACTTAGGGCGGAATTCTCCGGGGTGCTTAAGTTACATACCAAAGTATACCGTGATATATACCATCTACCGTCTATGGTTCAAAATATATCGCAATATAAATTTTAGACTATATCGCCCACCCCTACTCCCTCCCTCCCCGTTAAAAAAAAAAAAAAAAAAAACAGAACATTGTCAGACCTATATTCGTATATAATAAAAAAGCACTTTTCCTGATGGTAAAACTGTCCTTTTTTTATTAGCTACTCTTCTACACTGCTGGCAAAAAGGTTCACATTTGGAGTGTGCGTGTTTGTGTGTAACTTTTTTTTTTTAAGCTCTGTGTGGTTCAGAATGATGTGTGACCCGCAGTCTGTCTTCTATTTTTTGACACTTCCTGTACATTTCATACTGTTTGTGTGTACATTTCCTGCCAAGAGGGTGTTCCTCTCTTTCTCAAGAGGGTGCTTCTGTCTTTTTCTCTCCCTCTCTCCTCTCTTTCTTTTACTCTATCTCATTCTTTCTTTCCTTCTTTTAAGAGGGTGCTTCCCTCTCTCCCTCCCTCCCTCTCTCTTTCTCTCTTTTTTTTTTTTTTTTCTTCTCTCAACTCTCACTCACAGTCTCTCTCTCTCTCTCTCTCTCACACACACACACACACACACACACACAAACTGGTCTGCTCTCTCCTTCACACTATTACTGATGACGTGTGCTGATGCTGGTGGCTTGGGTCCTGTTTGACTGCAGGGAGTTCCCTCCCGCAAGGCCTGCTTAATCTCCCCACTCACTATGGGAACCTTCCAGAATGAGCGTGGCCCTCGAGTAAATATTTACCCTCTGTGTCCGCTGCTCTCCTAGCCCCAAACTGCCGCAGGCCCGGCCAGGTCCTACTTGCTGTGTTAATCAGAGTCACTCTAACAACATTCCAGACCTACTACAATACCTGATAACACAGCAGACTGAATATGGTTGTAATATTTTTAAATGTTCATTACTATTGTTGTTATCAATATTATGTCCCTTCTTTTTGTTCGAGCAGGGAATTTTTTTGGTGTTGTGCCTTTAAGAGAAAGCCTCTTGAAAAGACATTGAATTCTGTGACATTGATCTGCCACAGATGCTATGTCTGACCTGATATCACCTACACCAGGCGAGAGTGGGAGCTGACTGTGACACAGAGTGTTTGTGTGTGTGTGTGTGTGTGTGTGTGTGTGTGTGTGTAAAGGAGTGAAGTTGTTTGCAGGTTTCCTGTGGGCTTGTGCTGACGCGTTTTTCCTGGCTTCCTTTCCACAGCTCGGTGTGTTTGAGCCCTTGGTGGCAGTGTGGTGCGCTGGGATCTTCCCTGTCTGTCTCCTCTCTCCTTCCTGACTGGCACAGCGGCTGTGTGCCCGCCCGCTCACCCATCCACCACCTCCTGCCTGCCTGCCTGCCTGCCGCCGCTGCCCCCCTCCTCCCAACACACACACACACACACACACACACACACACACACACACACACACACACACACACACACACTCACACACACACAGCTGAGGACAATATGTGGCTGTGTGCTCTTCTCACAATGGTGTTAATTCTGCCAATCCAGTGGGCAGAGAAAAAGAGTGCAGATTGTTGGCGGGAAAGGACAGCAACAGTACACGTGTGTGTGTGTGTGAGAGAGAGAGACACACCAATGCTGATTTCTTACTTTTCCTCTCTGTCCCTCTCTCCCTCCCTCCCTCTTTGCAAGTGTTCAGAAGTGATGGAGCAGCAGCAGGTAGTCCTGTTGCCAAAATGTGAATGGGGGGGAAAAAAGCCCCAAGCGTCCACCACCACAGTGGCCTCGGCCAGTGCGGCACTCAATCAGATCAGGCCGCTAACAAACTAGCCCCACGCGCTCCAACAGTCATAATTGCTGTTCCCTGTTTCCATGGAGACGCTAAGAAACATGGCTTCCGAAGGGAGCAGACTGATGGAGCACTTTTTTTTTTTTTTAATTTCCCTCAGTTCCAGCAGTGTGATCATTTGTACTCATTTGCGACTAGATAGTCTCAGATAGTAATTATGACCCAAGGGCAGAAGAATGTTCCCTACAGCAGTGAATGGAAATGTTTCACGCACGATTGGTGGCTGTCGGGTGGGTGCTAAGATTAGTTTTGTTTTTTTTTTTCTTTGTTTTCTTTTTTTCCCCTTTCTTTCTTTTGTATGGGAGCGGTTCTGTCTGGTGGTACATTAGTGTCCTCAGATGATCGAAGGCCCGGTGAGCAGATCCTGCGCTCACCACACGCTTCTTGGTTGAACTCTGCCCCAAACCCCCCACAACTCACACACACCCACACCCCCCCGTTTGGTTTAATGTTTTCCATTTCGTCCTTATGAAATGATTTTTTGCTTGTTCCATCCATTCTGCTCAAGGGAAACTGAGAGAGATTTTACAGACAACACACACACACACACACACACACACACACACACACACACACACAAACGCTCTTTGTCACACACACAGTGGGTATGTGCAAGCAGGGCAAGTGTCTGGAGCACTGTGGCAGTGTTTTTAATGTTCTTGTGTTTACAGCAGTCTCCAGTCTCTCCGAAGGCACATCAGTGGGCAGAGAACTTTCTAGTAAACAGCTGCTTCATTAATTCTCCAATCAGGCATTTTTCTTTGAGAGGCACATTGAAATTATTTGTGTGTATGTATTCAGGCATGCGTCTGTGGGGAGTGTGTGTGTGTGTGTGTGTGTGTGTGTGTGTGTCTGCATTTGTGCATGACCCTGTTCTGACCCTCTCAACATTAGTGTCTATTAAATGTCCCTCCTCAAGCATAAGTTTGCTGTGATTCTTGGGCTTCTCTCGTCTCTCTCTGGTCTGACTCCATCATCCATGAAATGACCACCCTCTCTTCAAATGACCTCTAATCGGGTCCATTACTCCGACCCACCTGCATGATCCTCTGCTCCACGGCCTGCAGAGAGTTGCCATGAGGTGACCGGGTTCAGCTGGCCCTCGCAACCACCTCCCCACCCCTTCAGCTAGCCGGGCCCCAGTGAGCCGATCGATGCCCAGCCCAATAGTCAGCCCATACAGGGGCCACATGGGGTTGATGTAACAGACACTCCTGTCCACAGATTCTCCCGCTGTCTGGAAGACGAATCATTAATGGAGTCTTCCGTCTTTGTCCTGGCCCTGTGTGTGTGTGTGAGTGTGTGTGAGAGAAAGAGAGACTCAACAGCCTCATTGTCCCTCTTGAGACAATGTCTCTTTTAATGTTTTGCAAGCGTATGACAACTAAACAAAGGCGGCTCAAGGCTGAACAGAGACATTTACAGGGCCCACGCTTTGCAGTGGTGTGGCAGGTAGTGACCAAGGTCACAGAAGCCAGGCAGCAGTGTCAAGCTGTGTGTGAGTGTGTATGTGTTTGGCAGCAATGAGTCAGGCACTAGAGACTGGGGTAAGCTCTGGCCAGGTCCGTAAACAGAACAACCGTAGATCATCCCATCGCACACACACACACGCGCACACACACACACTGGAAAAAGCCCTGGTGACATCATGTGGACATTGATTGGTTGTGCCGGGCAGGGAAACCCCTTCTTCTGGTTAGTTGGCTTCTGCCAATCGTCCAACTTTTTTCTCTTTTCTCCCTTTCATTTCCTTTTTTTCTTTCCCATTTTGTTAATGGCCCATTGAGACTTCAGTCTCTATTTTCCCCTTTCCTCCGCTAATCTCTCTACCTTTCTCTCTCTCTCTCTCTTTCAGTTTGCTTGTCTTTCCATGCTTACAGCAAAGAGCAGTCACATGAGATGACATGACATGTTGTAGTGTACCAAAGCCAAATGTTTGGTCATACTTTACAGCAGGGCATAAAATAATGTTGATCATTTATCTATAGTTACGAGTTTGTTTAAACTCAGCATAAACAAGTTCTTTGCGGGGATATTTATTTTTTTCGTCCATCTTTTTGTACCCATCCCTCCCCCCCCCCCCGCCCGCCCACCCTTTTTTCTCTCTCTGCAGATGTTTGTTGTGGAAAAGGTAGAGGGCTCCAGCTGTTCCCTCCACGAGCTCTCCATCACTGGTTCCACGTACGCTCCCGACGGACAAGTGTGAGTAGTCGAGCCCCTTGTCCACGTCCACAAAAAGCACATCAACAAACAATAAACTCTGTCCATGTACACTAGTTGTTTCTAATTTTCTCCAAACATCCCACTGATGCATCAGGGGAATGTACAGTATATCCAAAACCTTTTTTTTTTTTTTTTTATAACCCTATGGCAACATTTCTCTCACATATAAAGTTGCTTACTGTTTTTTAATTTTCTAATTTTTAATGTTTTTACGCTTAAAATATATTACCTTTAAGATCTGACCTGACCTACACTGTCATTTATGTAGTATATCTGGCCGATGCCTTGAAGCAGTTAAGTCACAAGTAAATATGTTGTAAGTAAATACATAAATGTTATTGAGGTCCTGTCTATTTCACATACTGTAGCCAAACTTTTTTTCTTAATGATAGTTTAGAAGTTAAGTTCTATTTATTACTGTCTATTTTTTGTATGCTTATACCATTTAGTTTCTCTTTTTTTGCGACCAGACCTCAACCAACAGTAATTTATTTTGTCATTATGATAGATGCTCAGTGTCTTTAAATGTTAATGATGTGTGCGGTTGAGGCATCGCTACGGAGACGTGAGGGCTGGTTGTTGGTAGGACCTGTGGAAAGGGTCCATATCTAATGGTTTTCCCTCTGAATGTGGAAGACCAGCCCCTTTCTATTCAGCACCTAATACTCTTCCATGTCACTCACAAGCGTCCTTTGAGGAGTCCCTCCATGGCCAAAGCCACCGTCTGCCCAAGATTTACTGTGCTCCCCTCAAACGCTTTTCCGAGACTCTTCAGAGAAGTTTTTCATTTAAAGGAATAGAGGAAATGAATCAGGAACGTTCTTCATTAAAACGTTGTTGTGAGGTAACTTTGTTCTTGTAAGGTAGTACATGAGCCAGTATTAACCATTTCTTCACACACAAACACACACACAAACACACACACACACACACATATTTAGCCGTCCATGTACGCTCTGCTGGTTTGTATTTAATGTGGGAAAACTTGGATATTTGGGGACCGTGTTCCAAGGCTTGTTGGCAAGTTTGCACTCTAGACTCTCTGTGTGAATCTACGGCAGTCTGGAAGTCTTCTGTCATCACATTCTCACGGATTTTTTTAGTAACACTGTAACGCTCTCTCCATCCTTCCTTAGCGAGTTTAGAAAAGAGCCTCAGATATGGGTTATTTAGTAACACATAATGGAGGTTTTTAAAAGGTTGTAGTGAGGGACATATATTGCCTAGTAAACATTTGTGTCTGTGTAAGCCTGTCGCTAATGAGTCATTAGCGGTCCGGTCTCGAGTGTCTTCTGGAAAGAATTATGTAAGAGGGTACACTGTAAACATATTGATGACTCTAATAGCTCCGGTTGCAAGCCCTTGTTGAGTGCAGAAGGATCGGAGCACACTGTTTGGGTTGGGGGTCAGCTGTGGATGTATACATGGGGAGGGCAGCCAAGTGTGCATGCGGTGGAGTCGACACGGTCAAGTGGGTTTTGTGTGGATGGCTATGGTTTGTGGTTCATTCTTCTCTCTCTTTCTCTCCCCCCCCCCCCCCCCCCCAGGCTTAAAGGAACTAAGGTGGTGCAGTGTGGTGACTATGATGGGCTGCTGGAGCTGGCTACAATTTGCTCCATGTGCAATGACTCCTCCCTGGACTACAATGAGGTACTGATTGGTGTGTGTGTGTGTGTTTGTTTAACAAGGGATTTTATAATTGGAGTACGGTATGATGAAAAGTCTTCTTCCTTTGATTTGTTAAACAGCAGACATCTTTTTGCTTCAGTTGCCATTGTTATTTAAGAGGGTATCAAGTTCACCTTAAGCTGGGTAAAAGAAATGCAACTGGGTGTGTGAACGTGTGCGTATTGTGTGTGCATTTAGGCTCCCACTCACGTTGGTTCATAGCTTCTGTTCTGAGCTCTCCATGCACACAGACTAGTCGCTTGGCACCCCTCCTGCTTTGGCATGATACATCGCCACGTGCCGTTCCTCGTCTCTCGGTACCTTTTCGTGCTTCCTCGTTATCACCATGGTATCGCCATCGGTATGCCGGGGAGTTGTCAGGGAAAGAAAAATTGAGGCTAATGCAGGTTGGAGTTGTCCTGCAGTAGCAAGTGCACACAAGCATGCAAACACGAGTGTCACCACACCATTTCATCACAACGCTTTAACGCATTGCATTATGGGCGTAGCCCTTGAAAAGGGAGTCCTTTTGTGAAAGTGGTTTGACTGGCGGTTGTGTTTTGAGACGATTTCACATGGTTCACACTGTGCAATGATTCACAGTTTTTTTTGGAAGCCTCATCAAAGAGAACCTGCGGTTTTCCACTAGCTTTTAAAAAGTTGCCGTAGTAAAAAAAAAACATGAACCATGTGGACTTGAGTGAGGGTTTTAGCCTAACATACTACAACCCCACTGGGTCAGTCACTGCGTTTCGTCCCCGTGCCAAAGCACCGTAACTGTTTCCACTGGAAAGCCAGACGATTTGGACGTACCTCGTGCTTGACTCTTGTTTTGGAGGTCGACGGATGTGACTGGGACAAGGCTTTCAGCTCCTGCCTCCAGATGGGACTGGTTGTTGCCTCCTGAGAGTGCCGTGAGCAAGTCAGTCGTGCTAACAAGTCCTGTCTTTTATGTGATCATCAAATAGCTGACACAGTATACAAAGCCGCTGCGTCTTTTAAACTCGGGTTAATTGAGCACGATGCAATTTATTGATATCATTTATGTAACTAATTGCTGAGGGTTGGAGTTCAAAGGAAAAGGCTGCCCACACAGAGTTTGAATTCCTCAATGTTGTTATAATGATTATAATGTTGTTTGTGTGTATATTACGGATTATGTCTGTGCAGTACATGCTTACATTACTTGCCTCAGTCGCTCTTATTGTGTCCATCCAGGCCAAGGGTGTATACGAGAAGGTGGGCGAGGCCACGGAGACCGCGCTGACGACCTTGGTGGAGAAGATGAACGTCTTCAAAACGGACATCTCCGACCTCAGCAAGGTGGAGCGAGCAGGAGCGTGCAACTCGGTAAGGGGGAGCAGGCGGAGGAGGAAGAGGAGGGGGAGGTGGAGGGAGAGGAAGAGCTTGATGGACAGCCTGGGGGTTTAGGGGGGGCTTTTGGTTCTGCCACTGTGAGCCTCGGCTGCGGAGGGGCTCAGCTGGAAGAGCGCGCAGCCCCTGACAGAAGCGCTGGCTCACTTGAGCGATGGGCGCCCTGCGGAGGCGATGGAAAAGGGGGAGGCGTGCGTGTCTCTCCTTCCTCCTCGTATATCAAATAAGGACTTAATGGCTCCCGTAACGCATTAGTGCCAGCAAAGCAAGGCTGCGTGCAACTCCATAACTTTTTAGAGTCTCGGTCTTGGGCACAAGCTGACTGTTCCAAAATAAGAGCACCCGTCTTAACATACTGTCAGCCATGTTCTTTATATTCTCTTTATAGGGACTCTTGGCTGTAAACAACAGTGTGAGTCATAGGTTCAAGAGTAGATGACCAGAAGTTCTGCTTTTTTTCCCCACTGAACCTTCATACACACACACACACACACACACACACACACACACACACACACGCACGCACACACACACACACTCTCTTCTTCTCTCTACTGAAGGACACTCAAATCCCCATTGCATTAATGACTAGAAAAAGCCCTTTAGCGTCACAAGTTCCCCGGGGCAAAGGATAATATTTAGATAAGCCAGGAGAGGTTAGCCAAACTTTCCATCGGCCATCCAGGCTTTCAGCGCCTTGAAAGGTAGGGGTTCAGAGGGAGGAGGGGAGTGGGGTAGGGTGAGGGTTTGATTTTCATTTGAATACATTTGTGGACGAGTTCCGATTGCCATTAATGTGCGTGAGACGACTTCAAACAGTCGGCCCCGAGTTAAAGGCTGGCTCCGTTCTTTAGCAACACGAGGCAGGAAGGGGAGTCATTTAGCTGAAATAATAGCTTCATGGTCTCAGCTCTGAGCCATCCGTCAAGTGCCTGCAAGAGCAGAGCGCGTCGTCTGTTCATGTCAAAACTGTCTCATCCAGGGACCGGGTGAGGAGATGGGGTGGGTGTGTGTGTGTGTTTACCAGACAACCCTGTCTGGCGTCTGGCCTGAGCTCCATCACTCTCTCTCTCCGTCTCTCTCTCCCTGTTGGGCTCTCCCTGGGAACAGGTGTCACCTAGTGGCTTGTCAGGGAACTGGCAGACATGCGGGGATCTCATTGAGGCAGCATCACAGTATCTTATGAATGAAGGCTTTTGCCTTGCAATGCAATAGATATATAGTTTATGAAGCACTGTTCCTCTACTAGAATATTGGCTCAGTGATTTCTGTTTATTAAAGATCTGGTCTAGATCTCTTAATAATGGTGTGTGTGTGTGTGTGTGCATATTTATAAACTTGAAAGCTCACATTTTGGTGGCCCGCTTGATGCCGTGTGGCTCACATCTGCTGCAGACTGGCAAGCAGAGCCTGGGTTTGGGAGAGGCGCCAACCTGATGAAACATTAAAGCCAGCAGAAGCCCTCTGCACAGAGGCGCGGTGTAGCACAACGCCTGTTCCACTCAGCCAGCCAAGAGAGCCCTCAGCAGACACCTGGACCTGACAGGTGGCCGGGAATATGCCTGACTCCTATGATCTCCTATGAGCAGCTGAGACTGATGGTTTTGCCCCCTAGCTCGCCCACCAGGCCCCTTTTTACACACTCCCGCAGAGGCATACATTTTCTGTGTGTGTGTGTGTGTGTGTGTGTGTGTGTGTGTGTATGTGTGTGTGTCTGGTGTCTCCCTCCCTCCTGTCACCGTGATCGCTCATCTGTCTCTCTCTGTGTCTCACTGTGTCTGTCTGTCTGATGTCTGTCCTCCCTGCAGGTGATCAGACAGCTGATGAAGAAGGAGTTCACCCTGGAGTTCTCCCGCGACCGCAAGTCCATGTCTGTGTATTGCACCCCCACCAAGGCTGGCTCTAACAGCAGGATGTTTGTAAAGGTAGAGTGTAGAAAAAAGCAATGAAGTGTTTGATACTGACAAGTGATGATAAGATATCTCCTCCTAAAACGTCTTTTTTCAAGCCATAAAAGGAACATTCAGTCGTACCCTTCTCCTTTGGCTGCCCTTCAGTAAATAATAAAAACCTCATACGCACGTAATATGATAAAAAAAATAATAAAATCCTGATTACCTGACCTTGTCTCTGTGCTGTGCTCCGTCAGGGTGCTCCAGAGAGTGTGATTGAGCGATGCCAGTTTATGCGCGTGGGCACTGCCAAGGTGCCCCTGACCCTGCCCCTGAAGGAGCAGCTGATGGAGACCATCCGCGACTGGGGCACGGGCCGCGACACCCTGCGCTGCCTGGCGCTGGCCACCCGCGACTCGCCACCACGCAAGGAGGACATGGACCTGGAGAACTCAACCAAGTTCTCCCAGTATGAGGTCAGAGACCAGGGTGGCATGATTGGTAATGTACCTGTGAGGTGTGGGAAATATGATGTGTGCTTGTGGCTGGATCTGAAGCATTATTACCAGTGTTGGGGAGTGTTAGCTGTCCACGTATGTTTTTAATGACTGACTGTATGTGTGTGTGTGTTTGATCAGTCGGAACTGACGTTTGTGGGCTGCGTGGGAATGCTGGACCCTCCCAGGAAGGAGGTCATTGGCTCTGTGAAGCTGTGCAGCGAAGCGGGCATCCGAGTCATCATGATCACTGGCGACAACAAGGGCACGGCGGTGGCAATCTGCCGGCGCATTGGCATATTCGGCGAGGACGAGGACGTGAGCGGCAAGGCCTACACCGGCCGCGAGTTTGATGACCTGACGCCAGAGGCCCAGCGGGAGGCAGTGAAACGTGCCCGCTGCTTCGCCCGCGTCGAACCGGCGCACAAGTCCAAGATTGTCAGCTACCTGCAGTCCTTCGACGAGATCACCGCCATGGTGAGCAAATGCAGACATGCATGTGCACACACACACACACACAATTATGGATCAATGCTTTTTGGGAGCAGTTTGATATCATGGCTGAAACAACATGTCTGTTAATGGTGAGTTTATGCTGTTTGGCCCAAAAGAGATTCTGCAAATAGGTTATGTGATTATATCAATGATTCAAGTGATGCTGTCTCGTATGTGATTCAGCTACTATATATATATTTGCTTAAACTAAATTAATCATACAAATAAATTGACCATGCACGTCAAGGTAAAGGAAAATGTATTGCTTTTGGGAAAACATTGACACAACATTTTATTAGATGACCCCCGTCAGACTCCATTTTGAAACCGTATTGACAAAAAAAACGTGTAAACGTGTAAACGTGTAAACAAAAAACGTGTAAACCCCTGTCTTGGTATCATTATACCTTTATGGTGTATTGGAGACGGGCATGTACTCTGTCCTGCATCTTCATTTGATACAGTTAATTGCATAAGTAGTGCACATGTCTGTCTGACGGGAGTCTGGAGGCAGCTCTCTGTCCCTCTGGTACACCAGAACCCAGACAAGAGCTACCCCCACCGCCTCCCAGCTACTTCCCCCACTTGCAGGTATCAGACTGTCATCTCTTGTCATACATGGCTGCCTTGAAATCCCCCCCCCCTTCCACGCACACACACATGCGGTACACACACACACACACACACACACACACACACACACACACACGCAGTCTTGCTTTTCCTCATCAGCTGAAAACATGCAGCCTCACACAGACATTTCGCATCTACGTTGGATTTTTCACTCAAAGACTCAAAGTAAAGCCCCTGCTTTCTGTTAGCCCTTTAAGGCCGTCTCGCAGTTCTCTTTGTGATGTTGCTTAGAGATGCCTAGAGTGTGTGTGTGTGTGTGTGTGTGTGTGTGTGTCATTTCACGGATGTGGTCTTAACCCTTGTACACAGGGCACTGTTAATCCCTATTCTAATCCCGAATTCTTTTAGAGCAGCCGAGTCGAGCAGTAACGGAAACGGTTCTGTGCAACACAGTGCTGCATCACCGGAGAACTGTTTTTGTTGCGGCCGGTTTCTCATGCAACGAGAGGATTAATCCCCGAGAGAAGACGTAAAACAGACGCGAGGCTCATAAACATCCAGAAGCCGGTCATTCATCTTTCACTGGTCGTTTAGCTCGCGCTGTCTCCGTGATCAAATGCTTGGTGTTATATGCAGACAGTGTTATGGCATTGCAAAATGATGATGTGCAATTTTGTGACCTGAAGTTTTATGTAAAGAGGACTGACTGACTTAGCACTGACACTGTTGATCACTTATTGGACAGACCGGTGACGGCGTTAACGATGCGCCGGCCCTAAAGAAGGCCGAGATTGGCATCGCCATGGGCTCCGGCACGGCCGTGGCCAAGTCGGCCTCGGAGATGGTGCTCTCCGACGACAACTTCTCCACCATTGTGGCGGCCGTAGAGGAAGGCCGGGCCATCTACAACAACATGAAGCAGTTCATCCGCTACCTCATCTCCTCGAACGTTGGAGAGGTCGTCTGGTGAGGATATCCCCCGTTTCCATTTCTGAAGGGAGGGAGTGAGGGAGGGGGAGGAGGCAGAGCAGAAGCCCATGTAGTACTTGGGAAGGTTGAAAGGACGAATACAAGTGCGTGTTTTTGCAGATGGCCTGAAATGACGCAATTTAAATGGCAGTTTCTAAAAACTTTGAAGAGAAATATTGGGGAAAGGTCACAATTAATTGGTAGCCACTACAGTTACAGCGCCATGCTCTCTGTTCAAAAACCAGAGAGTCGCAACGATAGCTTTTTCCTTTCGGTATTTTCAAAACAAATTAATTCAAATCAGCTGCCTATCAAGGCCAGGTCATAAATCAGTCAGATATGATTGGGAATGATTGGGAACAGCAGTGGTTTGCATACCTAAACTATTGTTAAAAAAAAAAAAAAAGCTTATTTGAAAGCCCCCAGTATGTGCGTAGAAGAGTGTGTGTGTGTGTGTGTGTGTGTGAACTATACTGACTATCAAAGTTATCTACATAATCTGACTCTTGTGTGTGTGTGTGTGTGTGTGTGTGTGTGTGTGTGTGTGTGTACCCTCCCACAGCATTTTCCTGACTGCCATCCTGGGTCTGCCTGAGGCCCTCATCCCAGTTCAGCTGCTGTGGGTGAACTTGGTGACCGATGGCCTGCCTGCCACTGCCCTAGGCTTCAACCCCCCAGACCTGGACATCATGGACAAACCCCCTCGCAACCCCAAAGAGCCCCTCATCTCTGGCTGGCTCTTCTTCAGATACCTGGCCATCGGAGGTAGCCTACTCTACGCCCACTACACCACACACACACACACACACACACACTTAACATTTGATCAATCTATCTGTCTGTCGATCCTAGTACTCATATATCTGTCTATATCTAATGGTCCGTCACTGTGTGTGTGTGTGTGTGTGTGTGTGTGTGTGTGTTGGTTTGGTCATTCATGTCTGGGTGGTCTTGATCTCCATGTACAGGTTACGTTGGCCTGGGGACTGTCGGAGCAGCTACCTGGTGGTACCTGTTTGATGAGGAGGGGCCTCAGGTGTCTTTTTACCAGCTGGTGAGTGGCACTCTGAGGGACTGGGGGTCCGAAAGCAGTATTTCTTTTTGTATTTCTATTTTCAGTGAGATAATAAATCCTCTAAATGCCACTGGTACTGTAACAAACATCATAAACACGTGTCTCATTTGCTACATGAAATGTCTTAGCACTATGAATAATTTGCGACTGGAATAACTTCATCAGCAGAGCAGCCTAGGTCTGACCAGTCTCCCAGCACGTGTAACTGTACACACACGCGCGCGCACGCACGCACACACACACACAAACACACACAGTCAATGAAATTTCACAGGAACGCTCGGGAACCATTGGGAGTAGCCTAGAGAGGAAGCAGACAGCTGTTTTCCCACATCAGGCTCCCTTCAGTGCGGGCTCTGCCTAAGGTTCGTCCTGCGGACTTCTCTCATAGGTCAAGGCACTTCCTGTCCGCTGACTTTTGACCACCGAGCATTTATTTTTTCAGTCTCACACAGACACAC
The DNA here is from genome assembly GCA_017657215.1 of Limnothrissa miodon. Taxonomy (NCBI): domain Eukaryota; kingdom Metazoa; phylum Chordata; class Actinopteri; order Clupeiformes; family Clupeidae; genus Limnothrissa; species Limnothrissa miodon. The sequence goes on along the minus strand of JAGFZM010000007.1, from coordinate 2,843,089 downwards.
ACACACACACTCAGTATGTTATGTGTGTGATGAGGAAATTGTTTGATTCTTTTAAATATCTCTTCTATGAGCAAGAGATTTTGTGTATTTTTGTAATTTTAAAAAAAAAGTTAATTCCAGGACCGGAGCAGAAGTGTTTGGTGTGTTATTGTTTGTGTATTTACACGGGACAACTATAATCCAGACACAAATAGTTTGACTAAAATTGGAGTTTTGAATTTTTTTTCTAGTTTTGAAAAGTGAACCCGAATCCATACACTAGTCCATAATAGCACTTTGGTCATGCCTCCCTCCCCCCCCCCCCCCCCCCCCCCTCCTTCCTGTCTGCAGAGACATTTCATGCAGTGCACAGAGGAGAACCCCATGTTCCAAGGTATCGACTGTGAGGTGTTTGAGTCCCGCTACCCCACCACCATGGCCCTCTCCGTGCTGGTCACCATAGAGATGTTCAATGCACTCAACAGGTGGGCTGGCTCTGTGTCCTGAATTGGTGCTTTTTTTTTTTTTTTTTTTTTTAAAGGCTAGCAGCCACTGAGCATTCAGAGAAAGTAAGAGAAAGAGAGGGGGAGGCCATTTTACATTTGGAACTCCAACTTGTAACAGTAAGGTTTTGGTCGATGTGATTTGCAGTGCCCCCCAGTGTTTTGTTGAATTATACACTTCATCTTACTGGGCAGCGAGCACATGAAACTGCTAGGCTTTCTTTATTACATACGTTTACAAAACACAAAACCCTATTTTTTTGTGTGTTTGAGAGGCTGCTGTGTCTGGGGGTCTGTTTGTTTTCTTATCCGCCCTCCATTCTGACTTCTAGTCTTTCTGAGAACCAGTCCCTGGTCAGGATGCCCCCGTGGGTCAACATCTGGCTGCTGGGGGCCATCATCCTCTCCCTCTCCCTCCACTTCCTTATCCTTTACATGGAACCTCTGCCAGTGAGTGTACATACACACACACAAATATATGTATGTGGTGTCAGTCAAGTGGAGCAGAGTTCACCATTGTGGACAAACAACACTCTTTCCTCACCTTCTCTCGTCTCCCTAAAGGAAAAATTTAAGTCAAGCTGTGCCTCTACCTTTGTGTCCTCAGCTCATTTTCCAGGTGACCCCTCTGCGCTGGTCCCAGTGGGTCATAGTGCTGAAGATCTCCATTCCAGTCATTCTGCTGGATGAGGCCCTTAAGTACGTCTCCCGTCACCACTTAGAGGGTACGTGTCCATGCTCACCACTTCACCACAACTACCTCAAGACATGGCTATAATATATTATGTCTAATGCATTGGAAATACTCTTTGTAGAACATTTAATAGAATACTAAACCAAAAGAAAAGTGAGTGTTGCTGTGGTCTGAAAAAGACTTTGAGACATATATACATATATATATATATATATATATATATATATTCATTGAATGTCACAAAAGGAATTTGTGAATATATAGAAATAAAGAAGGTTTACATGATGTCAACTCTTGAAGACTTTTTGTTACTCTCTCTCTCTCTCTCTCTCCCTGTCTCTCTCTCTCTCTCTCTCTCTCTCTCTCTGTTTCCTGTACAGCCTAAATCTCTCCTCTTGACACCTGCTCCAAAGGTACTCGTCCTTCCTTCCTTTCCTCCTTCCTTCCTCCTTTTCTACCACTTTCGTACTTATTTCCTTTCCCTTTGTCCCTTGCTCCTTATTGTATTCACCCTCTCCAAAGTGAGTGACTAACTCTGCCCCCCCCCCCCCCCCCCCCCCCCCCCCCCCCCCCCCCC
>JAGFZM010000007.1:2818974-2839911 GCA_017657215.1 Limnothrissa miodon | reverse complement strand
TCAAGTGAAACTCATTTGGGTATAACATGGAATCCTCCAACTTCAGTGTTCAAAGTCTCGTATAAATGAAACAAAATTAGGCCTTGCTATTTATTTGTGTTTACCATGACTTTCTAAGCACATCACATCATGCCCCGTCACCATTCTCAGGCTAAAGTCATGTTTACTACTTCTTATATGCCCATACTGTGTAGTACTGATACGGAGTTCTCTTAATGGTCTTTTTTTAATTATAATTTGGGGTCTTTTTGGATTGCCACTTGCCTTTTTGCTCTTCTAACATGGTGAATGTCATTTTGGGCTCTCAACTGTGGAGCATAATGTAATGTAATGTAATGTTAAATCACCTTGCTTTTTTCCTTGCCTCTGAGTTATGGAGGGGCTTGCCACCAAGAGTGCTTTGCGATACAGAAGAACGTGGGTTTCTTGTTTTTAATTAGTAATAATAATGATGATCATGATGATGATAACATAATAATTATAACAATGTATTTGACTGAAAAAAAAAAAAAACCCCGGTGGTTTCGGTTGTGTTTTGCTGTTAAGAAATGGGTATAAAAATGTGCCCTTGCACTTTGAGGTTTAGTCCAGTGTGTTAGAGAAGCACCAACATACCATGCAGAGATACCACAAGGTCACCATGCTATAGGCCCTAATATGTTCACATCCAACTGCTTAAATCTACAGGCTCTGCTGAAGCCATTGAGTGGATGTGGTGGCCATCTTGCCTTGGTCACAGGGCCACTCTAGTTAAATATAGAAATATATTGATATAAAATATGTTAATATGTTCTGTATATCACCCATATTTGGTTACTAATAAAAGATTGTTTGAGCATGGTTAACTAAGGGGTACTTTCTGTGTCATGGCAGTCTAGCATACTGGTGTTAGGAGTAGTCCGAAGTGTGGAATTTTACAGCCTTGTTAATTATTGAACTACTGAATTCTTGAACTCTGTACAGAAAAATAAGATTGCATGGAAACTTGTTACTGTAATTAATAACCTATACAGTATATATTTAATTTTTTTTAAAAAGAGAACTTGCTTAAATGAGATGTATTTACCAACAGCGAAAGAAAGGAGTACAATTGTTTTATTTTTCTTCAAGCACATGACAAACATCTAATTTGTTTTTGTAGAATAGATTGTTCATTGTTTCTGTCTGTTTTTAAGGTTGGGGATTTGTGTCTTATCTGTATGTGGGAAAAGAAAATAATGTGTTATGGATCACAAAAAATAATAATACAATCAATTATGATATTTCAGTCAATGGTTGAGAATGGATTGAGAATGGATTTTCCAAACAAATTATGTCTGGTTTACACAGTGCGCTATCCAGTCGTGCAAACTGGGTTATGAAGTTTGTGGGTTTTTTTTTTTTTTTTTTTTTTTAAATGTGTGTGTTATATTGAAGGGCTTGGTGTGGTTTTGGGCTCTAGGAACCATATAATGCTTGTCTGAGAGAAGTAATTCTGAGGATTGCCTAGCCTAGCTGTATATACTTACCGTGGCCTCTGCTGCAGTTAACAACCTGACCGTTGCACCAGAAAGTGATCAATATGTTGATATGCAGGAGTTTCTTAGCTGTACCCTGGTTTTGTCTTTTAGAGCATAAGCTGGTTGTCTCAGGCAGTGTCTGGAGCCCCAAATTCACAACTGAGAAATTACAGATTCTCTGTTTTGCCTTGTTAATATTAATTGTGGACACATAATTTTATATATATATGAAAAACATGAAATAAAGATTATTTATCTTGTTATTTATGTTGATGTGACGTTTCTCTTTTTGTCTCATTTTAGGTGACTAATGTGGTGTTCTAGTGAGGTAGCCTAATTTTCATTGCTTCAAGTGATGTCTATAGCTCTCCGTCCAGGAGATGGCGATGTTGTCTCATTTTTAAATTATTAATTTTCCACATCCAAGGTATTTCTGCTTGAAGGGCTGACTTGGATTCAGGGACTTCTAAAGCAGGCGAAGTATTTGAATATTGTTATCCTGAGTTCATTTTTATTTTATCCAAATTACTATTCAAAACAAAACTAGATAGTATATAAACTTAGTGGCCAATGTATGTACTCTGTTTAACTGACAGGCATACAAAACCGGCAACTTATCCAAAAATACCCATGTTCGCAAGACCATCTGAGTACTTCCTCAGTGTTTTCTATGTAGCCTATTATGGTCAAGAAGCAAATAAGGCACAGGCCTGCATGTGGAGACGGACCACATGCTTGTCAGAGATTACACTCCTTGCACAGGTTAACTCCGATTCTGTCTTTCTCGTTTAGTTTAGCCGCTGCTTTTTTCACATGCACCTGATGCATGCAATAATTTCCATAACTTTCAATAATTTTATATCGCCACGCATTTTATCTATCTACTGTATCCATCTATTTATGTAGGCCTACTTTTTATGCTTCGCTGAAATACACAAACAGTTATATAGATAGAGATAGATACTTTATTGATCCCCAAGGTGAAATTCAGGGTCCCAGCAGCTTAAAAAAAATCACAATACTACAGTGTACACAGGATGATAAGAAGCAGATCAACAAAACAACATGACTAGATCAACATTACTAAAAGGAACAATAGAATACAAATACTAAGGGTAGAGATGCGCATGAATGTACTGTGGTCCAGTGTGAGGTGTGTGTCAAGATAGTATGCAAATGAGTCCAGTAGTGCAACAGTGAAAGATTAAAAGTCTAGCGACCAGCAATAAATATGTGGATATGTAAAATGGGCGATAAAAAATATAATATGCCCATACTGTGTAGTATTGATACGGAGTTCCCTTAATGGTCTTTTTAAAATTATTATTTGGGGTCTATTTGGATTGCTACTTGCCTTTTTGATCTTCTAACTTGGTAAATGTCATTTTGGGCTCTCAACTGTGGAGCGTATGTAATGTAATGTTAAATAACCTTGCTTTTTTGCCTCTGGGTTATGGGCTTGCCACCACCAGTGCTTTGCGATACAGAAGACAGTACAGTTTAATGTGATAGATATTAAGATATTTAAAATTTTACTAGAGGTTGCCTGCGTATTTACGCCTATGGCTACTACCAATCATCAGGTTAGCTTGACCAGTTTATGTGCCGGGGCATGGAGAAAGGGATCGCTGAGGCCAAACGGCTCAAAGATTGTGCTGTTGTTGAAAAACTCGGCTATATGGCCTAGCCTATATTCAGCAGACTGTCTAAGAAACATTGCTATTTTGCCACTTCTTGGGGTATAAGGCAAAACAATATTGAATCGTTTACATTAATGCGGTCATCATCGGGGATGAAGACAATTGTGGCCCAAATTTAACTCTATCAAGCAAAGATTATGCCCGTAATATCAACCTACACATTTTGTTGACTTCCACGTCTCGTCTACTAGTCGGTCATTATTCTACGGGTTTTAGGACCCAGCAAGAATCCATTGGGGAAATATTTGACGATTCATGAAAGTTGTCTGTACAGTACAATGCGACTATGACAGCAGCGAATTTATCACACAGTTGGATGCTTTAAAAACACGATAGCGTGTTGCTTCTTGTCAAAATTCCGAGTCACAAGTAGCTAACAACCTCGAAAGTGAAAGCGAGTGAATTAAGCCTCAGCAGCTAGAAGTCACTGTCGATCGGCATTTAGCCATACAGTCTATGCATTTAGCAAGCTTCTGTCCTCACAGTGCGGGAGCACGATACAGATGGGACAAATGTCATAATTCAATTGGAATGTTAGAGGCTTGGCATGTGTGTGAGATGCCACAGAAGGTTACATTTGAAATGTTGCTGTATTGTGGACATTTAGGTGCATTACTTTGATATTTAAGTCTCTCGTAGGACATAATACTAGCTACTGACAGCGAAGACTGTAGAAGAAGCAACGTTTACCGACAGAGCAAACTGTCAACTGCCACTCGTCTAAACAGTGGTCCAGGACGGTCTGACACGGTAAGTAAAACTTTTTCTTCACAAATTTTATATTTTCTTTCACTAACCACTTGTGAAGTTAATATGGTAAGTAGGCTACTGCCAGATGTAGTCGATGCTGATGTGTAACCGTAACAAAGGCTGAATTTCCCACAACATACAGCAGGTACAGCATGTCGTAGCTTACCGTGTTGCGCTCGTGGTAGTCTACTACAGTGAAGGCTACTAGCTTACGCTCATTGGAAGATCCACAATATATGTCCAGAAACATAAGTCTATATGGTCCAGACTAAAATAATGGTTGCATAGACCAGGGCTCAGCTAAGGTGTGATATGTCAATTGAACTGGACTCAATTTTGTCATAGGTGCCTTACAGTACGTGTGGCATACATGTGTGCTGTGTCACTGTCCACCCCTTTCATGTGAAGGCTACTATAGTAGGCAAGGTGCCAAATGTGTTTAAAGGCATCCCGACTGCCCAATCTGTCAAAGTATTGTTAATAAAACAGCCACAAAATATTACAACGTGCACAACTGTATATTCCAGCTTCTAGATGGTTGCTATCCATATTGTCTTGTTCACCCAGTCTTGTTAGACAAAATCTCTTAGATGTAGATGTAGGCTATAGGTCAGTGATGCCTTCTCATGTTGTAAATTCCATACCATTTAAGATCTACAGTATATGCCACTGACAATGCCTTTCCAGTATCTTGGAATCAGACCCACATTAATTCAAGATTTGATAGTCCTGCGTGTTGTTTCCTAGGGTATCTTTCCAGTTAGTCTCATAAGTGACCAATGCAGACATGAGTTTGGTGCCAAATACAGGTGAAAAAATCTTCTGTGACCTGTACTGCCCACACATGCACATAGTGTAGCCAATGTGCTGGTGTGTAATTTAAACTGTTACAGACTTTTGAGAAATGTACACATAGCACACAAATAACATATTTATCCCAGTTCATGCAGAGGCGTACGAAATGCTGCATTAGTCACAGTGTATCTAGCTTTTACAAATTGACGTAGGCTAGACTTAAATCACATTGCTTACAGTGGTAGACTGGGCAATCACAGATTGCAGCGAGTCCATTTGGTTGCTTGTCAATATGATTATCTTGTGCCTCTAGGACGTATTGATCAGTTTTTTTTTTTTTTTTTGTCTCTTTATCTGTAAGCCTACACCTACAATACGTGACGTTGCCTTGCAGCACAGTTGTACTAAATGGCACTACTACCCCAGTCAGTAGATCCTACTGTACAAAAACAAGCCATCAGTCTTCCTGTCAGTGAAACTTTATCCTCTAGTTGATTCATGTAAGCTTGCAGTCGTGAATTTGATCATCCGGCCTACGTCCGGAATGTCGGCACGGACCCTCCTTCCTTTTAACCAGCCAAAATGCTGATTAGGATCCTGATGCTGACACGGCAAAGTGGATGTGTGGGTGTGCACAGGGTGTGGTGTTAGCATCACTTGTGCTGGGTTTGGAGTGTTAAATTTATACCATAGAGGTAGGTTGTGTAGGTGACATGTGTGTGTGTGTGTGGTGGGGCAGTAATCTGTCAGAGATTAAAAATGTGTGTGTCTGTGTGTGTCTGTGTGTGTGTGTGTGTGTGTAGTGGGTGGGGCAGAAAAAGACAGATGAGCGTAAAAGTGACACCGAAGAATTAGAGCAGAGCAGAGAAGCAGTGTGATACACAGATGATGGCTCAATAGATGGAGCGGACTCTAGTTTGAGATGAGTATTGCATAGCGAGCAGTAAGCAGTAATAAATCTATGGTTCCGAAAAAACATTGCTGATAATTATCAGCACTGATGCATGGAAGACGTGAGTGTTCTGTGTGTGTGTGTGTGTGTGTGTGTGTGCGTGCGCTTGTGTCCATGTGCGTGCGTGTGTGTTTGTGTTTGAGGCAGAGAGAGAAATGAATGAATGTCTTATTAGTTCATCTGCATATGCTACGTTCCCTCAAGTGATGTCTCATTAATATCAATGCAAACAAAAGAGCACTTGTCATTATAGGCCGGATGAAAGATGAACTTCTATTGTGTTTGAATCACAGTGATGCTGATGCCCCAGCAGTTCGTCTGTGTGTGCTCTTCACATTGCCTACAGCATACAGACAGAAGCAGTTACCTAGAGTGGGCTATGATTGGAGCACAACCCCCATTCACACACACACACACACACACACACACACACACACACAGTCAGTCTGATTCATCTTTACCCTCAGTGCTTTGAATGAATGTCATTACAGTCTGAAAGAGCATTAACAAGTCAAATGTCACAACGTCACCCTGCAGGGCTTCCCCGAAAGGCTGGACAGGTTTTTTGTTGTTGCTGCTCAGTAACCCTTTAGTATACTAGGTAACAGAGCCACCTTCCCTATATGGATGTGTTTACTGTAGCTCTATGGCATTAAGATATTCATTGTGAACAACACCTTTGTGGGGAAAACGCATTACACTTGCTAATTAGGCTGCTTTGTATGCCAGCCATATAACTTGTAGGCCTACCTGTGCTAAAATCTTTGAGGGGCTGTTGGGATCCAGGCACTATTTGTACTCTCTTCTGGCAAGCAAGAAAGTACCTCCACATCTCCAGCAGAAGATTCTGCAAAAATTGTCTTGTAGTTCTCTGAATATAATGGATATAGTTGGGGGTGGGTGTTCTGTGTGAGGAGGCTTTACCTCGGCCCTGAGCTCAGAACATTTGCTTCTAACCTTCAGCGTTGCCACCACCGTTGCGTTGATCATTGCCACCACCGTTGGTGTCTCTAGTTGCCTCTGTTAGAGTTGAAGTTGTGTTCTCAGCTCTCAGCCCAGGCGTCTTGCTGACTCACGCCCTGACCGCTGGCACGCTCAGCCCTGGAGACGCTCTGTTCCCATAAATAATGCCCATCATGCACCACTCAGTGCCCAGAACACTGAACTCTCTCTCTCTCTCTCTTTCTCTCTCTCTCTCTCTCTCTCTCTCTCTCTCTCTCTCACACTTTTATATGCATGCACGCGTCCATAAGCTGGTTATTGGGCACTACTGACTTGTGCCAGTCTGTCGCCTCCCTGACACTCAAATGTTGTTTTTCTCACCATCTCCTCTCTCTGCAAGTCACACATAATCAGAATCTCATCAGCCTCATTCCTGAAAAGTAATGTGCAGAAACATGTTGGTGATGAAGCCTTCTGAATGGAGACACTAGACTCGGAAACAGACTGTGTTAGTGGGGGTATTAGCTGTTATCTTTATCTTGGATGGACTTCAGAGGCTCTGTTTGGCTTGTGGAGTAAATTATACTGCAGGTGCTGTTGATATTAGTTACATCAGAGCACTGTTTGTGATGCAACACATTGATTTTGACAGGTTACAGCAGCCAGTTCCAGTTGTATCTCTCTGATTCATAACACTGTCCAGTGTAGGGCAGTGACCATGGGTGATGCCCCTCTGCTGGAGCATTAGGCTGTTGTGTTTCGGCAGAACTGCAGGTTCTCCCAATCTTTCATGAGTCCATGATATGTTTCACTTCTTCTCAAGGCCTCAGTTTCTTTTTGTGTGATTAAGTGATGGTAATGGTGAGAACCACAAGTCCCCTCACCATTGCTTATTTAAAGCTCACACATCACATTCACAATGGCCCATGTCTGCATGGCATCACTAATGTAAACGTGACATTTGATTAAAGTGATCAGTATGGTGCATTCATAAGGAATTTATTAGTATTAATCATTAATAATCATGAAAATGAATTCATTTTGTTGTATTTTGTGTTTTGTCATTTTCGTCTTGCAGCCAACATTTCAGCTGTGAAGTGTTCGTGTGTGGGGTTTGATGGGAAGAGGAGCTTCAGCCGTATTAATATGTACTCAGGATTTCTTAGAAGAAAATCATGTTAATAGCAATATAGATCCTTTTTTGTGATAAAATAAGCTTAAATTAGCTTTAAAGACAGTAATGGGGAGGATTCAGGATTGTGTGTGTTTTGTATGATTACTGTATGTGTTCAATGGATGCCACACAGGCAATCACAGACATATCAATCTTCTGGCCAGTCTGAAACAGCAAAATCAAGTGTTAAAAATGTGAACATTGAAAGTGGTGGTCAAACTTAGCATACTTAGGTAGAGACTGACCACGAGTCCAAGCCTAGACTGTGCACTGACAGTGAATAACCATGATTATTGAACTAAATATAGTGCTGCTTTTGGATAATTAGGCCTACAGTTCTCCCACTTTTATACATATTGCAGACAGAAAAGGGATTGACAATACAGCTGGGGTTGTTTTCATCTTCCGATGATTTCCTGGGTGACCGTTGAAATAAATAAATAAATGAATAAATGAAGAACCTCCATCAGTAGCTTAATTTGCTTGCAACCAGATGGCTATGGCAAAACAAATGTAGTTGGAGAAAGTTCGGATAAACACTCCTACTGTTGAAAAAGCTCCCTCTCGATGGTACATTACCCAACTGTAGCCCAAATCAACAGATCCACAGATGTGCCCACAGTCTGTTCAAGGAGCAGAGGATTCTGGGACACAGATGGTGTTGTTTTGTGTCAAGAGACTTACAAACCTTTTTGTTTGGCCACAGGGAGTGGGTGCAAGTTAACAGCCATTCACAAATAAAGCTTTTAGCATGAAGAGGTCGGAATCCTTCCGCAGGGTTTCAGATGTACGTCTCAGACTTAAAGCTAGCTCCTTAAGTCAAGGAAAGGGCTAAGAGTCCATTCCTGTATTCGAGACCACAGCTGTGGCTATTAACTGAAGATGGTAGAAGCCTGGTCTGGTCTACCAATGAGAACAGGGTGCAGGGTGATACCTAGGGGTGGGCAATATAGACAATATATACCGTATGCAATATGCATTTGGCCAATGATAGAGATTTTGGGTCATATCGGCATACCGTGATAGGCTCATTGCGTCTCCACAACCATGTGAAAAAATGTTGACCTGTAGCTTCACCTTATTGATAGCACCTTTTCATTCTTACAACGAAACTGTGTAAGAGCCTACTGAACAGCTACTGCCTGACACAAATACATCTTACCAGTTTACTTCTGTGTGAATTTGAGAGTCCAATATAAACACCTCCAAACGATGACTAAACAACTGTTGTACACATTGACTTTATGCTATGGTAACCATTAAGAAACTGTTATGCTGTAAGTTACATACCAAAGTATACCGTGATATATATCATCTACCGTCTATGGTTCAAAATATATTGCAATATAAATTTTAGACTATATCGCCCACCCCTAGTGATACCACATACAGTATGCTGTCAAAACATAGAGCCAATGTCAGTTCTGCAGCCATCACAGATTCTTAGCCTAAATTAAAGCAAGTTGAGCTGTGCTGTCTTTCAATTTAGCTTTTAGAAAGCACCATTGATTATGGTCAAGTAGCATGTCATTGGAAATATGCTGTTGAAAAGAGGGTCATGTCAGAAACATATAGGGGTGGGCAATATAGACGATATATACCGTATGCAATATGCATTTGGCCAATGATAGAGATTTGGGTCATATCGGCATACCGTGATAGGCTCATTGCGTCTCCACAACCATGTGGAAAAATGTTGACCTGTAGCTTCACCTTATTGATAGCACCTTTTCATTCTTACAACAAAACTGTGTAAGAGCCTATAAATTGAACAGCTACTGCCTGACACAAATGCAGCTTACCAGTTTACTTCTGTGTGAATTTGAGAGTCTAATATAAACACCTCAGAACGATGGCTAAACAACTGTTGTACATATTGACTTTATGCTATGTTAACCATTAAGAAACTGTTATGCTGCAAGTTACATACCAAAGTATACCGTGATATATATCATCTACCGTCTATGGTTCAAAATATATCTCAATATAAATTTTAGACTATATCGCCCACCACTAGAAACATATAATTCCAGTTGATTTGATACATCCTCAGTCCTACTTGATTCCCACCCCTATCCAGTGGGACTGCTTAGGTCAACCAGGCCGTCTGCTTTGTGTACTCCTTCAGTGGTTAACAGTGGTCTTACGGTTAGGCCACATGTTCTAGATCACGACAAACTGTAATGACCCCCTTGACTCCCCACATTATTGCTGCGACATGGCAGAAAACACCCTCCATTAGACTTATTCCTTTTTTTTTTTTTTTGCAAATTAGGCCATCAGACATGCATTGTTTGGAGAAGGGAGGGAGGGGGGGGGGATTCTACAAAGCCTTGCCTGTCGACTTGTGTACTTGTTGCTAGGGAAAGCTGATGGGAAAAGGCTACTGCTGCAGACCAGACTGGGCTATATGACTGTTGGTTTCAGGCTCAAAATGTTTGCCCATGCGAGTCTTAATAACTTCTTGTAAATCGTCTCGTCAGTCTCCCCTGCGCTTTGACCTTTTCCTGTACTGACGAGCAGTGCACAGTGTATCTCTCTAAGCTGATGGGGGTGGTTAAGAGTCACATAAATCAGCGATGTGTATCTTCATGCTGATTCATAAGGATGAAAAGGGTCTTAAGCTCTTTTGGCTCTTGTTCTGAGTGACCACCTGTCACTGTTCGAGTCTATGACTTATCACTCATAGTTTCCCTAATGCATGATTGACAGATTTTCACATTATCTTAATTGGTTGACTGGCACAGCATAGGAGTCAAACAGATTTGGCCTGTTTCATCATGTCGTCATACACATGGAGGAACATTTGGTGTTTTGTGCAAGGACATTTCCTGTTGTGAGTCAATAGATTTCTCTGTGACATCCTTGGATCAGGCTGTTAAGCTTGTAAAGAATGAGTATCAAAGGTTTTCGAAAAGAAGTCTGAAAACAGAGTCACTGAACCCAATTTCCACTTTGCCGCCTTGAAATAGAACAAATCAATTACTTTACCAGACATTTTGCCAAAACTTCAAAACGGTACCCAAAGCAATTCCAGTTTCCCATCTATCTTTTGATGTTTTTGCGCAATCATGGTCATTAACTTTGTTGGACCAAATTAGGTAATGGTTTTTGAGAGGAAGTTACCAATGCGATCATTCAAATAGCGTTTCCCAAAGGAATGACAGGATTCTGTTATCATGTCTCTCTATCTCTGCCAACAATTGGAGAACAGTTTGCCATGGAGCCCTGGGATTTTGTCAGCCTATTTTGATTTCCCATTAACCATGAGCAGTAATAAAGCCTGAGTGCTCTGAGGGCCCTGAAGTAGTGCCATCCCAGGGAACAGTCCCGTCACGGTAAATGCACACATTCGCATACACACTAACACACACACACACACACACACACACAAGCACGCTCGCAAAGTCATGACTATGTCCAATCCTCAGATCTTTTCGAAAATGGAGCTGTAATGGATGTCATATTGCATCCTAATGGGATCAAACAGTTCTCTGATTAATATAATCTGGGGACTGCAGCACTACAGACCAGGAAGGAGGGGGTTGTTGTGTATAGAGAAAGACTGAAAGTCGAGTTCCTATCTTTTAAAACAGGCACTATTTGCACCAAATGGATAAAATTAATGTTCTAATTTTTGTTGTAATTGCTGTTTGTTTTAGCAGACAGGAAAAAAAGAACTAATTAGGCACAGTTTGCTTAGAACCCACAAGAGTCTGATTGGGATGGGACTTTGAAATGACCTAGAAAACAGTTTGAGATCACCAAAAGCTTCAAAGTCACTGATAAGGCAGCTGCCTAAATAGATTATCACGGCATGTCGAAAAGAAATTGCATTATGCGAGGTGCTTAAGATGTCCTCTTTAGTCTCAAACCCATGTAACCCATTGCATGGCTCTTGTGTCTACTGCGAGAGTAAAGCATCTGCGTGGGCTATCTCTGCAAAAGATCTCCTCCCCTGGACTCTCTGGAACAGTCAAAAGAGACTAATTCCTATGGAGGCTACAGCAGCAGTAGCAGCAGCAGCAGTGTTGGTGGTGGGAGAAGCAGATAGACTTACAGTTGGGTTTCGCAAACGTTAGTGCCCACTCTTCACACTGACTAATGAGTCTCGTTTGCCGTTGGAGGTCTCCAAGTCCACGAAAAACTCAACACAACGCAAAGAGACACAACACAACATAACACAGCACAGCGGTCTGTGTGAAATGGAAACACCACACTACAGCACACTTCAAAATGCAACGTGAGAGTGTGACAAAAACAACACCACACCATACAGTACACACACACACACACACACACTGTACATTTTGGGTCTGCTCTGGCTGGGTTGTGCTGCAGGGCCTGGCTGGTTGCTAAGCTGCTTGGCTTCAGGCTGATTTGATTCCCCACTCTCGCTTCTTACATGCCACCTTTCCCACATAATTGGATTCCCCCATCAGCAGCTGATGCTGTTGTGCTGCCAGTGAATTGTTTGAATTGTGGAGCACATGCATTAAACACACACACACACACACACTCAGACTAAAAGCATTGCCTCTCTTACTTGACTCACTTAAATCTTAAGTCTTTCTTTTAGTCTTTCTTCTGGATATGTATTTTTCAAAATGGTCCTCCACTGTGCAGTATATCCTCTTTGTGTAGGTGCACTGCCATATGGTCAATACCATCTCATCTGTCTCATGCAGTGGAAATGAGATATAATTAGGGCTGTTGTCTCTGGTGAAAGATGTCATTGAGGAGCTGCACAGGACCTTTCTCAGAGCAGATACTCTGACTGGATGAGAAGGAATTTTAGAGAGAGAGAGAGAAGGAGAGAGAGATTGCACAATCTAGTCCACTGATCTCATGGGTCTTCTTCATTCACCTTTTTTTTGAGTGTGGAGTGAGTCAGATGGCTTAATCCTCTCTGGGTCCTCTATCTCCCTGGCACCACCAGGCAGCTCATTAGGACAGTGAACCGGCATCCTCCTTTCCCCGCCCCCTGCCGGACTGGCACAGATGAGAACCTTCAAGACCCCATGTGTAGAAAATTTGAGCCAGCTTTATTGGCATTGTTGTGAGTGTTTTTTTTTACCTGCTACACACACACACACACACATACACACACACACTCACTCCTTCCCTTTTACTCCTTTAATGTAAGTTGAAAGGCCTTATTGTGCCCCTAGAGAGATTGAGGTGAAGAGTTTTCAGTGTCAGAACGACTCCATTTCACCTGTTTGTCCATTAGCCCACAGTCAACATTTTGCCCTCAATACATTTAAGTGTTTCATCTTCAGGGACAAAAGTAACGACAGCACAGCCTGCAATTGGAAGAGATACAGTATGTATACATACAGAAGGAACAGAAACAAGTTGAATGGAAAGTACCGGGCCACTGATTCAGCTGATCTGATCCTCTTCACTCTGACTCAGAGGACTTTAATGTGGTCACTCGCAGGTGCTTCTCATCCACTGGGACCAAGGTAAGGTGGATCTGCCAGCCGGTATGGAACCGGGTCTCTCCCCTTGGCTGTCCTAAGCCCCCCCCATCCCCCCCAGCCCCAGTGAAAGTGCAGCGTGCAGAGAGAAAGAGAGAGAGAACACATCTCACTCTCCCCCTTAGGAGGAGAAAAGTACTCCAGCCCTCTCTCATCCTGCGCTTCCCTCGTTTCTTTTAATCCCTCATTGACTGCTTCAGGGGGTCAGTTAGCCATGGAAGGGGTTAGTCCAGGATTTGCCTGGGATTGGATGTGTGTATGTAGGGGGGTGTGTGTTTTGAGTCAGTGTTTGGGTGTGTCTATTCCCGTCCTCAGATTTGGCTGGATTCACAGACTGCTCACTACGGGGTTTCCGCGGAAGCTGGAATCATAGGCTTCACCTTGCGTTGTGTGTTTATCCTGCCTTGCTCTAATGGCCTCTGTTGTTGCGAGATTTCATGGTCAAGATTGGCCTTAGCTGCGTCTGGTACAGTACAGAGCTAATCCATTTGATTGCATTAAAGTGATCCCTGGATTAGCACCTGAGTGGTGCATTACATTCCACAGTCTAATTGTAGGTTAATGTGCAGGGCAGGAGAAGAGCCACACCTGGTCACTACCTGTTTTTTAAACACCAGCACACTGACTTCCAGACTCTGTGTTTAAGCAAAGGGGGGGCGGGAGGGGTGTCAGGTAAAAGGAAAATCATCTCCTTGCTGTGTTGTCAACACTGTGTAGTTGAGGGGTTACATCGAAGTCTTTTGCACTCTTTCTTTGCGCCACATAGCCTAACTTGAGCTTTTCCATCATTCTGGTTTGTCAGCGCGCTACCACATATTGATATAGCACGGCATCTAAGGCTTGCCTTGATTAAAAAAACCTCTTGAGATGCATAGTGGATGTCAGCAGGGATGTGGAGAAGAGAAGGATTGGAGGGGGGTGCACAGCATGAGGGGCTGTTTTTGTCTGGCGTGTCTGCTTCAGTGACCGCCGCATCACTGTGCTCAGCGTGTCACTCTCGGTTACGAGCCCTGAGCCTGCTGGCAGGGAACTTCTCCCGTTTCCCCCCACTCTTGTCTCTTCAATGGTGGCACTCACCGTGATTACCGTGATCTGGTGCTGGCAATGGGCACAGACGAGTGTTGTGTGTGTGTGTGTGTGTGTTTATTTATGCAGTGGTGTCCAGAGGCGTGGCGCGGGTGAGGTGACACAAGGATGAAACAGAGAGTGACACTCAGGGAACAGATTATACTCTAGCAAAGCCTGCAGGTCTTCACTGATCCAAAAGATGCACGTGCACACACGCACACACACACAATGAATGTGCTTAAGTAAATGAATGTGTGTGTGTGTGTGTGTGTGTGTGAGGAGTAGTAGTAGCAGTGAAACAAATCCAACTTAAGTGTTTAATTGCCATAGTGCTGACCTGTTGCCTCTGTAACAGACCTGCTGACAAATCAGGTGTCAGGAGTCTGTGGGGTACATTACTGATGTGTGTGTGTGTGTGTGTGTGTGTGAGAGAGAGAGAGAGAGTTTGTGCCTTTATCATGTAGTGCATTTCACTTTCTTCTGGGTTATCATGTTCCCCTAACATCCTCTTTCATTTAATATTAATCTAGCACCCTGCCCTTCCTCTGTTCATCATGCCTTCATCCCTTGTTGTGTTCCAAATCCATGGTTAACTGATAAACTTGAGTTAGTCATGAACCTGTTGATGGTGTAGCCTATTGACTTTGCTTAGATGAAAGAACTGTTATCAGGTTCTCCATTCCCTTTGGGGTTAACTAGCCCATGCTTGCTACTTGGACCCCTATGTTCTGTTTAATGTCTCATGTTTGTTTTTATTCCTCAAACTTTTTTTATTTGCTTGACAAACGATACTATAAGTACTAAATAAGTACTTTACGCCCTATTTTCAACACTACTCTCTTTGGCACACTACTACTGAAGGTGTTTCTCATACGCTTTTTCTGTCTCATTTCTGTTCTTCCACATCGTGGCACTGTGGTGAATTCTTCTCTGTTGTTACACCTCTTGCTGTGCGTCGCTCCCCACACCTTCTCCCACCTGCTCCTTCTCCCCATTCCCTCTCTTTTGCTTTTTAAAACCAATTGCTCCGCTCAGCGACCAGGATTAGGATTGACAGTTGAGCCAACCAAGCGAGCCGCCGGCCCCCGATTTGCTCGCCCTTCACTAAATCTCCCCACTTCACCCTGAGACGGCCTCAGCTGAGCTGCTGCGAAGGATTCTCCGAAGCCTGCTGTGGAGCTCTGGGTTGTCGTTGTGACACCACTACTGCCGGGACACTCCACAACACTTTGCTAATTTATGTGTCCCTGCTGCCACCCGCGTCGCATCCCTATTCTCCCCACACCCTCAGCGTGGTAGATTTCTCTCAGCAACTAATGCCCTCCTACCGCCTCATGCATTTTACAGGGTAAATTCTCCTCCCTTCCTTTTTGTACTTCTGTTTTGATGCGAAGCCCTGGCGTCGCTCCTAAAGGGGATTTGTACAGTGCAAATGGACCCGCTGTCAGAGTGACACAAAACCAGACATTTCAGAGATGGCTGCAGATGTCATAAGCTGCCATGCCCTTTCAAAAAGAATTTACAGCTTGGGCTGGGATGAGGAGAAGCCCATGCACTGTGTACTGGAGAGACACAGGGGTTTATGGGCTGGCTTTTAAATAGAAAAGCTCACTCCCAATGGCTTAGTTCTGGGATTGTGTGTGAAGCAGACAGGCAGGCTGGATGGAAACTCTGAGTTCTCCGAGCACTTTGTTTTAATTGCCTGACATTGCCTCCACCCAGCTCTGTAAGTGCCCCTGTTGTTCTGTCGCTCCGCACTTGGCACCCGCACTTGTTCAGGCTTTGTCTCTCTTCGTCTCCTCTACACTTTGATGTTAAGTGAGGAGGAGGTTTGCCATTGTTGAGGCCAGCAGTGTGTAGGTCTTGTTTTGCCTGCTGAGATGGTAGCTCCCGTCTCACTGTTTTTCTTACTTCTCATCTCAATTCCGCTATTTCGTGTTTGCTCACTTGATTTGCAGTTACTGTACATTTGTACATATAATCAACATGTACTATGAACCTATAAAAAACAACAATAAAAACAAATAAACAATACCTGAATTTCAACAGCTACTATGAGGCTACACATTTGAGGACTACAAACAGTCAAGCAAGTAATGATAATATAACTTAGATGATATTTGTTCTAAAATGTTAATTTTTAACTAGCCCAATCAAAATATAGATTGCTAGCTCACTGGTAAGGCAGATATGCTAAAGGAAAGCTAGCTAGCACCTTTGTATTAAAGAAGTTAGCTTATCATGGTGCTAGATAGCACAAAATGTGCTGTTTCTTCTGCGTCCTGCTAAACAATTTTACATAACCACACCTGATTTCATACACAATTTAAATGTTTTGATAGCCCTTTCCATTAGTTCAGTTTACAATCTACATTTTTTTTTTATTTAAGGCCACACCAATAAAATTAGTTGGTTCTCTGATTTTTTCAGGAAAAATATGGAGCGAGCGAGCGAAATAAAAATAATAAAAAAAAAAATGTTCTGAAGGTAAATTAGCACATACACAGTTAATGCTCATTAAAGACATTTACTCATGTGATTAGGAAAAACTAAATGGGGCCTAATTTATAAACTTAACTTTCACACCTCACAGCACACTTTTTGTCATGCAGGTTTAAGGCAATGTACAAAAATTCATAATTCTGTATATGTAATGTAAAGGTTTGACGGTTTGTCATTTATTTAAGAGTTTGTGATTCTAAGCACCAAGCAGACTGGCTGTGGAATTGAGGTATGACATATAATGTAGACTACCTCCTGTAGCCTACGTTCAAACTCATTTTGACACAGTTCATCACAGGGCATTAGAACGTCAAAATCGCATTGATTCACCAGATAGCAATTAGATACTGTAGTGTCTAAAACTCAGTGATCAGTGCAACGGAGATGAATATTCATCAACGTGCAGTCACGTGAATCTAGAAAAGAGACGATTTTTTTTTGCATGAGAAACAGAAGCGTGTGTGTGCGCGCGCGCGCAAGGAGTGTGTAGGCACATGCTATTCATTTATTTATTGACTGATTTTGATGGCGAAACACCTTGAATGGGTTTTTTTTCGCCTCTCAATCAATGAAATATCAAACTCACCTCCACAGAGTTGCACAAGCAGACTGCTCTCGGCACCGTGAGTAGGCCTACAACTGCGCAAAGTTCTCATCCTCTTTAATTTCAATGCACTTGTCAAATGTTTTTCTCTTCTGATCAAATATTCTAATAATTGCAAACACTGGCCTAGCTGAGTCCCGTTCCACTGGCATCTTTCCTCATATCATGTCTCTTGTCTCTGGCTCTGAAGTGAAAGGCGCGATTTGGTTTTCGACGTCACGTGAACGCAGCATGCTGTTTTTTTCAGTATTATAGCTATCAGCCACAGTGTTTTTTATGTTCGTGTAAGTTCGAATTCAATTTTATTTTTATTTCATGTTGCATTTTTTTCAAGCGGCGAATCCGAGAACCAACTAATTTTATTGATGTGGCCTAACAGAAAAATGCTATGTATTTTAATTGTATCCTTTTCGCAAAAATGTCTGCTTATAACAAAATATGTTGTTGGTATATGAGTCATATGGTCTGTGTTTCTTAAAATCATCCAAAGTTTCCAATTAATTCCAATAAGTTCCCATAATTTCCCAAAATTCCTGTGGAAAGTTTCCATTTTGAAATATTTCTAAAATTCCCAAGCTAAAGTTTCCATGGAAAGTTTCCGGAAAGTTTCCAGAAATTTAACGGAAATTTTCCACCCCTTTGCAACACTAAACCAGAAACCATGTGGGATTTAGAGTGTGTTGTTCTTGCATTTAAAATGATAAAAAAAAAGGGCTCTCAAGTCATTCATGTCAAAGAAAAACAAATTTGCAGTTTTGCCATTGTTTCTCTGATTGGTCGTGGTGCTAGTGTGTTGCATGCAGAGGCAGTTTGAATGACAGTCTATTGGAAAGTCTATTGGTCGTGATCAGACTAAACATTTTGACGTCAACAAACAAACATGATGAATCAACTCTTGAAGTGTAACTTCCTTCCTTCTCTACCAAAAACTCAGGACCTTGGAGCTGGTTTACTGGCTCTGCCACATGCACATAAGAGATGACTCTAGTTCCATAGTGTTGTAGTTACAGAGTCTAGGCCCTGGAGAGACAAGTAAACCCCACTGCAGTGCAGCATTTCCAGTTACACAAACTGTGAGTGATTTATTGTGGCTCATGAAAGCCCATGCATCACCTCACAATTCGGTCTTTGTACTGAAATGTGCTTCGTTGCTAGTAGCCGAGCTGAGCTGAAGCTGGATTATATTAATAGTGCTTTTTTTATGTTCACGCCGAGACACTTGAAGAGATGCTTTGTTCTTGGGCTTGTATGCTAGAATATCCCACTATCTCTGCTTCTTCTCTTCTGTTCTTAATACTATTGTTGCCGTTTGAGGGAACAGTTACAAAGGCTTGATAATACTGCAATGAGTGCCATTATTCTGACGTTCACAAAGCAAGGCTTGTCACTCTACTCAGTCCTTTCCAACAGCTATTCTTCATTTGTATGTCTGTGAGTGGCCTGTCCAGAGTGGCCTCTTTTGTCAGATCTCATTTAACGTCAGCCATTATGCCGCACCAATCTCCATCCATGGGGCCCATTGCCAGATGTCAATTATCACAGCCTCTTTGACAGATATCATTTTCAACCCTCCCTCGCTTCTCTCTCGCCTCTTTGTCAGATGTCATCAGTGACCTCCTTTTGGAGATGTCATATTTATTCATGAGGAGATCTATGGATCCTGCCCCTCATCAGACATTTTTGGTAAGTGTCATTCGATACTGACTCTGGTCATTTTGTTAAGGCTTGGTGGAGAGCAGTCTGGCCAATGAAGTTGGTTAGGCAGGTTTTTGCACCTGTGTTCAGGAGAGGTTTGCCCTGTGTTAGAGAGATGTTTGGAAATGAATGGTTCATGATTACCCATCCCCACATGCAAGTAAGGTGCATCACAGAATCTCATCGTGTTGTGTTGGCGGAGTTTTCTGTCTCTGCCAGACGGGAGCGAATGAGCAGGTGGGTGACACATGGGCATTAAGCACTGAGTTTCCTGTACTCCATGCTCTCAACTCCCATCAGTTTTCTTTCTTGTCTCTCCCTGTCTTTCTTTCTTTCTGTCTTTCTTTCTTTTTTTCTTTCTTTCTTCAGTCTTCAATCTCTTGCTGTCTCATCTTTCTATTTGTCCACAGAAACTTTGGTTTAGTGGCAGCTTCAGTGCGCCCACCACAGCTGCTACACACACGTAGACACACACACACACACACACACACACACACACACACAGCAGCTTGCAAGGTCACAAGCTTGTTTCAGACCCATCTCTTTGCAGCGGAGCTGGCTTTGCTCGCTGCTGTGCTTTGTTCAAGCATGCGTCTGCGAGTGGGCACATGTGGGCGTACTGTGTGCCTTTTGGATCAAGGCCCTTGCTTTTAGTTAGAGACAGCGCCTGTGTGTAGCTCTACATGCATCTTAAGGACAAAATGCCTTTTCATGACCACCCACTCCTCTCTCCTACAACCACCATACACACACAAACAATGCACATACACACACACACACACACACGCTGGCATCAGACGTAGGCGAACATGGGGGATGTCTTCACGTTGGCTATCGAACCAATAGTCATTATGCTCTGAGCTCAGGGCTTTTCTCTAGACGAGGGTGAATGAGGGTGTTTAGTGCTCAGGATTTCACAGTGAGCGCCAAGCCACGATGGTAGATATTCTGGCAGAGCAGTGTGTGTTTAAACACTGTGTAATTCCAGAATCTCCAAAATGCATAGGCTATAATATATGATCTTTATGGGTACGTAGGTGACATCTTACACTAGTGACATATCACATCAGTCACAGCAACATCTGCCTCTTTGATATCATGATAGAGCTGGCAATGCCATTAGATTCCTAATGAACGCCTCATATTTCCTGTATCTCTGAAGTTTAATTGGTGAGTCACCACCATGCAGGCTGCTTTGGTGCGTTCACCGTTATGGAACATTAGGCAGGCAGCAACAACAACAACGCGACAACAGGAACATAAGATGGTCAGTGAAGGACATGGGGAATAGCATACAGAGGGATGCACAAACGAGAGTGAGGGTTAGTTGCTAGTAAATGACTTTTAGCGACATCGGTGCTCATTCTCACAGGGGTTTTGTTTAGGCCACATACAGAACCGAACAGAACAGAACAGAAATTTACAGCCTTTCTTTCCCTTCCCATGGTTAGATTGTCAGCAAAACATTTAACGGCGCTTAGAGGTGAAAAGGTCTAAATACAGCTGCGCGCTTTAATTGCTTGCCCTGCTGCGGCAGCCAAGTCCAAACATGTACATCTGAAGCGGCGACAAATGTAAGTCTTCTCTCGAGTGCTCTAGCTCTGCATCTTTGGTTGTCAGGGGAACCTGCAGTCCTCAGTGACCCTGCCATCTACCTGTTGTGTTTGTGCGTGGGTGTGTGTGTGCGTGGGTGTGTGTGTGCGTGTGTGTCACAGAGTCCAGAGACTTTGCAATGGTCCTTCCATATTTGTTTTGTACAGGCTGTTTTCAAGC
>JAGFZM010000007.1:2791810-2816374 GCA_017657215.1 Limnothrissa miodon | reverse complement strand
GTGTGTGTGTCTTGTTCGTTCTCAGGAATGGAGATTAATTATTTCTGCCGTTTCTAAATTGAGTTTCTCCAGGAGAGATTGCTCAGTCTCACTTTCTCAGACTCAGACATACACACACAAACTCTTCCCCCCTCCCTCTCTCTCTATCTCTCTCTCTCTCTCTCTGCTTGTGGTAAAATAGTTGTCTAGATGGCTTCATCTCTGTCTAGCATGACTGTGAGTCTGCAGGCAGAGAGCAGGAGGAAGAGGTGCAGACGTGCCCCAAACAGAGCCTCTCTTCATCTGTGCCTCTCTCATAGAAAGACACAAGGGGCCTCCAGCCTCAGACCAGATTTGGTAGACATCCCAAGGTTCCTGTTGGACAGACATGATCAACAGATGAAATGAAAAACATGTACAAACATGTAGTCACATTAGATAAAGGCCATGTGTTAATTAGTTGTCACAGGATTTGCATTTTATGGGGGCTGTCAGGTTCTGAAAGGAAATAAAATTAGGACATACAACATGTTTTTTTCCCTTTGAAGTTTTGGGGCTCGATAATGCACACGGCGCACAGTGCTTTTGCGACTTATCATTGCAATTTTTTGCGAGCGCATCGTTCCTTTTTCCAGCAGAAATGTACATTGTCAATATAGCAGATGGCTTTGCGCTCTGTTGGTATTTTGTATTTTACAAGAGGTAAATGTGAATTCGCTACTGACCAGAAAAAAATGGTCAGGAATCAGGCGCATTGTTCAAAGGTTATTTTACGGGCGTTTAGTGCTTTGGGATATGGAAGAGTGCAGGCACAAGCTGCTTCTTTCATCAGCAGGAGCAAGCAGCAGTCCAGTCCTCGAAATATAAAATTCAAATGTACATCACATACATCACACCATGGTTATTTTATTAAAATATAGAATATTTGCAAACCTTACTTGATTGCTGTAAGCACTGAGAATTAAGAAGTAACTGACGGGCTATTTGACCAGTGGCGGACACATAGGGATGTAAATACACCTTTCAAGCGAGATTATCAAGAAACGAGACTGTAGGCCTACATATTAGGCTACACCACCAGAACATCATTTAAGTTAATATTTTGGTTATATATACTGTAAATCTCCCATGCCTTCACCTCACGCAGATTTTCTTCACATGAAAACATTTCGGCAAGTATTATCTGCCATCCTAATACATAATACGCCATGGAACATGGAATCCGCCATGCGCCAGACTTTTAAAGGGAATGAGAGTGTGAACTCTTATTGGTTTGTAACATGCTACGCCCCAAACACACCCATGACTAATTTACTCATTTAAGACAACCCATTTGAACTATGCGCCAGTCGCGGTGTCCACTTTTCCTACATTCAATATAGCGTTCTGCGCTGGCCCCTCCCCCAAAGAGAACTGCGTTTTCGACTTCAGGCTATGCGCGATTGAACTTGAAAATCGGGCCCTTAATGTGTTTGTTGACAGGTTTACATATATTTTGTGTTGCTCGACAGTACAGTACACAAGTTTAGAAAAGTACACAAGGTTAGAAAATAGGCTACTTAACTGCCTATCTTGCATCTCTAATATCTGACCAGCAATTATGTGGAAATGAATCTGATAAACTTTTATATGAGTTGCTTGTATACTTTTTAACTCTATGCAATCACTCATACTAACATACGTGTTATCTGTTGTTGTTTTTCTTATAGGATCTTGCATTGGAGTGTTAATGTGAGAGGTCACATCCACTCGCAGCCTCGTGCTTCCCTGCTGTCGAAATCACCATGGCGATGAGCAGTGACGCCGCCAAGGTGACCGACAGGGTGGCCGCCCTCTCCGTGGGAAACACTACGGGCCCATCCAGGACATCCGACGGCGTGAAGAACGGCGCCATGGCCAGAAAAACTTCCGCCTCCCAACGGCCACAGCTCTCAGGCAGGAAGATGTCCCTGCAGGAGCGGGGCACGTACCTCTCTACCGGCAGTGGAGGAGAAGGTGGAGGAAGGCACATATCTCCCCGAGTTGCCCGCAGGCCCACCATTGAGTCCAAGCGCATCTCCATCTCAGACTCCCAGGTGGGTTGCAGTTGCCTGTTGTGTGAGAACAGGACCCTCACTCCAGACAGGAGCCCTGTGCATGTGAACGTACTCTGTAAAACATGCTTTTGCACAAATCCCCAACTTGGTCGTTAATCAGTCACTGTGTTTACATGCACCAAGACAATTTTTCTTTAAAACATAAAGAACTTTTAAAATGCATATTTTCTATCACACTTTAGTCTGACAGAAATCAAACCGAACCGAAACTACTCATAATTACAGATGGCTAAAGTACACACTTTGTAAAAGTATAGTGTTAGTACTAACTTGACTTCCTTACAAAAGTACAGGGTCTGAATTGTAAAAGTAAAAAGTATAATTTAGCCTCTTTGAAGAATTGTTTTGATGATTGTTTTTGGTGTAGTAAATGTAGTCTACCAATGTCTGTCTTCATTTTGGGAAGGCACACTATTATTGCATTTGAAAATGTAAGGAGTATAAAGTAAAGATATTATGTAGTGGGGTAAAAGTAAAAATAAATACTTAAGTAAAGATATCTGAAAACGTTACTTAAGTACAGTACTTAGTTACTTCCCGTCTCTGCTTATAATCGGCTGCCAGATAATGCGATTAATGTCAGCAGGGTAAGCATTTCTTCACTTATAGTACAAATCCTGTCTCTACTGTGTCTGTCTTAACATGTGTCGCCAGCATTCGTTTACTAGTTGTTCTTCGTCCGTGAGGCTCTAGGCCATATACAGGAGGAAGAATGCAAAGCCTGGTGTGCATATGGACAACCTTATTCCTAAGCATGTACACTTGGAGAAAGAGTATGAGCCCAGTTAAAAAGCATTAGCTCAGTCATTGCCAGTAGCTTGATCCAGATGTAACCATACTGAGTGATAGTTGGTCAGGAAGTTGATCTGGGAGTGACTCAAGAATTAAACCCACTATGTGTTTTATTTTTTTCGTAAGAGAATTTCTCCCATCTATCGGCGAAGTGGTATACTGCACATGTTTGAATAAAATGTATTAGCCCTCCCCTTCACACGGTCCTCATTTCCCATGGTCCTCATTTTGAAAATGGCGGCGCAAAATGGATATTCTCATTTGGTACCCAACCACATCTACATATAAATGGAAATTATCAAGTTTACGGGAACACTACAATTTATTCATGGAGGTAATTACCATCGTTTTACATTTTATTTTTAAAATAAAAAATATATTTTTAATAAAAGACGAAGATAAATAGAAGATAAATCCTACACATAGTGGCTTTAATAAGTTGTTCAACCAGCTCTGGTTATAAATGAATTTCATTTAGCTGAAATGGTTCTATGGTGTATTCAAGGAAGTAATATGGTCTATATATTTTGGCTACTGTTCCTTTGTTCATTAGGGGATTAGTGGAGGAGATGGTTATGTCTATGCTCCCACTCAGGCGTATATCGGATTGCGCTCTATTACATTGCATCGATTGTTTGGCCAAGTGCTTCTCAGTCATTTGTTAGAGTGGCCGCTACTGGGACAGAGCTAAACAAAACAAAACAAAATGTTTTTGAGCAATTGACAATTGTACATTTGATTGTCATGTGCCGAAATGGACGCTGTGTGAGTGACATTATCCAATATCTATTATATTAGAAAATGTTGTCTTCAGGACTGTAGAAGATCCAAGCAATTCTCCATTTAAATACATGTACTTTAGCCAAAATGAGTATTATTTTAAATACAATTAAATTTTAATTTAAAAATTATTAATTAAATTATTAGTGCAGCACCATGGTAATAAAACCTGACCTTTTCCAAAATTACTACAGATTTCGCAGGCTAAATGATCTCATTTGTGAATTCAATCTCTGGCATGTAGCGCAATATCCGATGGACTATTAGTACACTGTGGTGGTCAATGAATAATTCTGATTCGAGCCGCATTGCTAAGATAATAAGCAAATCAGAAAAAGGTATGGCTAAAGTGCTCTCTGGTGTAGCCAGTGAAGTAAGGGTATTTTCATTGTCAGACTACCATTTGCCATGTACAACTAGTAACTTACCCTTCCGTCTCACACAGGCCCTAATTTAGCCCAACAAGAAATAGTTATCAAACTGCAACTGTGTTTCCATTTTTGTTAAATGTTTCATGATAATGTTAACAATGTCAGTGCTAATACCTTGTGATGTACCTGGGTAATTGTGTTTTGTGTAATTGTGTACATTTGAGTTTAAATGTTTTTTTGTAGCCATATGGCATGTAGCCTTATTCACATAAAGTGAGAGACTTGTATTCCTCAGTTCTGCTCTACTCCCAGTGGAGACAGGCAGACACCCTCATACATACAAATTAAGCCATTTTTTCCCCTCTCCTGCTGCTGAGGCTAGAATTCTCCTACAGGGGTTTCACAGGGCACCAATCATTATCATCAATACTGTTACGCATGGTGAGAGGGGCTGTCTCCCCTGTGTGTTGCTCTGTGACCATTAAAGTGTGTGTGTGTGTGTGTGTGTGTGTATGTGTCTGTGAATGTATGTGAGAGGTTGTGTGTGTGTGTGTGTGCGTACGTGTTGGATGCAGTTAGTGCTCGTGTCTGTAGACGAGCGCCATCAGTGTGGGCGCTTAATGTTTTACTGATTTCCTAAAGAGGACTAATTAAAGCAGGGCACTGCACCGGAGATATCAGGACTTCCCCTGTATCATAGCTGCTCCCAAAACACGTGCACACACACACACACACACACACACACACACACACAGGCACAATCACACACACACATTGGCTTACTCTTTACGTCATAGAGTATGCATATACATGCATTCCCCTGCTCCCCTTTGCACCTGTTTCCTGCTGCTACTGCTTTCATGTGAGCATTTGAGTGTGTGTGTGTGTGTGTGATGGGCTGGGGTGTGTTGTGCTGTGTGTTGGTTGGCGCATGAGGATCAATGCAGAAAGGGCTTTGCTACAGCTGGGCTGAGAGGCAATGAAAAGTAAGAGAGATAGACTCTCTCGCTCTTTCTCTCTCGCTCTTTTACTCTCCTTTTTCTCGCTTTTTTCCTCACTCTCTGACTCAATCTCTCTCTTCATCACTCACCGTCTTTATATTTTTGCCACTCTCGTCCTTGCATCCTTATTCTGACTTCAAAGACATGTGTGTGTGTGTGTGTGTGTGTGTGTGTGCTTGTGATTTCGCCAGGCTAAAAGGGGGAAGGGCGGCAAGGGGGTAGTTCCTCTTTTATTTCTGATAAGAGGAAATTGCCATGTTAGCACCACTGACCTTTTTTTTATCAGGACAAAGAAACCTTCTGTCAATGTGCTTGGCTTGCCACGGTCTCTCTTCTCCTTTCCCAGGTCTTTCTCTCTTTTGCTCTTGCTCCCTCACCCACACACAGAGACAGTCTCTCTCTCTCACACACACACACACACACATATATGTGTACTTACATAAATACACACGCACACACACACATATACACACACACACACACACACACACACACACACTCAGCTGTTCTTCTAGTTTTAGGCTGGGTGTGCTAACTACAGCAGTTTGCTTCCATTTACCATCCAGACTTGCAGATGCAGAGAGACTCTACTGAGATCTCACAGTGTCATTGTTAATAGTCCTGACTGGAAGATAGATTAAAATACATATAAGACACAAGTGCAAGCACACACACACACACACACACATACACACACGCACATACACACACACACACACACACACACACACACACACACAGACGGCCTTTATTTTGGGCTTGGTAGCTACATTAGTCTACTTTTAGAGACCTTTCAATGCCTACAGACTTTCCTGAGATCTCACAGTGTCATTGTTGATAGTCCTGACTGGAGGAGGCCTTTCACCAAATAATTGTAGTACACACACACACACACATACACACACACACATGCACTCGTGCATACACGGGCACACACACTCATGTTCACTCTCTCTCTTTCCCATAAACAGACACTCCATTACATACACACACACACACACACACAGAGATTCAGTCATGCGCACCACACACAGCCAGACACATTTTCACTTGTTCTTTAGTTCTTTAGTTGGGCATCTGTCTCAAGAGATTTTCCAATGTAGACCGACTACCGAGACCTCGGTGTCATTGTTGATAGTGCTGATTGGAAGAGGTCTTCTCACCCAATAACTGTAATATACACACTCACAGTCAAGCACAAACACTCACTCACACACCACACACACACTTGTCAGTCACACTCACTCTTTTTGATTCTGCCTCATTGTTATCTCGTCTCACCTCCTCAGTGCTCCTCTGCTTTTCCCCCCAGAGAAGAGCTCTCCCAGGGGGGTTTTCCCTGCCCACACACACACACACACACACACACACACACACACACACACACACATTCAGTGAAGGCTGCCGGCTCTTTTTCTCCTCCCTCCCCGCCGTGCCCTCACGCGGTCGCAGTGGGATGAAACTCCTCCTGCTGGATCCCACACCTGGAGAATATTTGCTGAATGAAAAGCAGCAGAAATACGCTTCAAGTGAGAACAATAGAAAGAAATAAAAAACGCTCCCCCGCACATATCCCCGCTCCTTTGCCCTGCCACCCGAGACTCCCCACCGGCAAAACTGTGCTTCGAGGCATAGTCTTTCTCCTTAAACTCATCCTGACTCGCAAACTGACTCTACTGAGATTACCCAATGTCACTGTTGATAGTCCTGACTGGAAGACATTTTATTTCAGTATTATTTGATATCCGCTTTGCATGCTCAAGTCATAGTTATTCATCTGTCTGCCGTATCGACTCAGATGTCAGACTCCTGCTCTGCTGTGCTATTGTCTTGGTTTCCTGGCCGAGGTGTAGATGGCACAGATGCTATAGATGTCTAATGGCAGCATTTAGCCAAGACGCCTGGGGAGCGGGGTTGAGTTTAATTACTGCTGAAGTCGGTGTGTTTATGATGCACGGCGGAGCTGTTCCTCTTCATCTGTCAGTGTGTGGCGTGAGTGTGTGTGTGTGTGTGTGTGTGTGTTGCTACACTGGTGCCTGTGAGCCAGTGACGGGTCAGGCTGACGCCTCATATAGCACTGAGAGACAGGAGGTTTGGGTCAACTGGCAGCAACAAATTTGGTGCCATGCCTAGCGAGTGATGGATTTATTTACTTGCCTGTGTTTCTGTGTGCTTTTCAAGAGTTGTGCGCTGGCTGTTGCATGCATGCGCTCAAAGCCTGTTATGTGTTAATGCCACAAGGTGTTCTTGTGAGTGGGTGTGGTTGTGAATGTGTGAATGTTGCCTTGTGAAAAAACATGTGGTTGTGTCTATGGGTTGGAGTGTGTGTTTGTGTGTGTGTGTGTGTGTCTGTGTGCATGTGTGCTTGTCTGTCTGTATGTATGTATGTAAGCCTTTATGCCTTGTGTGGTGTGTGTGTGTGTGTGTGTGTGTGTGTGCTTACGTGTCTCTGCTCTTTATGGAAGGCTTTTCTGTGCGCGGCTCACTCTATCTGTCAGTGCTGAGACAGAGGGGGATTGCTGCAGTGCAGGACTCACTGAGCATGTGCCAGCCTTTTCTCAAGGAGCCAGCAGGGCAGGCTGGGTTAGCAACAGAGTCCACTCCTACTCTTCCTTCCTCCCTCTTCTTCTCTTCTCTCTTTACTGCTCTCTTCCCTTGTTGTGTCTTCCTTTCTTCACTCATCTCTTCTCCCTGTCATCCTCTTCCAACACTTCTCTCTCTCTCTCTCTCTCTCTCTCTCTCTCTCTCTCTTTCATTCTCTTCACTCCAACCCCTCTTCCTTTATCAGCCTTCTTTATCACTTTTTTTTCTCCAGAAATCTGTCCATTTATGAAATAAACATTGATTAGTAACACAACATGACCCCATACAGAATAATTCAGACTGGCCCTTTGCTGTGTCAGAACTGCAAACTGCAGTGAACTGAATGCATTGCAACTTCACACTTTCTTCTTCTTCTTATGCTTCGTATGAATTTTGCAAGAAGGTGTCTGTGTGTGTATGGTGGAAGGGGGGTGGGGGGTGTTACTATTGGCAGACAGACTATTTGGATAGTGGTGCTATTAGACTACAGTTGCAAACGTGTGCACACACACACAAACAGTGCACAGTTTGTTGGATTTGATGCATCTCAATGTTTCTGCTCATCGACGAGCCTTCTTTTGTCCCCCACTGTTCTCTTAGACCACTGCAAGCAGCCCTGATCGTTGCTAAGACACACAAAAAAAATCAAAGAAAAAAAAATCAACAGCCAGTTTCTGTTAGAGCCTGGATGCAGCTATGTAATACCAATGATGTTATAACCCTAACATGAAACAGGTTGTCCTCCCAGGTTTAGATGTTGGTCCATAACATGTAGAACTACCCCCCCCCCCCCCCCCCTCCCCTCCACCCCCCAATCAAAGCACAAATAGATAATCCTGGAGAGCCTCCACCCAGGCTACATCAAAGAACACTGCTGGCCTGCATAGTGCTTGGTGACAGATTCCCTGTGATGTTCACGAAAACATGAACAAATTAATAGGAGGAATCTACTGAGTTGTCTGACGTGTGTGTGTGTGTGTGTCTGTGTGTATATGTATGTGTGTGTTTGAAAGAGAGCGAAGGGTAAAGCGATTGTGTATGTGTGCACAGCAATGAGGTGGTTGTCATTAAATCTGAAATGTTAAGACTTCTCTCTCTCTTTCTCTCTCTCTCTATCTCTCTCTTTGTCTCTTCACAGGACTGCATGCGGCTGAACCAGTACAAGCTCCAAAGTGAGATAGGCAAGGTGAGTGTTTGTTCAAGGTTCGGAATTATTTATGAGACGGTTGTGTTTGAGAAAACCCAGCATGGCTGTGTCCATGTGCACATAAATATGTGTGTAAACCTGTGTTTGTGTGTACTGTTGTGTGTGCGTGTGCGTGTTTTGTTGCAGCAGTATAGCTTTTATTATTACTGTCCCTGCCAGACCACATTTTTGTAACATATGGACATTTGTCTGCAATAAAGTTTATATTTTGTACTTCTGCTTATTGAATCGTTGAGTGAAAAAGAGAGCGGAGCAAAAGATGCAGGGTGTGTGTGTGTGTGTGAGAGAGAGAGAGAGTGGGCGATGCAGAGAACCACTGCTGGAGGAAGCACACTGATACTGGGGAATGGAAATGGGAATGCTCTTTAATCAAACATTAAAGCTGTGTGTGACCAAACGGACAGGCTTCTGCCTTAAGCCGTGTTCAGCCTGTGACCGCCAGAAGGCTTATGACCTCGGGGGCTTGCATGCACGTGTGTGTTTGTGTGTGTGCATGCATGCGTGAGCCTCTGCTGTGTGCCAGCAAGCCATCCTGTGCGTGCCATTTTTCCATTTGTGTCCAATATTCCATTCAAAACTTGGCTGGTCAGTCATAAGCTTATGATTTTTGTAATGCATGCATTCAGCAAGCTGTCCTCCTCCTGTGTGCAATCTGGACACCCACACACCAGCAGAACAAACACACAGGAATATACGAAAAAATAATAATGACATCTTACAGAAAACACTGGCTTATGCTCTCTGTTTTTGTTTTTTTTTTCTCTTATCTGTTCCTCTTTTCCAGGGCTCCTATGGGGTTGTGAAACTAGCCTACAACGAAGATGACGATAGGTATTATGTAAGTGCTTTAAAACATTTACTATCTTTTCTGGCTAAACTTAGGCCCCATTATTCTCATCTGGTTTACCCCTCTGGCACATTGACAAGAGAGAGCTGATGGACATTGGTTAGAGCTTTTTGATGTGGCGAGAACGATTTCTCGCCTTGTTTTTTTAAAGACACTCTGCAGTGAAATGAAATAGAATATTGTGGTTGGGTGGCTGCTGAACAGTGGAGGCCTGAAGTGTGAAGGAACAGGAACTGAACATGCTGTCCAGACCTCTGTGCTGTTGTTTAGGTCAGCTGTGTACTGCTGCTCGCCTTGGCTACGAGTCCTACAAGTTTGCTGATGAACTGACAGACCTGAAGAGTCAGACCGGAAGAGTGCATACTCCCTTAACAAAGAGATCCTACTCTACCCTTCTTTCTTCCCATGCAAAGCCATTGAGCGGCACCTAGGAAAGCTAATTCCCGCTCTAGTGAATGCGATTTGAAAATGTAGTGTTAAACACTGCTGTGTGCCTACATTTATCACATCTCACATCAACATCTCTTCTCCTTACAAACTAAAACATTTTTTTTAAGGCGATGCAATGTACAGACATTTTTTTATATCATTGTACCTTTCTGCATTTTTTATGTTACAACTTACTTTTATTATAGTGGCACACAATTGATATCTTCTTTTGTAGTATGTACAGCATGGGTGTGTGGATGTCAGACGCATGTATGCCTATGTGTATGTATGATGTGTGTATGCTACAGGACACCCTAAATTCTTTCGGGATTAAGTCCAGATAAAAGAATAAAAGTAGATCTCTATCTCCAACAATCGGTAAAAAAACTTTTCAGGAGTGCCCTTTCTTGTAACTGAAATTCACACTCTGAACAAGGTGTCAGTTATCACATTGTCATTTCCAGGAAGATGGTAAATCACAAGGGTATAAGGTTGTAACACTAAACTACTCCTGAAGATTCACTGTTTAGAGTCCTTGAAGTTAACCAAGAAGGTTATAAAGCAATCACATCACCCACATCCTGCTAGAGGTACTGAACCACTAGCATAAGGCTTCTTTAAACAGTGGAATAACCTTCCCGATGTTTATCAGATGTTTATCTAACTTCTTGGGAAAGCATAAACACATTTATCTACTCCAGCAGAGTCAGGTTTTTTCTCCTTCACATGCCAGTTTAAACAAGCTTACAAGACAAAATAGATTTGAGCCTGTCAAGGACTGGCACCTCTAAGTCCACTAAAGCTTGTCTTTTTTACTATAGCAAAATGTTCAGTGGTTTTGTCTCTGCTGCAAAGCTGGGCACAAAACATTCTATAAAAAACACCTATCCCTATCAAATGCATCTATGCATCTATGGAGCAAGGATATCAAGGATGCCTTGGACTTTAGCAGAGCTTGGTGACACTGACCCTTGGCCTACTTTATGTTCAAGGTATTTAATCTGCCCTTGACCTTCACATTTCATCAGAGAAAGATACAAACTTAGCCCTTCAATCGGATAAAGACACCAACACAAAAGACAAAACCTCCAGATGTATCAAGGGTGATGTCCCTCTTGGTCACTTCTTACTCTGCTCTCATTACTAATGAAAAGGAACAGCCTGACTAGCAATGGGTTTTTGTGTCAGTTCATACAGACAGATTTATCGAGTCATGGTTATTTACAATGATGGCAAGAACCACCCATATGGGGGAGGTCTAGAGAATCTCCCATTTCCACAAGGAAATTTACAGAATGCCTATGACTGGTTTACTTGTACCCAGTCTCTTGAGCTTCACCAGGCACACAGGCACACCAGGTGGTTGTTCTGAAAAAACCTAATAGAATCAAACTAATACATTATATAGTCATTGTATAACACTACACATCACATCACAAGAAAGAAATAATAAAAAAGAAAGATTCACTCTAGACACCTGCTTAACTGTAGGATTAGCAAAAATCTGCCCCAAATCAAAATATACAAATCTCTCAATTACAGGTGCAGTCCTCCATGAATTACAAATACTCCACAACTACAAATACTACACACATTCACTTCATGAATTCACAGCTTTGTCAACACTGGATTGGACCTAAAACACCATTTTAACAGTGGCCTCAATAATTCCAACACACATTCAAGGCCATAAAACAGAGCCCAACCAAACTAGCCAGATAGAAAAAATACTACCGCTAGAAAAATAAATATCTAATTTGCAAGACAAAACACCTACTACGCACAAAGCATTACCTAACAATAGTTCCGTTTTTTTTTTCAGATCAGGTGTGATGTCAGTCCTAAGTGAGATTACACAAAACACAGTGGACCTTGTTTTCTTTGACTGTGCCTCTTTTGAGACGGTGAAATTGTCTTTTTGAACACAAAGACACTTTGAGTGCTCTTTTCTGTTGTTGCCTTGCCGCTTTTAGTATGTCCTTGACTAAAACAGACATACCGCAGTGCCCCAGAGACCTGTACAGAGAGGGAGAAAGGGTCTGAGGATTGTGTGTTGCAAATTTTTGAATGGATAGAGACAGACAGAGCTGGGATATTGCCATAAAAAATGACCAGCAGTGGTTGCATATCATGCTGGTTTGTAATTAAGCACTCATTTGCAATGCTACTTCTCTGTAGTATCAATCTGTCGATCCATTTTAAACCTGTGAAATTTCATAACTAGAGTTTCATAGCAATTGTTGACAGCCAATCGGATTCAAATCTGCCTTTTTGGTCTCCATGCAGGTTATCCACTTCAGTACGGAAGCTGGGTTGGATTCAAAGCCAAATGCCAAAAATGTAGTGTCCCTTTCTTGCTTGATGGGAAGTGACACATGCAGCTCCCTGCTGTAGCTCCACTTCTACCCGTGGCCATTCCATCTGGGTCTGTGGCTCTGTCTGTGACCGACCTTTCTGAGTATTGATCTCAATCCATGTGTTTTTTTGTGCTGAGTCTCAGATCACAGATCAGCAGCCCATACACACTCACCCACTCCAGTCAGCCAGTCAGGTCGGTTTGCCATTGCCTGCAACTCAGTGACCACGGTCGGCGCTCAGTAAGTGTGGCTACAGCATTGGAGGATGGAGGAAAGAGAATAAGGGTTAAGTGAGAGAGGAAAGTGTGTGGGAGAGGGCCGGTTGATGTTTGCTCTGGAAAGGCCTTTTATTGAGCCATATTAGGGATCAAAGAGTCTAAAGAAGGCAAAAGGGCCACTACTACATAGCCTATCCATAATTCTCTTTCTTACTCACACACACACACACACACACACACACACACATGCGCGCACCACAGTTGGTTGAGGAGTGATCTATGGAGTATATGAAATGCCTGTTTCATTTCTGTATATTATTGTTTAGATTATTGATGAGGTGTTCATCCCTCATGCAAAGTTACTACTGTAAGTGCTGACATGCAGAAAGTGTTTTTATGTAGCAGGAGTCTGGTGCTCCAACTCCTGGACTGGATGTAATCTGAGACAGGGGATAGCAAGACTGGCAGAGGTGGAGTCACCAGGATTATTGGCTGGCAACCTCTGGCTTTCGTTTGTGATTGCCTGGACACCCTCTGACTTTTGTTCTTGATAGGCAGGATTTTCTCTGGCTCCTGATCCTGATAGACTGAACGTCCTCAGGCTTTTTTAGGCTGGCTACCTTATGGCTTTCATCACTTGTTGGTTAAACATGTAGGTAGGTCCCTAAGCTCAGAAATATAAATAGTGTTTGTTTTCACCATAAAAAAAACATAGAAATCTAAGACAATGCAATATCAGACATGCTGTTATATGTAAAAAAGTACATCATGAATTACAGTTAAAATCCATTTGGAAAAAAAAACCCTCAGTCAGTGGGTTCAAACCCCAATTTTAGTCACCGTTTTAACTGCATTGGGAACAAAGGATTTCTTTTAAATGGTTGCTGTTTGTAATCTAAAATGCCTCCCTAGAGGGTGAGAGGATAGCATATATTTCTAACATTCTGTCCCCAAGAACATTGAAGTTGCAGTAAATGAAAAGGAGCTCAGCTTTTTCACATTCTGACATTTCTCCTCAATGGTACACACTTGGTGTTGAAATAGAGTAATTTTACAACCTAAGTACCTTTTCCCTGGACAAAAAAAGAAATGTCTCTAGGGCAAATTCCCAGGATTTACAGCATTAGCATCACCAGTTTTCTAGAGTTGTTTATGATAGAAAGTTCCTTTTGTGTATTTCATCACAGTTTGTGACAGTTTAAGGGAACAAACTAAGCACAGTAAAGGAGAGTAAATCCTTACAAGCAGTTGTTGTGAAACATTTTTACATTGATATTCAAACTGTTTTGTGGCTTCCATTCCATCCTCCCAGGAGAACAATTTGAGTCTGGATATGTGACAGATCAGCTTGGGTCTGTCAAATTAAAAGAGCTTATTTGTCATTAGTATACTGTTGTCTATCAAGGGTTCTTATTGGATTAAAAATCTAACACGGCACAACTGACCTACAAAATACCATGCAGCTACTCGAGCTCTAAGTTGAATGTAACCAGATGAAGGCTTGAATAGTCCTTTCAAGAATCAAACTTTCACACGCGCACACACACACACTCACATACACACACACATCACGCTCTAACAGACCCTCCCAAGTTCATAAGCAGGGGGGATTAGTGTAATAATTACGACCCTCCCTGCTTATCCCCAGCAGGCCGTGAGAGCTCCTCACCTCCCCAATGCGTGGCTAATGACTCCGCTAACGCAGTGCAGAGGTGGCCTGCCTGAGAGCCTTGGCTTGTTTTGTGCCAGTGGTAGTGTTTCAGACAGACAGAGACAGTCTGGCGAGGGACATCACTGTCAGGGCCGCCAACGACACTCCGCAGGTGAAGCTGTCAGTGTCGCTGATTCACCGCTGATGCTCTCTCTCTCTCTCTCTCTCTCTCTCTCTCTCTCTCTCTCTTTCAATGATAGGACACTGCTGGTCTTTCCCACTCCTCTGCTTTTGACATCATCCCCCATATTTTGTTCATGCATACACCACGCACACACACACACACACACACACACTTACACCCTCACCCCTCTACTACCTACAAAGCTGTCCTTCTCACGAAACGTGCAGACGTCCTTGAGGGAAGCAGAAGAAAGGTGAAAAGAGCTGTTCTTTGAAGTTCATTCTGATCAAACTTCCATTTGATAAATATTTCAAGTTGGCTTCACACACCCCCACAGCTTTTACAGCTACAGCTGCCACAGAGACAGCTTTTGGCACAGTGCTGGGGAAAACACTGTCGCATCAGCCCCATTCAATACCCACTTTGCAATTTAGATACTAATAATCGGTGATTATGCACATACACAGATCATACATGTGTACATGATGATCCACATGAAAGGGTTCACATTCACCAAACAGCAGCTACAGCGACATTCAATACCGTCCTCTTGGCTATGTCATTATTAGACCTGACTGGTGCTTTTGAACAAAACCAAAATGTATTCTGCAGGTGCAGGGTATTAACGGCCAATTACTGCTCTTCTTTGAGAGACTTACGAGGAGATTTCTACTGGACCTGTTTTAAATTGGCCTCTGATGGTGAGTGACACACCCATTCAGGATTAGGCACTGCAGTTCCTGCAGGTGGACAACGCTTAACCAAGAGAATCATGTCTATCAGTGGACCTCAGAGAATAACTGCAATAACAACAGTGAACGACACTGGCGAATGGGGGATTTTTTTTTTGTGTGTTTGACATTGGCCACCCGCAGGCAGTTTCCTTATTTTCTTTTGCAGTCACACACACACACACACACACACACACACACACACACACACACAATCTTATGTATGCACAAACATGCATAAACACACACACATATAACTCTGCAACAGGAGTGTGAATGGTAAGTGGCCCATTAGGTGAGGAAATGAGTCGCGGGTGCCACACTTGATTGAGGTTTTTTAAAAGCCTTCCCCTGATTACGACGGCAAGGCTGTGAGTCAGTCAGTCAGTGGCTTACACAATACACTTGAAAGTTCTGACCATGTGCAGCGCCGGCAAAGTCATGGAACATTACATGGCGGAACCAAATGTTCTTACATAAGTATTCAAATACCTCAGGCTTTGAAAAGAACACAGCTGCAATTTTAATGTCAGGATGTAATATCAGCCTTGAATTTCCTGTTTGTTGTGTTATGTGATACTGCTCATTTAGCATGGAGAATGTTTTTCATTTTTGCTTGTTTCATTTTCAGGCAATGAAGGTGGTGTCGAAGAAGAAGCTGATGAAACAGTGTGGATTTCCTCGTAAGCCTCTAATTTCATCATCTTAATGGCTTCATTCGTCATTGTTGGTGGTTTAGACCCCCACTTTATTTGCAAAATGTCTGTTTTGATATTATTCCTCACTAAATTAAAATAACATTCAATTGCTGCTGACTGTAGAATTGAGTAAATGAGGTGTCAGATTCATGGTGCATGTTTGCATTACATTGGTTATTTACAGAAATGGTGGGGAGACAAATAACTAAACCCTTTTCTGTGTGTGTGTGTGTGTGTGGCCGGCCATGTTTCCAGGCCGCCCACCCCCCCGCGGCCCCAAAGCAGCTCAGGGAGAACAGCCCAAAGTTCTGGGGCCCCTGGAGCGGGTCTACCAGGAGATCGCCATCCTTAAGAAACTGGACCACCTCAACATAGTCAAGCTTGTGGAGGTAACTGTCAGCCAAGTCTCAACCGATCCAAGCGGCTGCCTTAACTTCCTAATTGGTCAGGCAAAGCTGGCTATTTGGAAGGGAAACAGACTGTGGGACGAGGGGATACCTATTGACTTGGTGGGAATGTTTAAAGGTTTAGTAGAGTCAAGAGTAAATGTGGAGTATGCTTTCTTCAAAGTTATGAATAATTTGGGTCTTTTTGAAAAGAAACGGTGTGTGGGCAAGGGCTTGGTCGATGTTGGCAATGATGGGAGTCCAGGTTTTTACTGGTGAAACTGCATTCTGTATCACTTTACCTTGGTATATTTTTTTGTATATATTAAGGGGGTGGGGATTGAGTATTGATGAGTAGTATGGTGCAATAAAAGGGGTTTAAAAGTCAACGCCCCCCCCCCCTCTCTCTCTCTCTCTCTCTCTCTCCTTCTGCATCCCAACCCCACACATCCACTGCCACCAATCAGGCTCCCATTCTGTCATTTTTACTGTTGATGAATACAAAGGAAATCCAGAAAAATAACAAACCCAACATCAAAGCATTATTCATTTGTATGTCAATGCGAAAGGCAAAAAAAGCAGCTCAGCGTTTGTGGCTGCTACTTGAAGCAGCTTGGCAGGGAGATGAGTGTGAAACGAGAAGGATGGGGAGATTTGGACTGGTTGCGTGAGGGGGAGAAGTAAGCCGAAGCTAGATCCCCCCTGGGGGCTTCTGGAGAGGGGACTTCAATCACTTCAGCCTAAATGTAATACGCCTCATCAGTGCAGAGAGAGGAGGGAGTATGGGTGGTGGTGGGGGGATTGGGGGGTAGAGAGGAGAGAGAGAGAGAGAGAGAGAGAGAGAGAGGAAAAGCTGAGAAATATGAAGAATGTGAAATCAAAATGATGAAATCAAGATATCCTTGTTAATGTGGAGAAATTTATTCCTCGGAATTTTATTGATTTGTTTTGTGTTGTCTAGTGTATATAGTTACTAGAACCCACCTGCTGGGCTCTCTCCTTTAAGTACTTTAAATTAGACTCAGAGAACTTGGAGAAGACCCTATTCATCTGTGTTACAGGGATATTGATAGTATGACTGCAAAACTAAAGGGCGTAATGGAAATAAAGCACACTAAAAGCACCGTTACATAAACTCTATAGTTGAAGTACTTGCACACCTTGTTCCTCACTAACCAGAAAGAATAGAAAGGTTGGCTTCTCGGAGAGGAATCTAAAATCTCATAATCTCATAATCCGAGCAATTTGCTGAAAATGACATTCAGTACCTGAAAGTGAACATAGCAGAAAGGTCTGTGCACATCCTTATCCACCTGTGTTGCAAGAGCCATTTTAGCAGTCTTTTTTGGCAATGGAAACCACAGGTCTTCTTCTTTTGCTGTCTCAGAGTAATTGTGTTAAGCATTCAGAGAAAGTAATAAATGAGAGCAGGCAGGCAAGGTGCTGTGATTAGTGAGGTGTAGGGGGAGAGAGAGTTGTGCCTGATAACCTCTGAGATGCTTTGCACTGCTGGACTTTAGTTGACAGTCATGCAGGCTGATACTAATTGAGCAATCACCCGTGGCTCAAAAATGATTAATTTAATGATGTCAGGATCAAGCTGGTTAAAATAATTATTACCCTTTTCAAATTCATATTAAAATACAAATATTGATAGGTTATCATATAGTCACATATTGCCACCCCTGCAGAGTATACTGTGTTTGCCATTTTTGTTTTGAAGACATTAAACTCACAAGCCTTTGTCACCTAAAAGTATTTGTTCTGTGAGGAGACCTTGACATGCATAGTTTGTCCTGAATGTGTGGGCCTCCATTAAAACACTGGTGCTCAGTTTTAGCACAACATATTTTTAGCCGCTGTCCCCATTTGCACCTTATTAAAAGTCTCGCATCTGACGTCCCTTTGGATAACCCACTTGTGGAGCGTGCGTAACATTCTCTCAGCTTTTTGTCAACACACAGCGTCAGGCTTTTTTTTTTTTTTTCAAAAGAATCTCTTGATTTGTTGCAGGTTCTCGATGACCCAAGTGAGGACAACCTGCACATGGGTAAGTACTCTCCTCTAACTGATTTTATATCAAAGAAAGCTGTGGCAGGGCTGAAACCCAAACTAACGGCGGCACCCATACAGTGGGGTTTAATATAAGCCCTGTGTCAACAGCTCCCTGCAGTGCTGTTGGATTACAGCCAGTAGTGGTGGGGCCCGTGGGTCATCATGATGTTGGTTTAGCCAGCGAAATCTCTAAATGCCATAATGGCTGCTGCAGGAGGGCTCTTCACGGCCGCTTCAACACAATTAGAGAATTACAGCCACCGTAGAGAAATGAGGTGTATTTTTAATGGCTAACGGGCTTCAATCCCTCATTCATTTTCTTTCTCTCTCTCTCTCTCTCTTTCTCGCTGCAGTGTTTGAGCTGATGCAGAAGGGGTGAGTATCCTGGTGGTCCTTTTTTCTAATGAAGGTAATGTCCTCCTCCTCCAAGCACCTAGACCCCCCCAGTCTCTCTCTCCCATACATACAGAACTGTCATCTACAGCTCACACTCTTCCTGTACTATTGCTTCTCCCACTTTCTTTCTGCTTTCCTGCTTCCTCTCTTTCTCTCTCTTTTTCTGTCTCTCTCTCACTCTCTCTCTTTCTCTCTCTTTCCCTCCCACTTACTCTCTGTCATCCTGAGGAGGAATAATGTGCATCTGTTTTCATTCTGCTTTTGCCATTTTGCCTCCTCTGCGGTGCAATACTTCACTTCCCATTAATTAGTTTCTATTATTTGTGATCATTTTTGTCATCATTTCTGCTCTTCCACTAAATGATTGGGTATTTAGGCTCATTTAATTGTCTAGTTTTGGAGGAGGCGAGAGACTTTTGTGTCGGTGAAAGGTCTTTTCTCAATAACAGCGCAGCGCGGATGCCGTTTCCATTTGCAGGAAGCCTAATGTGACATTTTGTCTCAATAGCAAAGCGGTCCTACCCCCACCCCCAGCCACCCTCGCAGGGGTTCAAGCCGGAACGAGAGGCCAACGGCATTGTTTGGTTTTCCGTGCAAATTGAACCCGAGAGCGCCATGAAAAGAAACCGTTCCGTTTTTCCTTTTCGCATAATGGATTTTTAATTGTTTGGCTCTCCGGCCAATCTCTGTGAACTGTGAATGCAATGACATTTGGGAGGCCTTTGTTTCCGTAGATTGTTGTATTGTGTTTTTCTGCAGCCAAATGCCTGGCTGCTCTTTGGGCTCTGTCCCCCCCTGCACTAGAGGCGCTTCACATGCATTATTAATGACCAAGCCGGGAGGGTTGCAGCGAGCCCGCCTGTTTCTGGGGCCTAGTGAGCTAAGCTGGGCTGACATTACACAATATGCACGTTTGTGCTTCTGCGAGCGAAAGACTGAGTAAACACATGTTTAAGACTAAATAACTTTCATCCTTTTCCTCCTCCCTTTCCTTCTCTTTCTCACATTCTTTATCTGTCTTTCTCTCTGTGCAGGCCTGTGATGGAGGTACCCACAGACAGCCCCTTCACTGAAGATCAGACGCGTCTCTATTTTAGGGACATGGTCCTCGGCATTGAGTATTGTAAGTTTTCATTAAGGGACCAAGGGACCCTCTTAAGTACAGTCCCACACACACTCACACACACACACAGAGAGAGAGAGAGAGAGAGAGAGAGAGAGAGAGAGAGAGAAAGACACTTAGCAGGTCTCAGCAAAAATAAATATGACTCAGCACAGGGCCAGGGGGAGCCTCCACCATGTTCATCTGCTCCAAATGCAGCCGTGTTTGTTTTTCTCACCCCCTTAATTAAATGCCTGTTCATTAAGGCGTAGGGCGGGGGTTGGGAATCGCTAGTGGTGTTGGTACGGAAGAGGGCGGCTGGGGACTAAAGGAGGCCTCAGTGACACCCTTACACTTCTGACGATGTGTCATCCACCCCCCACACCATCCCCACCCCTTGTTGAACCGCTCACTCCATAGGCCCTTCATCAGCAAGCATGAGTCATAGAAACAGCGAGTTTGTTTATGCTTCCTTGGAGACACTCACCGGGGCTTTTAGAGGGTCTC
The DNA here is from genome assembly GCA_017657215.1 of Limnothrissa miodon. Classification (NCBI taxonomy): domain Eukaryota; kingdom Metazoa; phylum Chordata; class Actinopteri; order Clupeiformes; family Clupeidae; genus Limnothrissa; species Limnothrissa miodon. The sequence continues at coordinate 2,796,004 of JAGFZM010000007.1, read as the reverse complement.
CTCAGCACGCTATGCCCATCTCAAAAGACTTGGCCGCAAATGCAGAGAAATGTTTTTCTCTGCCTTCGCCTCCTCTTCAGTTAAACTGTATATGGTACTTCATTTGTTGTTGCTAGCTTTTTGTTATTTGCCTCGCAGTGACTGTACTCAGAATTATTGTCCGGACAATCAATAGGATGCAGCACTGAACCGTACAGTGCACAGAAACAGGCATGGGTGTCCATTAGCCACAGCTAAATGGGTCATTGACCCTTGAATCTGTTGCTTACTACTTTTCTTGGCTTATGGCGGCGTAATAAATATGTGTTACTTGTGTTACTAATTATAACGTTACGGATACTAACGTATCCTCGGTTCTCTGAGTGAGAAGCCGAAAGGTACGAGTGGATGATGCCTATCATCTCCTGCTTTTCTGAAGTCATTTTAAACCAACCCTTTGAAAAAAAGGCAGTAAGCGCACTGACGCGCGCAGGCAACTACTTAGACAGCCCTGCGTGACGTCAGAAAGTCTATATATTGACTGCGCTTACGCTTCAGGTCCTCTTTGCCAAGCTCGCCAGCGTCGGCGATTGAGGCCCGAAGCGTACGTTTCGGCTTCTCACTCAGAGAACCGAGGATACGTTAGTATCCGTAACGTTCTCTTTCGTTTTGAAGCCGAAACGTACGAGTGGATCACTACAACCAAGCCTCAAGAGCCCTACACCAAGGAGCCCGAGGTGGGAAGATCCATGGGACCGCCGCTGGGCCCAGAGAGAACACTCTCTGCTACACCCGGCCTGGTGACGTCCAATGCGTAAAAATGCGCGAAGGTGTTGCCTGAGGCCCACGAAGCGCTCAAGCAGATATCCTTCATGGGGACGCCTTTCCAGAAGGCCCAAGAAGCCGCCACTCCACGGGTGGAGTGCGCCCTGACATGAACAGGCGAAGGAACACCCGCCTCCTCATATGCCAGACGTATGGCTTCCGTAAGCCAATGCGACATGCGTTGGGTAGACAAGGCCTGACCCTTGGTACGCTCGCCATGGTAGACGAACAACTGGTTCGTCTTCCTGATGCTCTGCGTACGCGTCAAATAGGCACGAAGCGCTCTGACTGGGCACAGAGTAACGGGCACAGAACTGCCCGTCTCAGGAAGGGCTGCGAGCTCAATGACCCTCGAACGAGGGTCAGTGGACAGCACTTTCGGGCGAGAAAAGGGATTTGGTCGCAGCGTGACCCGCGCGTCACCTTGCGTGAACTCAAGACAGTCAGGACTGACCGACAAGGCAGTCAGATCGCTGACACGCTTCACCGAGACCAGAGCGAGCAGAAGCGCAGTCTTAAGGGAAAGCATCTTTACCCCAGTGCGTGGTAGCGCTGATCGTGAACGATTCAGAGGCGTCTCATGCCCACTGCCCAGAGGCGAGGGGGACAGAGGACACGGAGATCGTGGCACAAGCAGAGGCCTCGGCGCCACGTGGGCGCCGTCTAGGCGTGTCAACACGCGGGGCGCAGAGTGCGGGGCTTGTGTCAGCTGAACGTGCGCCGGAGACCGCACCGGCGCCCCAGTGCGCGATAGCGCTGACAGAACAGAGAGCGTCCTCCGGCCTGGGCCGGGGCTCATTGTGAAACATTGCCCCAGAGGGGCGGTAGCATGTGTGCGGAGTGCTTGTGAACAAGGCAAACTCAGCGCTCCGTAAGGGGGTGAGATCAGAGAGGACCGCCAAAGCGGGGGGGAACGCTCCGAGCTGGGGACTGCAGAGCGAGGACCCGGGCCCTTGAGAGCACACAGAGGCGTAGCAGTCAATGGATGGCGATCGTATGACATGCTCTGCCGCGCACACGCGATCGCATCAGGATCGCTGTGGCCTCTTACGCCGCTCCCGGCTAGCCGGACGGTTGGCGGGAGCCGGGCGCCCGCGTGAGCGGGAGCGCTGCCAAGTGGGTTGCGACCCAGTAGCCGGCTGTGGCGTGGCTTTGGGCGCGTCCGCCTTCTTCTTCTGTTGCGTCCGTTGAGGCGTGCGAGCACGCATCTGAGGAGCAGCGGGAGCGGTCGAGTGAGGCGGGGCACGCTTAGGAAGCACGGGTTGCAGGGCCTGAGCCGCCAACTTCTTCTTCTCTAAGCGGTCGCACTGTAGTTCCAGCGCCTGGCCAAAAAGAGCATCGGCAGAGATGGGAGCATTCAGGAGATGCTTCTTCTCCTTCTCTGGCATAGAGGAGAGGTTCAGCCAGAGATGCCTGTCAAGGACGATCAATGAGCCAAGGGAGCGCCCGTCGGCTTTAATGGCCGCCCGGATAGCCAGTGAGGTGAGAGCGGTGATTCTGCGGAGCTGATGGACGGTTAGTTCCGAGTGCTGCGCAGCTAGATCTGCCACCAGTTCCTCCGCCAAGGAGGAGAGGAGAAAGGCGGTATTCATCGCCCTTATCGCCTGGCCTGTACAGATGAAGGCCTTGGAGGCGAGCTTCTCCGTGCGTTGACACGGCTTGGAGGGGAGCTCGGGAGGCGAAGTCCAGGTGGTGGCAGAGGCTGGTGCTAAACAGCCAGCGACCGCATCCTCAACGCGAGGAAGCTGTAAGAGGCCAATGGCGCCCGCACTGTCCATCGCGTAGAACGCCGCGTGTCCCTGGATAGGGGCAATGGCGGCGTAGGGAGCCTCCCAGGAGCCCTGCGCGTCAGCCACAACCGTGGGGTGAGCAGGGAGAGGGAGAGCGTCCGGAGAGGGAAGCGCGCCGGAAAAGGGGTCGAAACGCCCCTCCGTATAGCGCTGAGGCGGAGGCAGGCCTAGCCTGCTAGCCGCCTGTGTAGCCAACGAAGCTAGCTGAGAAGCTAACTGGGCGGCGTGGGTCTTCACAACCGGTGGCATATCTTCAAGGAGGACAACTCCTCTTCATCCACGGCCTCGATAACTGGTTCGTCCTGAGGCGGCGTGGTAGCTGCGCGGGCAAAGGCAGCGCCGATGGAGCTAGCAGGGCTAGCCTGGTGGGCCGCGGTTAGCTGGCTAGCTGGTAGCAAGCTAGCCGCTGAGAAGCTAACCGACGGCCGAGTAGCCACTGAAGACCGATCGATAAGCCCAACCGGGTGCGGGGACGCTGGGGAAACATCGATAGACTGGCGGGTAACGATACCACTAGCGCCAGTGGGGGAAGAGCCCGCCCCTGTAACACCAGTGGAACCCACGAAGAATGCCGCTCTGTTGGCGATAGCCGTAGGGGAGAGGCGTTCGCAAGCCAAGCAAAGATCTGGCCGCGGAAAGGCGAGCATAGCATGCTCGCTCCCCATACAGATAAAACAGATGGCATGGCGGTCGGAGATCGCCATCGGACGGTCACAATCGGTGCAACGACGAGTAGCCATCTTGCGTCTCGGGGTACCAGAAGTTAGGGACCGGCGTGAGCACTTGGAGCAAGACGGAAATCCCTCGGAGAGCTTTGACAAAAGCTTTTGTGGTGGGCTTTCAAAAAAGCCGTTGGTTTTTAGAAATATTTGCAAGAGCAAACGAAAGACGACTCAGAAACACACGCAGTAAGCGAGGTGAAAGAGGCAAAGAGGACCTGAAGCGTAAGCGCAGTCAATATATAGACTTTCTGACGTCACGCAGGGCTGTCTAAGTAGTTGCCTGCGCGCGTCAGTGCGCTTACTGCCCTTTTTTCAAAGGGTTGGTTTAAAATGACTTCAGAAAAGCAGGAGATGATAGGCATCATCCACTCGTACGTTTCGGCTTCGAAACGAAAGAGAACCATTATTGTAGTGGAAATCACAAAAGTCATTTGTGGTTTCTGAAGGGCAAGAGAGGATGGTCGCTAATTTCTGTGGTTGTCTCAAAGCGCCTGAAGGACATTGTGTTTGATTAAGGCTCTTGAGACCACAGCCCCCCTTTCCACCCTCCATAAGGAGACCCTCGACACTCACACACACTTACCCAATCAAGCCCTCTGTGTCTGCCCGAGTGGGTCAGGGTGACCTGGCTGAAGGGCTCTTAAGTACCCTGTGTGATGGGCGTTGAAAGACACATCAACTGCTTACACACACACACACACACACACACACACACACACACTGACACATGTACACACTTGAACACATATATAAACACCTGTCCATGGTCCATGGAAGTGTTAATAACTCTCAGTCATTCAGCAGGGTGCCATAGTTTCTGCTTTGTATGTGCCACCAGACCAGTTGAAGTGGGGATTTTTTTTTTTTTGTTTAATTAA
>JAGFZM010000007.1:2754504-2791710 GCA_017657215.1 Limnothrissa miodon | reverse complement strand
CCCCCCCCCCCCCCCCCCCCCCCCCGCAGTGCACTACCAGAAGATTGTCCACAGGGACATCAAGCCGTCCAACCTGCTGCTGGGTGATGATGGCCATGTGAAGATCGCCGACTTTGGCGTCAGCAACCAGTTTGAGGGCAACGACGCGCTGCTCTCCAGCACTGCCGGCACACCGGCCTTCATGGCACCCGAGACCCTCTCAGATGTGCGCAACAGCTTCAGTGGGAAGGTGTGTGTGTGTGTGTAGCTGTGTGTTTATGGGTCTGTACTGTGTGTGTGTGTGTGTGTGTGTGTGTGTGTGTGTGTGTGTGTGCGTGTGTGAGTTTGAGTGCATAATTTGGGGTGTTTCTATGGTTTCCTCTAAACCGGCAAGCGGTGGATATTTTGGAGCGTTGAAGAGAGAAGGAAGAAGCAAAGAGAGATGGAGAAAGATCACTGTGGGCCTCAACGCTCGCAGCAGTACAGAGTCCCACAGCTAAAACAGGCCTCACATATCAGCCTTAGGGCCTATGGAGAAACAGAGGAATCAGCAGAGAAGAGAAGAGACAGAGTGATACAGAGACCAGGGAATTGAAAGATCAGAGAGAGATATAGATAAAGAGAGAGAAAGAGAGAGAGAGAGAGATGGATGAATGAGTGTGAGAGACTGAATGCTCCTCCCCTCTGCTCCTTGGTTGTCCTGGAATTTGTTGTTTGTGTTTGTGGCCCTCTACTTAAAATCCCCTGTAGCTTGTTGATGAAAGAATTTTGTCCTCTGTGACATTTGGTGAGTTGGGGGAGCCTAAAGAAATGTGTTAGTGCAGCGCCAATCCTTCTCCCCCTGCCCCTGTGCACATTTGCCTCTGGCGCTTGCCCAGCGTCCTCCAGTGAATGTTTAAATATTCAGATTACAGGTATTGAAATGCAGCAGCCACCTCTGCCGAAGACCAAGTGGTCCTTCAAACAGCAGGCTTGTTCTTCCTTTTGTGAAAGGGAGTGTGTGTGCTAGTTTGTGTGTGTGTGTGTGTGTGTGTGTGTGTGTGTGTGTGTGTGTGTGAATATTCATGTGTCTAGTGTTGTAAATAACAGCTTTGATGTGTGTGTCTGTGCGTGCGCCCATGCAGGTGTGTGTGTGTGTGTGTGTGTGTGTGTGTGTGTGTAAATGTATTTGTGCGTGTGTGTGTGCACACCTGCTGCCCATGTGCCAGCGTATGAATGAGAGTTGAGTGATGGCCTGTGCTGTGTTGTAGGCACTGGACGTGTGGGCCATGGGAGTGACGCTCTACTGCTTCGTCTTTGGGAAGGTGAGCAAGCCAGACTTCTCACCTGCAGCAGCAAGTCTTCTCACCTGCAGCAGTGGGCACCTCCGGGCTCAGAGCCAGCCCCGGGGTGCAGTGTGCCCTCACTGCCCTTGCCACACTGCGCTCAAGCACACCCATTCTCTTTGATGAACACATTGATTCTCCTTTTGTGTATAATCAGTAGGCTGTTTTAAGTCTTGATAACGTATTACTGTCTGTCTGCCCCCCCTCACCCCACCCTTTATCTGTCTGTCTATTCTTCCTCTGCCCTGCCTTCTTTATTAGTGCCCTTTTATCGATGAATATATCTTGGCTCTTCACAACAAAATCAGGAGTAAGCCTGTGGAGTTTCCCGAAACGTAAGTAACTCTTCTTTTTCTCTTTCTCTCTCTCTCTCTCTCTCTCTATCTGTGTATCTATCTATCTATCTATCTATCTATCTATCTATCTCTCATTCACGCTTTCTCCTTCTCTTACTTTCTCCCTCTCTGTCTCTCTCTCTGTGAACCCTTGTGTGAAAGGCTGGATCTCTCTCCTGTTTAAGCCTGGCGAGTTAAGCCAGAGGAGCAGGCACGGCACGACATGAAGAAATCCCTCTTATACCGCTTCTTCTCACACTTATCTCACCCTATTCAGCAGCAGCAGCAGCAACAGAAGCACCCTCACTGCCACCCCTCTCCCTAAGCTAAATGCTAATGATTTGACAGGCAGTGTGCCCAGGGCAGGTGCCCAGAGGATTCACACCTGCTCATCTCTCACAACACTCTCACTCGTGGGTGCCTCTTTCTCTCTCTCCCTAAGCAAATGAAAAAATATAATACAGGATTGAGGGTGTACATAAGGAAATTCCACCCACGACTGGCAACCAGCTCAGAAATAAGTCCACACTATATTATGTGTTACAACGAATCTCTGGGTTGTGGTTGCTATACTTTTCAGTCAAAATGGTCAAAAGTCAAAATGGATTCTGTTCTCTATTCTCCTCAGTTGGTTGAGGGAGCGTCTACACTGATGAGGGAATCTGCCGTGAACATGAAGGGAGGTTCTGATGTTCTGCCAGCTGCTGCTGCCTTTAGAGCCAGAGTGTTTTTCAATTCAATTCAATTCAATTTTATTTATATAGCGCATTTTTACAAAAGGCATGTCACATAGCGCTTAACACAAGAGGCCCAATGAGCAACAGGGGTAAGGAAAAACTCCCTCGCAGCGTTTTTTGTTTTTACTTGTTATGGTAGAGGAAGAAACCTTGGGCAGTTCCGACGGCTCAAGGGGCTAACCCAACTGCCTAGGGCAGGTTTTCAGTCTCTCAGATGGCGGATAGTCCACTATTATTCCATTAGATACACATTACAAGAAAATTTTGGTAAATAAAGTAATATAGGAGTCCCATTAGAATCCCAGGATATAGTCCCATGTCATTAGGCGCAGTCAAGCCAGGGGCCAGCTAGAGGCTGTATCGATCATGTCAGGGTCATCTGTGAAGCTGAAGGCAGACCGCCCAGGAGAGAGATGCAGGATCAGGCAGTGGAGGGCAGGGGTGACCCTCAGCAGGGAGGCAGTGGCATGGACAGTGGAGTGGGTTGAGGACCATTCAGGAGTGCCGCCGGATCACGTTGGAAGAAGGTCCCAGGAGAACCCAGGAGGTGCAGGCGCAGGCAGTGGAAGGCAGTGATGACTCACGGCAGGGTGGTAATGGCATGGAAAATCAGAGAGGAGATGAGTTAGAACAGTCTCCATCAGATTTCAGAGAATGTGAGTTATATTGCATGTGAAACCATATACAGATGTTGGCTAAGTGAAGAGAGAGAAGTAAGTGGAGAGGAAAAGAGAGGAGGAGAAAGACAGAGTGAAAATTGTACGGTTTAACAGATGGGTGGATTGTGGCGGCATTAAACTATAGCAGCATAACTAAGGTATGATGTATAACAAGCCAACACCACCAAAGGAAATGGTCAGTGGCCACCAAGCCCTGGACAGGAGCTTACAGCAGAGGCAGTCCTTTCCAATAAAACCCTGAGGAGATGTGGCTTACCATACACCATCCCTAACTAAAGGGGTCAGTAAATAGAAAGGTTTTGAGTCTAGACTTAAAGGTGTTGAGAGTGTCCGCTTGACGAATGTTAGAAGGGAGTTTGTTCCACAGGACAGGCGCACAATGGCAGAAAGCTCTTCCTCCCATTGTTGATTTTGATATTCTAGGAATTACTAGGAGACCAGCATTCTGTGACCTTAGGGGTCTAGAAGGGTGGTAGGGAACAAGTAAGTCTTTAATATATGCTGGAGCAAGGCCATTAAGGGCTTTATATGTTAGGAGAAGTATTTTAAAATAAATTCGGCTTTTAACAGGAAGCCAATGTAAGGAAGCAAGGACAGGTGTGATATGTTCATATTTTTTTGTCCTAGTGAGTGCTCGTGGTTTTTGATGCAGCTAGTACCACATCCAGAGAACAGTGCATTGCAATAGTCAAGTCTGGAGGTAACAAATGCATGTATTAGTTTTTCTGCATCCTCAAAAGAAAGGAATTTTCTGACCTTGGCAATGTTGCGTAAATGAAAGAATGAGGTTTTGGAGATATGCTTTACATGACTATTTAAAGAGAGGTCTTGATCAATATACACCCCAAGGTTCTTGACCTTTGTGTTAGGTGTGAGTGAAAGGTCACTAAGTAAGCTCTGATGATGGGGTAAAGTGTTGGTCAGGTTTTTAGGGCCAATCAACATGACTTCAGTCTTATCAGAGTTTAAGCAAAGGAAATTATTAGTCATCCAGTTTTTGATGTCACTGAGGCAGGCAACAAGTTTTGTTACTGGCGTACAATCATTAGGCTTCATTGAAAGGTATAGTTGGGTATCATCTGCGTAAGAGTGGAAGGTAATGCCATGTTTTCTAATAACAGATCCCAAAGGTAGCATGTAAAGGGAGAATAGCAGAGGTCCCAGTACTGATCCTTGGGGCACACCATACTTGACTTCAGTGTGGCATGATGCTTCATTATGTGCATGTACAAACTGGTAACGTCCAGTAAGGTATGACCTGAGCCAGGCTAATGCAGAATCTTTGATGCCAATCATATGCTCAAGTCTATGTAGTAGGATGCTGTGATCAATAGTGTCGAAAGCAGCACTTAGATCCAGTAGGATTAATAATGAAATGCATCCATTATCAGATGAGATAAGGAGATCATTGTAGACCTTTACTAGGGCTGATTCTGTGCTATGGTATGCTCTAAAGCCAGATTGATAGGTTTCCTGAATGTTATTTGCGTCCAAGAAAGTACGAATTTGCTTAGACACTATTTTTTCAAGAATCTTTGAAATAAATGGGAGGTTGGATATAGGTCGGTAGTTAGCCAGGACATCAGGGTCAAGGTTGGGCTTTTTGATTAAAGGCTTAATGACAGATGTCTTGAAAAGTTTGGGAACATGTCCTGCTGCAAGAGAGTGATTTATAGTATTAAGTATCGGCTCAGCTAGGCTAGGGAGAGTAGCCTTAAGGAGATCAGTAGGAATTGGATCCAGTAGACAAGTAGAGGCCTTACTTGATGAGATCAGCTTGATAATTTCAGATATACTGGCAGGTGTAAACGAGTCCAGGTATGCTATAGGTCGGCTAGGAGTTGCTGTTTCCATTATAGGGGAACCAGCTGAATTTGATGTTTGAATGGTGTTATTTATTTTACCTCTAATACATTCAATTTTATCATTAAAAAAAATCATGAAATCATTACTGTCTAATGTTATTGGAATTGAGTGTGTCACTTCATTCCTACTTTTAGTTAAGCGTGATATTGTGTTAAAGAGGAATTTGGGATTGTTTTTATTATCATTTATAAGTGAGGAGTAGTATTCTGTTTTTGCATTATTAAGTGCTTTCTTATAGTCTTTTAGGCTGTCTTTCCATGCAAGATGGAACACTTCAAGTTTGGTGGCATACCATTTTCTCTCAAGTTTACGTGCAGCTTGCTTCATTGAGCGTGTCTGTGCTGTATACCATGGGGCAATTTTGTCTTGTTTTCTAATTTTCTTTTTAAGTGGCGCAATGGAATTTAATGTAGTGTAAAGTGCATCTATAACATTATCAGTTAATTGATCAACTTGAGTAGGGCTGGGAGGAGGGCCTTCTAATATGTATTGTGTCATTAAGGGTTCAAGAAGAGAAGGAATTTTATCTATGAAGTCACTTGTGGCTTGGGAGGTTATTCGTCTTGTGTGGTAGCAAATAGAGTTAGGGGCTGTAGAATCTATTGTAGTCTTTAGAGTTATTAGGGAATGGTCAGTTTTAAGAATAAGTGTGTGTGTGTGTGTGTGTGTGTGTGTGGACATCCTTAAACATCCTCTTGGTCATGGTGGGATATCTCCCCATGCTGCCCTCCCCCCAGCAGTACAGGTGTGTGTGTGTGCTGGAGTGGGTGCGGTGTGTGTGTGTGTGTGTGTGTGTGTGTGTGTGTGCTGGAGTGGGTGCTGTGTGTGTGTGTGTGCTGGAGTGGGTGCGGTGTGTGTGTGTGTGTTCTGGAGTGGGTGCGGTGTGTGTGTGTGTGCTGAGAGTCCTGCCGAAGAGGCTGTTTGGACAGGTTGTCACTGGCCAGTGCTGACATGTGCCTGTGCGGCCGCCTCTGTTTATGCTGCGTGTTATGTAGCCTTCTCTGCACAGACGTCCGAAAAGCCTTACATCATCCTCTCTCTCCCCACTCTCTCTCTCTCTCTCTCTCTCTCTCTCTCTCTCACTCACTCTCACTCTCACTCTCTCACACACACACAAACACACACACACATGGACACACACAGAGTGCTAGTTGATCAAAGATCTCCAGCATACACCCTGAATCTTAATAGTGAGATGTTTACCTTTTCAAGTACTTCATATTCTGTTAGACTTGTTAAATAAACATTCTCTCTGTTTAGTAGAGGCAAGACACAGGGTCTTTTTGTTGCCTGGTATTCTATTGCATAAAAAAAAAAAAATTGTGACCACAAATGAAAAAATGCTTACAATACCAGATGTGAGATTAGTTGTTCATCATTTTTAATATAACTATATGTAGCTATAACTAAGTACATGTATATGCATGTGTGTGTATATATATATATTTTTTTTTCTTTATAGTTGTGAATGTGAATGCTCTGTTTCCATGACATGACAAAGAAGAGCTTTCAATTTCACTTAAACACTGTAGTTAGCACTGATGGACACACTCCATTAGTTACTTGTGTTATAGTAGTGTTAACCTGGCTCTGGCCCTTGTGTGTGTGTGTGTGTGTGTGTGTGTGTGTGTGTGTGTTTGTAACAGCCCAACCATTAGCGACGAGCTGAAAAACCTCATCCTAACAATGTTGGACAAGAATCCAGACAACCGGATCACAATACCAGAAATAAAAGTAAGACCAATGCACCACCCAACAGAAGAGAACACAAACACCCAAACACAGCACCCCACCTTCTCTTATTGCGTAAATAGCCCTGGGCTGACGTGGGAAGCTGACGGTTGTCGACCTCCCACGACTCAGGCCCATTGGGACTGGTAATTGCGGCAGCATCGCAGGCACCAGCACCCGATGCTTGGGACTGGCTGCAAATCCCTCTGCCTTTCCTTGGCAGCAACCGGGGGATTTTAATTCCGCTCTGGAAACTTCCATTTTGCAGGTTGTGCCTAATTAGGGAGCAAGTGAGTGTGTGTGCGGGGTGTGGGGGTGGTGCAGAGGTGTCTGGCGTCAAGAGCAGAGCTGCCTCTCTCGCCCGTGTGGTTACCTGGACATGTTTTGCTCAGGCGCGAAGCTCCCTTTGCCCAGAGGTGATTAAAGTGCTGGACTAGGACTGTCAATCACCCTCTGTTTCACTCTCCTTTTTCTCTAATCGCTTTCTCTCTCACACTCTTTTCTGTTCACTCCCTCTCTTCTGTCTCTTGGCCTCTCTCTCTGTCTCCTCCACATCCCACTTATCTCTCTTTACCTTTCTTTTTTTTCATCTTTTTTTTCCCCCTCAATCTCTTTCTCCATTTACCTGTCTCCCTCCCTCCCTCCCTTCTCTTTGCTGCTTCAATCTTGACTGGTGGCCATTTAAGATGCATGAAAATACATTATAAGCTTAGTAAGAACTCACATCACTCAGGTCAGCTTATTAAAATTATACTAATATTGGTATATTTTTAGACATTTAATTCAGCCTTGCCCACTGTTTTTACATTTGGATAATCTCCTCTTCGTGGCCATTATGCTGCTGACCTGGTGGACTTTTTTGCGTGTGTGTAGTTGCACAGTGTCTATCCACACACACACACACACACACACACACACACACACAATCTTGGCTTCGCTGTGCACATGTACAGTTTTAAGTTAGCTCTTGAGTGCTGTAATGCAGCCAGATGTTTATGTAACCTGCAGTGTGTTGGTGGATGCCTAAGCAACTCCTGCGTATTTACATAGTGTTTCTGGATACTTATGTAAACATGGCGTTGCCACGCCGGGACATTGCTGACCGTTTATGTAAATGGATATTGTCACAGTGCCAGATAGAGATGCAAAGACTCTGCATTTCATGTGTGAAGATGCATGACTGGTGTGTTGTGGATTGTGATGTAGGTGGGTCTTGTGGTGTTGGTCTAATATATCTACGTTTGTTTAGCTTGTGGTGTTGTCCAAAGCAGCTTACAAAGTTTTAACACTGAAGTGCTATTCAAAAAATCTTAACAAAAGTAAATGCTCATGCAACAAAAAAATGTAAACATACAAAAACACAACCCAAATCATTAATTAGGTAATTACAGGGTGGACAAATATATTGTACTGTATGTGTAAATACTGAAATATTTAGAAATGATATGCAACATATGTATTAATGAACGATACACACTTCATTCCACCAACAAAAACATCAGCACTGGATTTGAAAGTTGTCTGAGACACATTGGGGGCTGTGTTTATCAACATGATTTTATGGGTGTCAAATGATTAGAATAACAGAGGAACAACACTGTCAAGTAGTCATAAATATCATCAATTTCATTATCAAAGTAATTTATCAAAGTATTTATGACTTTGATATTTATCAAAAGAAAATATCAGAAATATCAAAACATTGCAATAGAACTGAATACATCATTTACAACCCTTGATTTGAGTTGCACCTGCACATATAACCAAGTGCTTTAGATTTCCTCTGCACTGAGATGCAAAGGGGCATTTTTCTTTTCATTTACACAAATGAATGGTGGACAATATGGTTCGTTATGTTTTTGATTGTAGTTCCTGGGCTCTAAACTGCATGTGTGTGAGTGACAGTGGTGTGTTGTGTGCTAGCTGGACCCATGGCTGACACAGAAGGGAGCCAACCCACTGCCTCTGGAGGAGGAACACTGCTCTGCTGTGGAGGTGACGGAGGAGGAGGTGCAGAACTCCGTCAAGTGTGTGCCCAGCCTGTCTACCGTGGTGAGTAGAGTGTGTGCGTGCGTGTGTGTGCGTGCGTGTGTGTCTTACTTTGCAAAGAATGGAAGCCGTTTCATCACGATTGCATCATGCCCCTGTGGTGTAATGACTTCCCCTTATTTGTCCCTGGTCTGGTGCTCCCCGGGGTTGCCTGCATCAGATCCTGGTGAAGTCCATGCTTAGGAAGCGCTCGTTCGGGAACCCCTTCGAGTGTCCGAGCCGGAGGGAGGAGAGGTCCATGTCTGCCCCTGGAAGCCTGCTAATGTGAGTAGTCCTCCATCTCAGTACAGCTCAGTCTTCCACGCATACATACACAACACATAATGATCTATGCTGAACCTGAATGCTTAATGCATAAAACATTGACACTGACTCAACCACACACATACCAGCACAGAAATATGCAAATTATGTTTCTTACATATGTGTATCATACATGTATGCTGTATGTACATACAGACTTATACACTACTGTATGTATACACACACAGTCACACATACATAAACACACACACTCACATGTGTACAGGAAACGCACATACACATTCATACAAATACACACCTGTCCAGTTATCCTATACCTGTTGTCCGTTAATCTTATCTTTTCAGTCATCTGTGTCTATCTCCTGTGACACAGTGAGCGCTTCTCATTCCCTCTATACTCTGCCCATCATCTAATTACTCCCTTTCTGACCACAGTTCCAACAGCTGGACCAGCCACCAGTCAAACACGCCGCACCACCAATTTGTGTTTCCATGGTACCTTGACTCACTGACTCACGGCGCAAGACAAGGCATTTCTTTTCAGCCGCCATTGTTTTTTGTTTTTTTTTTCACGCTGTTTCCATGAGACCGGAGAATATTTCGGATCGTTTCGGGTGCTTGTGTAGGCTGAGGTCAGGCAGCACCTTGAGGCTCTGTCTGCTTGACCCCTGGCTCATCAATAATCTAGGTGAAAAGCCCTTTCATGCAACTCCAAGAGCTTGAGGGCAAAATATTCTAGGCTGTGCAGACAGCACCAGTCGCATTTTTGTCGATTCCCATCTTCTTGGAGCACCAGCCTCCCCACACAGAGGCACCCTGCTGTTCTGTGTGTGACTGTATTCCCCTCCACACCAACTGTACACAAATCTATACGAATGTGTGTCTGCTTGTGTCAGCAGAGCTTACGCAGGAGGCCTTTTACACACTGCCTGTTTTCCTCTTCCCTTCATATCTAGTTTTTTCTTAGATGTTTTCTCTCCATCTCTTCCATCCCATGTCTTTTTGTCTTCACCAAGCCATTTTTCTCACTTGATGTTTCCCTGTAGCAATTATTGGCAAACGCATTTCTCTTTTATACTATCTCTTATTCCGGATTCTTCTTTTTTCATCTTTTCGCAAAGGTGTGGCCATTGTTTATCTTTCTCCCTCTCTCCCACCGTGCAGAAGTCTTTGAGGCATTCTCTGCGCTGCTGTGACATCTGGACACTGCTGTGCCCTGCCCACACTCTCTCTCTCTCAGATTTGGCACAATTCAAGATGGCCGCTCCAAAACACTACACCCATCGAGGAGTGGAGACGTCCGTCTCGTTTGGTTTCATTCACTTAACCAAAGTTGCTTTAATAACATGGCCTTGTTGCCAAAGGCCAGTGTTTAATCAAAGGATGCACCTGTGTTTGCAACAGCAATCAGACAGCAAATAGAGTGTGAGTCTCACTGCTGAAGATGTGTGTCTACTGAGAGTCACACACAGAAGCCTTTAAAGGCAGTTTTTGACTGCAAACACACACACACAGCAGAATAGTCAAACATCAAGCCTGCTCTGAGTCTGTGCCTTTCGCAAGGAGGCAGGCAGAGCAGACATCCGTGCCCGCGTTCTACATTCCGGGAACATCAGCTTGCCAGCTCTGCTAATGTTTAAATAACCCCCTGGGTGTTTGGGATCTTGTTCAACAGAAACCCGATTGTTATCTTCACATAGATCACATAGATGTTAGTGGCGCGGATCATTCATCACTGCGCAGAGTAAGGACGGATGACTTGTCAGCCGACATGCCAGATAAAACATCAGAGCAAAGGTCACAGAGCATTAGGCTTATCCCCATACTGAATGTTTCGTGCGTAAACATGGTCCTGTTGTGTTTGTTTACAGTGTCTAAAGCAGGTGGGTGTGGCACAAGGACAGACATGGACTCTTTCTCTGGAGTCCTTGGAAACTCCCCAGTTTTTAAAAAGGCACCACACCGCCCCCTACTGGACATAGCCACTGCCAACTATATTGGGCAGGCAACTCATTTGAGGTGCACTAGTAGCTTGATGATATCTTCAAGTCTCAGTTTGCATAATGCAGTGTGAATATGGACATCACAAGTTATCTGAAGCATGCTTCTTTTCAGTGCGTAACTGGTTATACAGGGTTCATTTGTTGATCCATTTTGTTCAATCGTGAGCTTGAAATGAGCAATGGATTCTCAGGGTTTAGAAAACTGATTAAAATGTTAATGTGATTAAAAATCTGTGCTCCTTGAAATGTATTTATTTTATTTAAACCCTTTTTCAAACTATACTACATCTTGGTACTATGCAGTTTCTGTGTCACTGTTCTGTACTGTACAGTGCGGTTGCTCTTGTGCCTTAGCTTGTATTTTTGCTATGAGAGAGATAACATGTGGCAAATTCAAAGCAAACTGGTGGCAGACCGCCAGAGACCCAACGGTCAAAAACACCAGAGGACACCTGGCAGCCACGTCATTGGACCACCAACATTTTGCTATTTGGGGCGTGCCACCAGGGGATTTCATGATTCTCGTTATTCCTGTTTAAAAACATTTCATGTTAAGTCGTTAAAAAGTCCATAGAAAAGGCATGGAAATGTCTTGTGGTAACTAACAGGTGGTAACTTCATCTTCTAAGTGTCTGTAACACCAAGTCTAACTGAGGCTTTGACCACATGGGTATTGTCCTTTTGAAATCACCATCATCTGACCTTACTTGTTATTGATTTTCATTTATCTGGCATGTGGGAATCGCAGTCAAAAGCAAACAGACGTGACTGCGGGACTTAACAATGGAGTGAGTGGTTGGTCTTTCAAAGGGACACGTCCAACGCTGTTGATGTTTGGCAAATAGCGGTGGTGGGAAGCACCTAACAACACCCCTCAGCTGTTCTAAAACCAAGGTTCACAGTCTCAGAAGGAGGGTTGGCCACGCTGGTGACTGCACACATTGATAAAGAAATGAGAAACACTGCTGAAATTTAAAGCAAGAAGAACAGAAGTCTTTTGGTGATTAGTCTTTTCCCTTGTGATTGACGCTTCACTACCTCCCCATCTCTCACATATAATTCACCTGTCACTCCTGCTGTCCATTTCTTCCATGATCACCGTATCTCGTTCTCTCTCGTTCATCACTCTGCCCATCCTCTGTCTCCTCTCTCATCATCTCTCTCCTCTCCATCCTCCCATCTCTCTGTTTTCTCACTCTTACTTTTTTTTGTCCTCCTCTAATGCAGGGACTCGTGGCCGTTTCGCCCTTCTCTTAAACTACACCCTTCCTTAAGGTAACTTGGTCTAGTGTGTATGTGCGTGTGTACATTATGTGTATGTACGCAAGAGTCTCTGTCAAACCGCACCCATATGATGTCCCTGCGCCTCCGCCCTCCCCATTGATGTGTGTTGTCCCAAAGGCAAGCAGATGACGCACTGTGTCTCTCGGCCTTCCCTTTCCCTTCTCTGGAGCTGTTCCATCCATTGGCTGTTATTGTGGCCCTTGTCTGCTGCGGTAGCTCTGTTGCCAGATGTGTGTGTGTGTGTGTATTGTTGCTGCTGTGTGTTCCGTGCATTCCATGGTGTTCACCGCACTGGCCGGCCTGACCCCTCATCCCTCCCCGCATCGCTTCCCCAGGCTCCGTCCGCCCCGAATCTCTGTGACTGGCCCCCCGCCGTACTTCTCTCTGTAGTCTCATCAGTTTCATCAGTTGGACAAGATGGATGGATGAACAGATGGAGGGATGGGTGGTGCTCTGTCATCCGTTGAAATGCTCAGCTTGTGCTCCAGGTTTGGCAGGAGTCACTGTACTGCCTTGGCCATGTTCATTATCAGTCATCAGCGGGTGATGGATGTCCCCTCTCCCCCACCACCCCCACACCCCGGCCAATCTCTCCTCTATTTCCTCCGTAAATACTCTCTCACTTCCTTCATTTCCGCCCTCCTTTCTTTCCTTTCCTCCTTTCATCCCTTCTTCCCCTGTTTGCCCATGTTTGATCATCCTCCCCGGTTTTCCATTCGCAGCTTCAGGTCTGGAGCACACGTCTGACGCAGTGTCTGCTTCTGTGTGGAGTTAAAGGATTTGAAAGGATTGAGAGGATTCATGTTTGTTTTGTGTCTCTCCGTCTTTCTCCCTGTCTTCTTTTGTCTTGTTTCTCTCTGCTTCTTCCTCCCTCCCTCTCTCTGTCTCTGTCTCTGTCTCTCACTCTCACTCTCTGTCTCTCACTCTCTCTGTCTCTGTCTCTCTCTCTCTCTCTCTCTCTCTCTCTCCTAGAAAAGGGAGCAGTGGCGAGGCGGGACGTGAGGCTGAGCTGGAGGACCTGCATGAAGACGAGCCCCCGTCCTCCTGAGAGCCGCCCCACCCATTACTCTCACACTTTCACAGCCGGCTTCAGTGGTTCCCTCAACAACCCCCACCCACCCCCGAATGAGTTTAAAGTGTACTTTTAGCTACACCACTCAACCCATGTCAAAAAATAACACTGCTCCACACTTTATTCTTCATATGCATAAGCTTGACCTCCAACCTTGGGGGATGACCTCTGCCACCTCAACCAAGGACATTCACTTGCATTCATGTGCAAATCCATTTCAGCTGACAGGATGCACTTGTGGAGAGCTGGTTGTCCAGCCGAAAGCTGAAGCGAGTCCCGTCAGAGTGGTGGCTTTAGCCAGCCTGCGGCCTCCCTCTGTTACAGGATCTGGATCTGAGCCTCTCCCCACCTGACATATCTATCATGGATGAACTCATCATGACACCTAGAGAGAAAACAGAGAATCAGTGGACAGGCAAGCAGACCTCGGTCTGTCTCACAGGGTTTACTTGCATACACGCAATGAGAGGAAGGACTTGGGCAGCCACAGGGCCTGGTTGCTGCCTACAGAAATGTTTGTCTGGTATCTCATGTGAATGTGTGTGTGTGTGTGTGTGTGTGTGTGGGTGGGTGTGTGGGTAGGTGGGTGTTTGTTGTACAGTTTGGCAGCGTGGCCTTTTCTTTATCAGTCAGCATGCGCTCGCAATGCCACAAGCATCAGATGGTCATTGCTGCCAATCAAAGCTGTCAAGACAGAAATAACCTTTTTGTGCATGTAAGTATGTTTGATTGTGTGAGTATCCGTGTTTTTCTTTTTTTGTTGCTTTATCAAGCTTTTTCTAGGAAAAAAGAAATGAAAGAGCTCAGTGGACTTTGCCGAGTCATACCACGGATGCTGAATAATGAGAGGTCAATGCTATATAGCCTCTTCTGGAGTCTTGTTGCACCGTGTGTCACATGTAAATTTTGTATGTGTACTTGCCAGTGTCTAGTGTTTACTGTCTGTGTGTCCCCTCTGCTTGGCCACCAGGGTCAAGCAATATATCCGCTCGCACAACTTGATTATTATTTATTTTTGTCATACACGCTTCTGATTGTAACTCTACAATGTACTTAAACCAAATTCACTATTATTCCCAAGTTGTCAAAATGATCCTGAATGTCTATTTGCATTGACACAATGAATCACAAGATCACATCAGATCATGAAGGTTGTACATATATGTTGTCTTCTCTTCATATACTGGAATAAGAAATACACCTGCAGACAGCAAAAATCCACTTTCAGACACTGTTGATAATTACACTTGCAAGCAGAAATCTGAATCTGGTTACTCAGTATGGCGTATGGTGAAGAAGGATGACAAACTGAGAAATGTGTAAAGTGTGAAATCTTTCAAACCCTTGCATTTCCTTTCGCAGTGTGCGTTCTGCAAGTGCTTTTGTAAAGAGGACCATATTGATTGAGTGGGTTGGTGTGCCATTTAGATGAGAATGCGTATCCTTTCATCCTCTGTCTATCCTCTGTGATATCTCTTTCTGTCCTGTGTTTTTGACCCCTGTGTTCTTGACCCTCGCCATTTCCAAAAATATATGGACTAATTGGGAGTACAAACAACAATTAGAGAGTGTGTGTGAGAAAGAGAAATCAGTGACTGAGTAAGACTTGCCTCTCCAGTCTTTTGGAAAAATGATCTTCCCTGTGCGCGTGAATGCTATAATCAGCAGTGTGGCGGCTTTCAGGATTGTTGTCCTTCGGGCGAGAAAGACAGTGTGTCGTTGTCTGCCACATCCACAGCCTCTTCCTTTGTAGAAGGGGCTGGCAGCTTGCACTGCTGCATTGTGCCCACAATCAAAGCATGTTGATAGATCATTTTCATCCCTGGAGGAGAGACGGGGAGGGGGGGGGGGGGGAAGGATGCAGCAAAGGATTTTGAAAAATGGTGATTAGCAATCCAATCAAAACACCCAGTTTCTCTGAACACAATGAATCAACATTGCCCTAGTTTCTCTTCACAATAGAATGTGCACCCCTACCTGGCTCATATCCTCTGCCTATGTACAGCTTTCAGTGTTCATTCAAAACACTTGATTGGCAATGTGAAATACCTATTGTGGTTCTGTAATCTGAGCGCAAATTGATCTCCATGTGAATTCACTGTTAAAATGCTGAGACATCATACAGCAGTGGTTAACACAGAGGTTTTCTGGTATGCATGTGACAGGGAGGAAGTAAAAATAGGCCTCTTTGCTTTTTGCTGATGAAAAAAGGACTGGTCAGTTTATCAGTTCTGTGACGTGGAACCCGCACAAATTGCTTCTGTGGTAACAGAAGAACAAACAACCAACACACCCCCAATTAGACTTATGCTCAATGACTAACACATATATATTTGATGTGCACAATATCAAATGAAAGCCAACTGTGGGTATATGCTTCCTATGGCACACTTGAAGAAGTCCTTTATCTGACTAAACAATAGGGACCACCGGATGCTCCTATCCTCTAATGACTCACTGATCCTGAAGTTGCCATCTTCATCTGACAGATGGTGTTTTGCCGCTCTCTCCCCTCACCCTTTCATCCTTCAATCTCCTCCACCTTCTCTCCTGTTGCCTGTTGACTTTCCATCCTTCATTTCCACCAGCTGCAGTTCCTTGGGGGAAAAAGTGAATGGGTTCATGGTAATCCATTTTTACCCTCATTGGTGTGATGAACACTGCAGATCAAAGTGGTTCTTTTCTCCATCTTTGTTTTGTTGCCCTTTGCAATTCTCCTTATCTACCTGAAATTAGTTTCTATGTAAAAAATATTTAAACCCATGCCACTAGACCTACCTGTATGAAAATGGCTCTGCACTGCACTGATGCTGTTAAGCCTGTTATACTCTATGCACCTCAGTGTTGTCTTGACCTGACCTGTGGCATAGCTTTGGCTCTCCTGTTCCCTTAAGCTAACACTACACTAGCACAGCTCTGCCAAAATCAGACCTTCATAGCTTCAGCAGTTACCGTATGGCGATGCTGTTCTTCCCTGTTATGTGCACAGTCACAACCCCTTCTACTTTCTACATTGAGTCTACTCAAGAATGTTGGGATAAATGGGATCGGCCATTCCAGCTGGCATTGTACTGTACACTGTACAACCGAGCATCATGAAACACATGACATCATGAATGGCATTCGTCTTATATTTTAATCAATATTTAATCAACATCGTTTTTCTTTTCATATGGTCGTTCTGACTATTCCAAAAAAGCAGAGCTAAGACAAAAAAATGAATGCAACTATAACTATTGTATATAAACTTTCATAAGGGTAATGTGAGGTACTGAGGTACTCTTGTCTCTAGTTGACTCCAAATGCAAGGGAGACACTGTTACTGTTGCAGTTCAATTGTGAATATCCATCCAAAGGGCTTTGTGAGACCAGAGTGATATTGTACAGCATGTAGCCCGAAGTCACTGTCATGTCCGCATTTGTGCAAAACGACCCATTAGAGCAGGACGCTCCTGCCTGTGTCTTAGTGCCTGTCTCTGGTGTGTGTTTAATGGCTGTCTGTGCCCTTCTGCCTAATCCTGAATGTACACGTCTCTCTCACACAAAAAGTAAGCATGACAAAATAAAATGAAGAATGCAACTTGCCACAATGTAAATATGTACTGATGTATACAAAGAGGATATTTTTTGCATGCTTTTTGTACATTTAGACATAATCAAAGACAATAAAAGATATCACACCTGACATCTCAGTAGTCTCTTCATCATCAGATGTATTTTGCGTCGTTTACTTCTATGTGTGTTTTATGGATGGGCCTGTTTGGTCTTGAGGAAAAACTGCACATAATCGCATGTATAAACAAAAGTACCTGATCAACATATCATATTAACGTGCCAGATTAATCACAAAAGAAGTGTTCTTCACCATGAACATGACTTGAGTGAATGTGATGTAGGCCTGGTAAATGATCCGTCTAAAAATAAAATAAAACATAAAAATGTGATCAATTATAGGACTTTACTATAGTTAAATGCAAAATGTACTGCCATGTGATGCCCATTTTTGCAAACGTTTATCCAGTTGTTCAGTGTGTCTCCCAGTGCCATGATTGAAGATTTAAGTGTCAGTAGTCAATCCTGTGAACGTAAATGTCCAGAGTCATCAAATAGATGGGTGATGAAATGACATTCATGGTTTCCTTCAATGTTATCAATGCTGAGGCTTTCTAGCCTATATTGGTCATAGACACAGTTCCCTCTTGTGCCTGTGACTCAGAGCCATTTGTCTTCACGGGGAACAGAAATGAAACAGCTTAAGTATTAGCTGGAAATGGTACTGTATGACATACAATGCGTGTATGTGATTGTGTGTGTGTGTGTGTGTATTTTGGGGCTATTCATACCAGCAGACCAGCAGTGTTCAGAAGAACAAACATACAAACACAGTTGATAAGATTGATAGTTGTTTACATGCCATTGCATCTATGTAATACAGAATGATTCCTCAGAAGATATATTACAGCAGCACATGGTTTCTCTCACCCTCCACAGGTAAACAAAAGAGCTTTGCTGCCTTTCTCTTTTCTCTCTCGGATGAGCACCAGGCTGAGTGGGAGAGCTGCAGGTTAAGGTCTGCCATCACCTTAGTTCTCCCTTTGTCTCTCTCTCTCTAGGTTTGTTTGAAAAAGACAAGTTCTGCCAGCAGCACCCACTACTGTGTTGCCAAGGTAACTTATCAGGGATATGGATGGTTGGATTCTGTTTCCACAGAACTGCTGGTGTAACATTTCTTATGGGCTTGTTTGAAATGCTGGTTGAAATGCATGCAGGGATGAATTCAAAATGCATGAAACACCACAAGGTTAATTCAACAGAAACAATGGTGGCCTGAACCCTTTGTTGCACAGCTGGAAATGTTATCACTTTCACTGCAGGTCTGATTAAATGCATAAAACGAGATTTTCTTTATGACTTCTTACTCTTATGCATTGAACTGAAGGTGGCGACTGTGCTCACTGTCCAAAAAATATTGCACTTTGCAGTAGGCCTACAAGGCAGTATTTTTGCATCTTTTTAGTACTTTTTTTTTACATGAATTACATTAGCCTACGTCAACACAGACAAAATGCCGTTTTGATAACTTTTTCATAATGAACAAACCAGCCATAAGACCATTTATATAATATAGGCCTAGGCTAATGTAGCCTAATAAAGATCTATGTCTATTTTTACATTTACATTACATTTATGCATTTAGCAGATGCTTTTATCCAAGCGACTTACAAAAAGAGGATAACAATCAAGCTACATAGCAGAAACCTTAAAGAGCATAGTGCTAGGGAATAGTGCTTCAGTTCAATTTCGTGCTAGGATAGAAGATGTTCTCTGAATAGCTGGGTCTTTTTGAAGCTTTTTGAAGGCCTCCAGAGATGGCCCTGTTCTGATTGTTTTTGGTAGGTCATTCCACCATTTTTATGGAGACAGACCCTCATATCAAACAAGCCCATTCATATGTCTCTGTTTATAGTTAACACAGCAAGCTAGTGCTTCAGTTCAACAGAAAAAGCATTGTAATTACACAATTTTGCTTTCTGTTGATCTGTTGCCAGGACTGAGCACTCAGTGGTTGCCAGACTACCGACGTCATTTTCCCGCGACGTAAATGTAATTTACCACGTGGGTCAGATTCCTCTTGAGGGGCGAGGTAAACAACCGTTCTTAATAGAATTTTTCTTAATTTAGCTATAATTTCTCAGATTTTGTTATTAATTTGCCCTTGAACCCCAAAGAGACGGGTTCATTTCGCTCAGAATTTTTCATCAGATCATGCCCTACGACCCTGATATTCCACCGGCGAAGAGATTTAAGCCGGGGTCTCCTTTTTTCTGCCTTGACAAGAAACCTGGAATGCTGCTACCCAGAAAGGGAAATGGAACTGTACCTATAGACGTCCAGAGAAAACATCTGCCAATATACCAAGCAAAATCTCAACTTATTAACCAGCTGAGACAACTACACAACGCTGTACTAATAGGTAAGAACAAGTAACGTAAACCGCCTTATTAGCGTTAGCTATCCTCTTTGCTAATCGATGTATACTACCTAAAGACAGTGGTACATTTTGGATAACGTTATGTCGTAAATTTGCATCATCCCCATGCAAAATTATCTTTTTCGTTTCAGGCGAAACAGGATCTGGTAAAACCACTCAGATTCCTCAGTACTTGTACGAAGCTGGCATAGCGCGACAGGGCATCGTAGCAATAACTCAACCTCGCCGTGTCGCTGCGATATCCCTAGCAGGAAGAGTTGCGGAAGAAAAGAAAACTCAGCTTGGAAAACTGGTGTGTTTCTCAAACTCCATTAATGTTTAACCTTATTTGGGCACGACTCGTTGTGAACGTTTACGCGAGCGCGTTTGTTTTTGCTCTTAGGTTGGTTACACAGTACGATTTGAAGATGTAACTTCACCAGAAACCAAACTGAAGTTTATGACGGATGGCATGCTTCTCCGGGAGGCTATCGGAGACCCTCTTCTTTTGCGGTACACTGTGGTTGTTCTGGATGAAGCTCATGAGAGGACCGTTCACACTGATGTACTTTTCGGTGTGGTGAAAACTGCACAGCAGAAGCGGCGTGAACAAAACAAACAACCCCTAAAAGTACGCAATTGCATTATTCATCCCATGTTGGTTTATTAATTTGACATCATCTGACTTGGAGGGCCATTTTTTTTTTTTTTAGGGATTTTTCAATTTCATCTCACTTATTCACATGCTCTCCCTAATTCCAGGTCATAGTGATGTCTGCCACTATGGATGTGGACCTGTTTTCCCAGTACTTCAACAAGTCCCCTGTTCTGTACCTAGAGGGAAGGCAGCATCCAATTCAAATCTACTACACAAAGCAGCCTCAGTCAGACTACCTTCAGGCTGCACTGGTGTCCATATTTCAAATCCACCAGGTGTGTTAAAGACAAGACACACCACTAACACTACGGTAGTTACCATGCAATGGTTACAATTTATACAAAACTGGTCAGTGGTCATTTTATGTGTCTATGTCTGTGTCACAGGAAGCGCCTCCATCCCATGACATCCTGGTGTTCATGACGGGCCAGGAGGAAATTGAGGCTCTGGCGCGCACCTGTCGCGACATTGCTAAGCATCTTCCAGAGAACTGTGGGCCAATGGTGGTCATCGCTCTGTATGCTGCACTCCCTCCCGCTCAGCAACTCAGGGTCTTCCAGCCTCCCCCAAAGGTACCATGGACTAGGTTTTATTTTACTGAGGATCAGCTGAGAAAGAAAGTTCACATTCAGATGTGTGTGTGGTTGTTTAGTGTGTTTTCTGAACACAGCAGCAGTTTTAAATAGAAGTCACACCAATGACTAATCTCTTATGTCATTTTTAGGGCTGCAGGAAAGTCATCCTCTCCACTAACATTGCAGAGACGTCCATCACCATATCTGGGATCAAATACGTAATTGACACAGGAATGGTTAAAGCAAAGCGGTATAATCCAGGTACACCCTCTAATTCTGTTGAGTTCAACTACACCTGCACTGACTTTTCCTTGACATGCTGTACTGTTACGACAGATTATATGGAATTGTTGCACTTTAAGTTTTGGCACAATCCTCTCCCACATGATTACTGTATGCATGTTGAAGCAAATCTACAGCCTTTTAATCCTTTTCGTTCCTGCTTGGCAGACAGCGGTCTGGAGGTGCTGGCAGTTCAGCGGGTGTCGAAGGCTCAGGCCTGGCAGCGCGCCGGCCGGGCAGGCAGAGAGGACTCAGGCTCCTGCTACCGCCTCTACACCGAGGACGAGTTTGACAACCTAGCCAACATGACAGTGCCTGAGATCCAGAGGTTAGAGGAGTTTTCTTACACACCTCAGACACACATCTGGGGTGAACACAGATTGCACTACAGTCGTGTTGAAGGGATCTTGAGTCAACTTGCTTCCCATGGGTGGCTAGCACAAAACTTGGAACATTACACTGTTATGTTTAGCGAATGCACATTTTAGGCAAAACAAGTTTTACATGCCACTATTTACTCAGTTTGCAGGGCTAAGCAACGTTCTGTTTTTTTCTCTCACAAGCTCCCTCTAAAGACTGCTGTATTGCATTGTATTGCACTGCATTCTATTGGAGGCGGACCGCTGCTGTTGAACATTGCAAATGCTGTATCTACCATTGTAGGCCACAGTGGCGCATTCTAAACTGTCCGTTCGGCCTGTAATGACTCACGTTAGCATCCTAAACAGTATGAAACGGATTAATTAACTGAAAAATGTTGCTTAGTGGGCCTTTAACCCTACCCCTATGTGTTTAACCAGACAGTAACATGGATGCCATCATTGGTTGTACCTAGGTTCGATAAGTAGTAGTGATTCGCTTCTTGTTTGTCAGGAGTTTTAAAGACAATGAAGGAGTCTGTCTCCAGACACACATATACATTTATCTAGATACACATAGTTTATATACCACCATGGATTTAGTTCAACATAATATAGCATTTGCCAACAAGTTGAGAATCAGATATGGCCATGTTCTTTCTAGTCAGTCCCAAACCCATATACAGGTAAGACTGTTACAGAATACCTAGACTAATACCAACTATGGTTACACATGTTTTTGCATTTAGATGTAACCTTGCCAGTGTGATCCTCCAGCTGTTGGCTTTGGGCATTCCTGATGTGCTTAACTTTGATTTTATGTCTAAGCCCTCCCCTGGTGAGTCAAAATACAATCCTTTAACACTGTTTAAAACTCTGTTATTTTACTCATGTTACAAGCCTATTATTTTGAAGGGAAAAAAACACTAGAATATTTTATGATGTGTGGATTAAGTGTCAATAAGTACAGTGTATAAGAAACACTATTAAGTGCTGTTAATACTGTATTCTTATTTCTGGCAGTTCTTGCACATGCACAGAGTCTGTTGTGTAAGATGGTTGTGTTTTACAGAGTCCTTGCGCATGGCCGTTGAGCAGCTAGAGCTGCTTGGGGCAGTGGAGCGAAAGGATGAGCATGTGTCACTGACTCCACTGGGCAAGAAAATGGCAAACTATCCTTTGGAGCCCCGGTTCTCCAAGGTGAGTGCCCATAGTACCCCAGGACATGTTTTGAGCATGTTACATTAACAGCATTTCAGGCCTTTAAACCTGTTTCATACTGTACGTGTTTCATACTCAAGTTTTGTTTCTGATGCTTACCTTCAAGAAATTAGCAACTGTGTTAGCCGACACGTAACTGGTTGCTGATTCATGCATCTTGACCACATTATTAATATTGTCCTTGTTGCCCACAGACCATCCTGCTGTCCCCAGATTTCTCCTGCACTGAGGAGGTGTTGACCATTGTGTCCCTGCTCTCGGTGGACTCTGTGCTCTACAATCCTCCAGCGCGCAGGGAGGAGGTGCTAGCTGTGCGCAGGAAGTTCATCTCCAGCGAGGGTGATCACATGACGCTGCTGAATATCTATAGAGCATTCAAGAAAGTCAGTGGAAACAAGGTTAGCCAAGTTAGTGTGAATTTTGCATGGAGTTAGCTGTTTATACTATACACATACTTGTGCAATTTGTGCTTTCCGTCCATTCTAGGTATTTCATACATTCTGTATGTAGGCAAGTAATTTACTGATTAATCTGCTTCTGCTCATGATGCTCTGCTGTGATGCAGGAGTGGTGTCGGGAGAACTTTGTCAACAGCAGGAACATGGGTCTAGTCTCTGAAGTCCGTGCCCAGCTCAGGGACATCTGCATTAAGGTACAGAGATATTAAAACTTAAAATTGACTGTCAAAGTAAACTGCATGTTATATAGTAGCAGAGTGTTGAGCACGTTTACCTCTGTAATATTCAACAATATCCTACCCTTAGTAGTGTATCCCTCTGTAATTCTTCACAGCTGGGGTTGAAGCTGGAGTCGTCTCAGTCTGACTTGGGGACTGTCCGCCGTTGCTTGGCCCACGGACTCTTCACCAACG
Organism: Limnothrissa miodon; assembly: GCA_017657215.1. NCBI lineage: Eukaryota > Metazoa > Chordata > Actinopteri > Clupeiformes > Clupeidae > Limnothrissa > Limnothrissa miodon. The sequence goes on along the minus strand of JAGFZM010000007.1, from coordinate 2,768,448 downwards.
CCGCAGAGCTCCAGCCGGATGGCAGCTACCTGGCCCTGGACACTCACCAGCCTGTGAGCATCCACCCATCCTCTGTCCTCTTCCAGGCCAAGCCGGCATACGTGGTGTTCAATGAGCTGCTTCACACTTCACGGTGCTACATGAGAGATCTGTGCCTGGTAGACGCTGACTGGCTGCAGGAGGCAGCCCCAGAATACTTTCGGCGCAAGCTCCGCACTACCAAGAGCTAGTGTTCACCTCCGGGGGGCGCCATAACCACAGTTTTCAAGTAACCTCAAAAAACTGAGAAGAGGAGTGTACATAGAAACACAAACTCAACTACGCATGATGCTATGGATGTCCACACTGGAGAAAAAACGACTTGCCAATCATCTTAAAGAATTACTATTTTTTCTTCCAGAGAGAAAAATGTTTTTTTTTTTTTTTGTTCCCCCTTTTAGATTTAAATATTAATTTACAGGGACATGAACTACTGTTAACCCTGGCACTGAGGTTTACATATTCAACACTTCAAAAACTGGTTTTGGACTTCTCAGTTTATTAACAGTAGGATTCTATTAAAGGAACGTTTTTTTGCAGTCTCATTTCTGGACCTTTCGGAACCATCATGTCCATACTTGGTCACCTTGCTTTTCAGTTTTCAGTTTTTACTTTTCGATGAATGAGAGTTTCCATGTTTCCATGTATTCTTTGGAATGTTAGAAGTTTAATGTCATCTTAGTGCATCAAATGCATGCAACTGAACAGCAGATAAAACGACAGAAGGTATTGATGTACCTGGACCTGTACATACATAGATATGCTATGCATGTAAATTTAAAAATATATATGGCCACTCAGGTTTTTTGATACATGAATGCAGTGTATCAGAACTTAAAGTACAAAGCTTTGAAATTCAAATTGTTTCACTTGTGGAGATGAACATTTTAGCTCTTGCGTAGTGCATTTTAGATTAAATAATCTATCTTTTAAATTAAGATGTTTAATTGGTTTTCTGCTACACAGGAAAACATTCTATGTTAGACTGCCTCTTTGCAGTGCTGTAGGATGGGGTGGTAAGTCACAAAGGGCATGGTCACAGATTCATGTTTTGAGATACAACAGACACTGCTGAATTGTAAATCACCTTGTTTTCACCGTGGACCAGGAAGGATATCTTGAATACCAATAAACGAAAATGAAATACTTTAGTGCATATAGATAGATCACTCTTAAGTGCTCTCGCTCAGTAAGCTGCTGTTGTATTTTGAGGATTAGACCTTCGCACTTTTATAAAAAGCAGGTGCATGCTTGAATAATTCACAATGTTGCCATAATTCTGAATGTGTTATTTAATTCGAAAGCAGTTTGTAATTAAAATATTTGATAATGGTGCATTTGTTTTGGATGATTTTGTGAATTTAAAAATCCGAACGTAAAATTTAATTTACCCACTTGTCGGAAGCTAAGATCAGATCGTCTTCAGTAGGGTGCCTTGATAGCCTCCATAAAGGCACTGTAGTTTTCAGTGGAGGCTCTGCTAAGATTACATTTCCCATAAGCAAATGCGGCGATGATTATGTATTTCCGGGTCCAAGTTTGAAGTTGAAGTGATGAGGTCATTGTGTCCTTCCCAACCCCAACACACGTGTGAGCAGTAGGCTGGTCTTTCGTTTAGTAAGGTACGACAGTGAAGTAGGCTTAAAGCTGTCGGAATCCCACTAAAACCATGTTGAAATCAATTTCTCGGGCAGTTAGTATCGCTACACGACTTACAAACAAGACAACCACAGCATCTGTCACACGCACGGTAGAACCGTTTGTCAGGTCAGCATTATGTGTTCCAAATTCGGCACCTATCAGGCCTTTCACCCGTTCTATTTGGATGATGTGCAATAATGGAGCTGCGTCTGGACACAGGACAAGACTTTTCACGTCCAAAGGGGTTCTTCCATCAGTATCATGTGGATGCGGAGGGCTTCATACAGAAGGTAAGCTGGTTTGTCATTAGAGTAACATTACTTTCTAATAGAAGCTAACTTAGATCCGAGCTAGTCGCTAGCTACCCATAGTAAATTAACTCAGCTCACTAGACTAGCCTCACTAGATCAGAGGTTTAGGGAAGCTATAGACCAGATATATAACTTGATAAAAGCTGATAAATGATACCAACAACACTAATTCCTTGTTTGTAAATTGGATAATTAATTTTAAAGGTTTTGAAAGGTATTTTCAATGACGTTACTTCAGGCATCTCAGGCAGGTTAACAATGTAACATTTCGAAGTATGTCATCATGTCTAATGTGAGAGCTTTTAACGTTACCGAAGTTTGCTTCAGCCATGCTGCCTTTGTGGTGGCACTGTAACATTTGATGTTATGTAGCTTTACAGTGTATATCACATTAGCTTTAGGCTTTAGCCTAGACGGTATAAAGGGCACATGCTTTGACAACATGTGACCTTGAGTGACAAATAATGTAACCAGTGGAGATGTAACGTTAAGTGGTTACATCTCGAACTGTAATAAAAGCCACGCATCCTTCTCAGAATTACTCAGAACACTTCATAATCACGTACTGTAGATAAAAAATATGTAGAAATTTAAATCAGTTTATAATTGGCTTTGGGACTAACATGCAGATGGAGTCTTAAAAACTCCAGCGACTTAACCAGCTGAAAAAAAAAAGATCTTGTGTGGTCATGTCCGGATATCCATATCCTTAATTTATGCAAAATATACTTTTAGGTGACAAAGCCTTTGGGGACTTCCTAAATGATGAAATAAAAGAAGAGAAGAAAATTCAGAAAAGCAAGACACTTCCCAAAATGTCTGGTGGATGGGAGCTGGAACTGAATGGCACGGAGGCTAAACTTATTAAATCACTGTCAGGGGACAAGTAAGTCATTAGAATCAAGTTTGTTAATCACTGTTTCAATAGTGTTGTCAGGGTAGTTATTTTGTTCAGGGATGCTCATCTATTCACTCAGTCATTCTGATGTTTTCTTCCAGAGTGACTGTAACTTTCAACATTAACAACAGCATCCCTCCCAGTGTGGAGGACGAACAAGAACAAGGACAGAAAGCTGCAGAAAATGAGGTAGGCCAACCAATAATTTACCATAAAAACTTAAATCAGTCTAATCTTGAGAGGGATGTCATGCACCACAGAGGTCCATATTAATGTTTTTAATGTGTGTTTTTCCTCCCTTTTTTTTTTTTTTTTTATAAGCCGGAAATTGTTTCAACGCCTAACTTCGTTGTAGAAGTGACAAAGCAGTCAGCGAATCAGGCCTTGGTGTTTGATTGTCATTTCCCTGAAGATGAGGCAAGTTTACCTTTCTTGAAATGCCTACTGCCTGTCAAAATTGAGTTAAGACTTGAAATAGACATTTGGGACATCTAAACTGTCTTGTGAAGAAATATCCCAGTGCAGTCATGCATCATTTTAGATTACTTAAATGAAATGGAAGTACATACATATCCATATATACATCATGATAGCAGTGTATATAGCAGTGTCAATTTTTAACTAACATCAATCCTTTTACTACACTTTTATTGACTAGGTGATATTCATGAGCTAATCTGCTCAGTCAAGCATATTTTCACTTGTGAACATCTACAACTAATGAAATAATGTATAAGGATTCAGAGTTTTGAAGCTAGCTAGCAAGCTAGCATTACTTTTGCCAATGCTGCAGTGTGCTGCTGGAACAACGGCCTGCTAATTTAGTCATCTAATATCTGCATGTTTTTGACATCATAGAACAAATAAATGATCCCTTTTAAAAGTTTTAAAAGTAACTTGTAAGTAGACATTAAAGCGCCCATAGAACACATTTGTTGACCATCATAAATTGTTCTCTGAGCCTCAATAATAGCGTATTTAAATTTGTACGGCTGAAAGTGACCCAGGAGCACTGCTAGCGCATTGTTTACAGGCTCATTTAAAAGGCTTAGAACGAAAATATTCTAAATTCCCGCCTCCCCTGGCAAATTCATGAAGCAACAGGGGATTGGACCAGAGACGTTTCCAAACGATCTTTGGTTGGACCATGCAAATATAGGAGGTGTGTCTTAGTGCTGCCGATGTCAAGAGCCACCTTGTTTCAGATTGGCCTTTTTCAGCCCGTCCATTTCTAGCTTGAAATTTACATGTGGAACGAGGCGGAATGCGGCGGTTGAAGTTTTGCTATGGTCCATTGGATACCGTAAGCTACCTAAATTCAACAATAACAAGGTAAATGTGGTTTGACATTCTATGGGCACTTTAAATGAATGATCCAGTAGGACATTTTGCAGGACACTGTGAACTTCATCAGTATACTGTTTTTATAGTTACTGTACTTTGGCTCTGAAGGGCAGCATTATATGGCCTCGTCTTTGTGAGCACACACAGAAAAAATACTGAAATGATTTGCTCTCCTCTGCTTTCTACAACAGGTTGGCCATGGTGAGGGTGAAGAAGAGAGCGATATTTTCGCCATCCGTGAAGTTAGCTTTCAACCTGCTGGGGAAACCGACTGGAAAGAGACCAGCTATACACTCAACACAGATTCCTTGGACTGGGTAAGGGCCTACAAACAATATTAATTAAGAACTATAATTTAAAACTATATAAAGGATTTATTATTTGCATAAATGTGCATTAAAGAGTTAAATGGAAATCCGGGTACTGTTGGCTGCACTTTATGTTGGTTAAAGAAATGGCAAATATGCAAATTTGTCATTGCCATCAGTTTGTATCAAACAGATCCGGTTTATACATTACAAATTGGCGCAATGTCCACCCTCACAGGCTTGAAAGCATGTTTATGTTAAAAGAGCAGGCAGATATTTTTTTCTTTTATCATTACAGTAGCAATAAACTAAACACTTGTAAAACTTACATCTGTATGGAGCCTTGTGTGCCACAACACTGGCTTCCACTTCAGTTTTGAAAAGTGGTGGTTGTGCCACCTCTATGTTTATATCGCCAAAATGGCCTCCACTGATTGCAAGAAGTGTCCATCATTGCACACATTTTGACCATTAGGAGAGCCATATCTGGGTACCTGTGTCAACACTCTTCGCCCTCAAACAGAGTATTCAAAGTGCTGAGATGCGCAAATTGGAACACACTGATTTATACTTTTATACCAAAACTTGTTAACAATTTTAGTTAATGTTGTCTAGGCTACTGCATGTCTTATTAAATGAACTAAATACATGACACCTGACTCCAGCCAAAAACAAATAATGGACCCATTTCCCAGCAGTCTTTTTTCCAAGAAGTGGTAAGCTCAGGGTGCTGCTGTAAAAAATAGGCTTTGGCAGCCTGCCCCTCAAGATGAGGACCGCTCTGACATAGTTCAGTCATTGAATAAAAATGAAGGCTGACCAATAGACATAAATGTCATTTCCATCAAGTCACTGACTGTAGTCTGTGAGTTTTAGCTTGGCCCATTTCTGTGCCTTTTTCGCATGGTGGCATATCTGCAGACTTGTGTTACACACAGTTTGTAGAGGTGTGACATGCAATAAAAATAAATGGTTAGGTAAGGCCACACCAATAAAATTAGTTGGTTCTCGGATTTTTTCAGGAAAAATATGGAGCTAGCGAGCGAAATAAAAATAATAAAAAAAAAATGTTCTGAAGGTAAATTAGCACATACACAGTTAATGCTCATTAAAGACATTTACTCATGTGATTAGGAAAAACTAAATGTGGCCTAATTTATAAACTTAACTTTCACACCTCACAGCACACTTTTTGTCATGCAGGTTTAAGGCAATGTACAAAAATTCATAATTCTGTATATGTAATGTAAAGGTTTGACGGTTTGTCATTTATTTAAGAGTTTGTGATTCTAAGCACCAAGCAGACTGGCTGTGGAATTGAGGTATGACATATAATGTAGACTACCTCCTGTAGCCTACGTTCAAACTCATTTTGACACAGTTCATCACAGGGCATTAGAACGTCAAAATCGCATTGATTCACCAGATAGCAATTAGATAGTGTCTAAAACTCAGTGATCAGTGCAACGGAGATGAATATTCATCAACGTGCAGTCACGTGAATCTAGAAAAGAGACGATTTTTTTTTGCATGAGAAACAGAAGCGTGTGTGTGCGCGCGCAAGGAGTGTGTAGGCACATGCTATTCTTTTATTTATTGACTGATTTTGATGGCGAAACACTTTGAATGGGTTTTTTTTCGCCTCTCAATCAATGAAATATCAAACTCGCCTCCACAGAGTTGCACAAGCAGACTGCTCTCGGCACCGTGAGTAGGCCTACAACTGCGCAAAGTTCTCATCCTCTTTAATTTCAATGCACTTGTCAAATGTTTTTCTCTTCTGATCAAATATTCTAATAATTGCAAACACTGGCCTAGCTGAGTCCCGTTCCACTGGCATCTTTCCTCATATCATGTCTCTTGTCTCTGGCTCTGAAGTGAAAGGCGCGATTTGGTTTTCGACGTCACGTGAACGCAGCATGCTGTTTTTTTCAGTATTATAGCTATCAGCCACAGTGTTTTTTATGTTCGTGTAAGTTCGAATTCAATTTTATTTTTATTTCATTTTGCATTTTTTTCAAGCGGCGAATCCGAGAACCAACTAATTTTATTGGTGTGGCCTAAAGTAAAATCACAGTTCTCTAACAGTTTTGTAAAGTTAAAGTGTGTTCATACGTTCTCCTTATGAATAATCTGCATTGTTTCCCTTGTGAATAATCTGCATTGTGCAGCAATGCAATATCTTTGGTCCTAAATACTGCATTGTACAGTAAAGTGCTGTATCTTTGCAGTACCTTTGTAGTAGTTTTTTTGTGTGTGTGTCTAGAATACTGAAGTGACACTGTAGAAAAATACTGATACTGCTATACAACGCAGGATTTTTTTCATAAGAGCTGGGTGAAATTGTATAGTATGAAATTATATTAGTGTGAAGTCATTAGTCATATTTTAGATAATTTAATAGATTCACCTGTTTTGATTTCCTCCAGGCACTGTATGATCATCTAATGGACTTCCTTGCTGACCGTGGAGTAGACAACACTTTTGCTGATGAGCTAATAGAGATGAGCACGGCCTTGGAACATCAGGAGTACATCAAATTCCTGGAGGATCTTAATGGATTTGTGAAGTGCAACTGATATGAATAACAACAAAATTAGGGTTCTTCATGTTATCCCAATGTAAAGTTACATCCCTTAGTAATTATTGTGAAAAAGAGAATTAAGCTCATAATGTTATTTTTTATTACACTGATGCTATTAAATTTATGCCCCTCTTCTTGAAATAAATGTTGTTGGCTAGACTCTTTCTCAGTTTTAGCACAAATAATTTGTGTCTAATTTGCACAATATCTGTACAAAATGGGGAAAATATCGTTTTTTTTAAACGGCTGGGTGGACTAGAGACCAGAGAATATTCAAAGTTCCCTTTCTTCCAGACAGAGATATTGTGAAATATTTTGTCCTTTTTGATAACTAATGAGCAATTTGGAATGTTATGTTGCTGAGGTATTTCAGGATTCATCCAGTGGCCATTCATACAATTTCAAGTGTTCATCCAGCTTAAATTGGGTAACTTCCTGAAGTGAAGAGGTGTTCATATTCATAGAAATCTGTTTACGCAAATCTGAACTTCAAGGCTTTTGGTGCAAAGAAAATTTTGCATTGGATTACTTGAATCCATCACACCATGGGAAACGGTAGTTTTGTTTACAGAAATTTCGGCACGTTGGATTCTAAAGTCCATAAGGATTGTGTTCAGTCATGCAAGCAGCTATTCACTACTGGTTAATGTCTTTAAAGAATGGAATGAATTTGGTCCTTTATAATTGATTGACTGAATAAAGCACTACTCAGACCAGAAAATGGCCATACCAATGATTCTCTGCGATTCCCACTGCAACTTCATTAGCTTTAATGTATGCTGACATCTGTAACCAAGACTGCAGTCTATTATACCCACCTCCATCCTCCATTTGGCCACCAGTGGGCAGTGTGTGTCTATGTATGTTCTACTTTTTCAATACCGTTTGTAAAATTGCTGAGGTGTGAAAACAACGTTGGTTGTTTTTGGTTTGTTGTAGAGCAATCAATTAGTAAATGGGCCATGTTATAGGTGCACTGGCCTACTCATTAAACTAGGTGGTGTCAATAAGTAGGTAGCCCTTATTTTTCTTTGAAATATCTATATGATATATTTTTTAATGACATTGGCATGTATAGAGTCCAGAATTTGGTCCTGGTCCTGGTAGGTTGTTATTAATAAGCATTTGCCTATAATTCATGATTAGTAGAATTTCTGCTTATTAACTGTAGTAAAAACGTAATTAAACTGCAGATGGTTATCTAAAGTTATTTTGGTAAGGCCGTTGGAAAAAAAAAATGTTTGACAGTGCCAAAGGTGGCAGCAGCCTACTGTAGCCTATGGTCACATGAGGTTGTGTAGCCCTTAGGTCCCAGCTGATCACTTGCAACTTGCGATGGACTATTGTGGTTAGCAATAGCCTAGCCCACATTAGACTTTTGACAGCTGAAGGAGGAGGAGTGGGTATTCTAGTTTCAGTTACAATGGCCAAAGTGGACAAGATGTCTCCGAAGTTTTGTGAACACTCAAAGGAAACCCCTCTCCCTGATTTGGAATCGGATTCCGATCCTGAAGACGACCACATGGCAAATGTTGAGGTCGGACCAAACGTTGGCTCGGTTCTGCGCTCGCAAGTTATTCACAGCGGACACTTCATGGTGTCCTCTCCCCACAGTGATGCCACTCTACGAAGAAGGAAAAGTGGCGCGGCCGACTTCGATACTGTAAACAGGACCGGGTTCCAGACTTACAAATTTGGTCCATTCAATTCTGGGAGCCTTAGCATCGACCCAACGCTTACACGTTTATTTGAATGCATGACATTGGCATACAGGTAATTTAATGGTTTTGTTAAAAACAGTTAATCTTGGCAAAATGGGCTACTGTTAAAAACGTACACTTTAATTTATGTGAAATGATTAGACTTCAATTTAAATTTTATGTTAGCCCTAGAGATATTTTCCATGGCATCCCAAAAGCCCGCCTTGGGTAGGCCTATAGATGTTGCCTGCAGATATAAGAATGAGCTTGAAATAAACTCATGGAGAGATATCACTGACAATGTAGGTCTACCTGTCTTTGAAAGCTGACTATGGAAGGACATAAGTGTTATACCAGCACGCAAGTGTCAAAGGGAAAACACACATAGGAAGTAGTCTGGACTTTGGATAGAATTGGCAGAGGGTTACAGTGTAACTGAGCCAGGATAAGAAAACATATTCCCCAAAGGTCCCAGACCCTGTCTTAAGAGATTGCTCTATTTTGCAACAGATGATGAGAAACTGTTATTGTAGTGTCTCCTCTCTGTCCCATTTACTTTGTGTAATCGACACTACTATCTGTGACTGATTTGAATTCTAGCAATGTCTTGTATACAAGATAGGTGCCTTTTAAAATAGGCTTTGCAAGAATTACTTCTTCGAGGAGTTCCCTATAAGCCATTTTTATTGACTGAATTGGTTGTAATAAAAGCCTGTTGCATAAACACTGTAACAGTAGCACTTTTTGCTAGTTTTAGAGTTTACATTTATGCAGACTTTCTCATCTCTCAACTGGCGTGTGTGTACAACAGGTATTCCCCCCAGTTTTGCTGAGGTGCAGTTAATCATGCTGGAACAGAAATATAAAATAATACATGTTGCTGTACATCCGTAATGCACGCAAGTAGACTGTATGCAATGCATATGCAATGCATACATCAGTAACCTATTTATGCATAAATGCATTTATAAATTAAGCATGATTTAAACATAGGCGTCTTAACACTTAGTGGTAAGCCTGGGCTAAAACACGTATTCCATCAATCTGCCTGAACTGCTGGGTCATTAATAATGAAGATCACCCTGGTCAATGAGGCCTTTATTTAGTCTACCTGGTAATGCACTTCCTCTGCTCTTTAGGGTGAGAACAGGGGTGTTTTGTTCCTTGTTTTTGTCATTTCGGGCATATAACCTCTGGAAAATGATTTACTTGGCTTCTTAGCAACACGGGGAAGACATGTCTGTACTCCTCGTGTTTGCTCATCGTTTGGCATTGTGAAATGCATCCTAGTGGGAAGCTAAAAGGCAGGGCTTTTAGTAGTTTGATTAATGGAGATCTAATCATTTGACTTAGGAGCATATGGCAAAGGGACAAATGTCAGTCTGACTTTATTGAGACATGCAAAGGGGCCATGGAAAGGAAGCAGACAAGTACTGCAGACGTGCAGTGCACTTTGCATCGTGATCATAAGATATAACAGTAAAAAAATAAATATTGGTTTTGACAGTGCAGGTATTTTTGATTGGGTTTAAGAGTATTATAGGGTGTGTCCATATAGTGGTATATAATGGTGGTGGAATACATGGTTTGTATTGTTTTCTCTTGTACACGTCTGTGATTTAGCTTCTTTTGATTGGTCATTGACTCTTGAGCACCTTATCTAAATGTCCCTAGGACTCACTGCATAGAAAACAAGGAACTTCTGAGAGTTTCCATTTGATGGTAAAGGGATGCTCCAATCACAGACTGATAGTTGCCCCAGTGGTCCTTGCCAAAGTGGTCAGAGACTTCAAAATATGCCTTTGAGCAGCTGGATGGATATGTTTTTGCAACAATTGTGTTATGTCTGGGGGTAGGGGGTGAAGGGGGGGGGGGGTACATTTTGTCACATTACTGGAATTTAAGCATCCACTAACACAAAGAACTATTATGATTCAGTTAGTAATTATCCATGATAAAAAGACATTGACAGTCCAGTAGAATTTATTTTTATGATTTTTTTTAATTTATTATAAACAATTTCAAAAACTAATATATTATTTGAATTTGTTCATGAAATTCCCAGATGCTTTTATGTCACATTCCTTTTATTTCTAAATTCGTACGTGTTTCAGACATGTTCAGACACAGACCATCTAGGCAGAGATATTACACGTTATAAAATATGAACCTTGCCCTTGCCCCATTTTTTATAATCACCAAGAAATTTATTATGCAATTATCTGCTCTTGTTGGTCTCAGTGGAAAGATTGTTTCTCCAAAATGGAAGTCCTTCAAAGGTCTTAGGTTGCTGTGGTGGGACAAGATTCGACTGAACAACGGCATATGGAGAGCTTGGTTCATTCAGTGTGAGTATGGGCAGAAAACGTCCTACTGGAGGGTGGGGGGATATCCTCTCATGCTATTCTGTAGCATTGCCTGATAGACAACAAATAAAGCTTTGTCTCATACTTGACATGCTCACCATAAAGAAACACAGTTGCAAATGCAAATCAATGCAATGAGTAAAATAATAAAAACTAAATCTGAATGGGCAGCAAATGGATTTGTGGACTGATAAGAATATAATTTGTGAGGTTGCAGATTTTATTTATTTCTGTTGATAATTTTTTAGATGTGGAGAAAAGGAAGAACCCAGTCTGTGGATTTGTTACTCCACTGGAAGGTCTGGAGGCTGATGCCCATCACAAGCCAGAGGTGAGGTCCGTCTCTGACACCCCTCTCCACATTATGTCATAACTGGTACAATTGGACACTTTGGTACAATGTTACGTCAGATACATTCCTGGATGAGCGGTTAAGCACTTTTCAGCAGAGGTCATGGACCTTGGCTTTCTTATGATTTTTGAAAAGCGTTCCTTCTAATGTGGCATTTGGTAGCTGCAAAGGATGAGACATGTCTATATACATGAATGTACTGTGTGTGTTTGTGTGTGTAAGGAATAATATTCAGTCATTATCTTGGAATAACCTCCGACAGCACAATGCAGTTACTTTCTGTCACTTTTACGGTATAACAGTCCATTATCAACAAATATCAGACAGTTGTCCTAGAAATATCAGAATTATGTATTAGAGATTATGTATTAGACAGGTTTAGCTGTCTTGCAAAGTCTTTAGCTGTTACTCATTTCTGCTGTTTGAATGACAGACCACATACAAACCACATACCAAGTAATAAGGTGGGACATGTACTGCACATGTATCATGTACAATTCATAATTTGTTAGACAAAGATATAACATGAGCCACTGGCTTACATGGATATTTGGGCTGAACCTTTGGGCTTTGTGTTTGAAGGCAATTGTTTTGGAAGGAAATTACTGGAAACGTAGGATTGAGGTTGTCATCAAGGAGTACCACAAGTGGAGAATCTACTACAAGAAGAGGGTACGTTTCATAAATGTGGTCTCCACTGATTGTGTGATTATGTCTGATTTCTGACTGTTGACTTTTGTCGATTGATTATTGACTTTCTGTATTTGAGTTTGATACATTCTGATTCACCTGAAATATTGTGAAATCGAAGATTCACTTATAGCATACCTCATTTTTTTTTCTTTCAGCTGCAGAAAAACAAAGATGGACTTCTGTCAATGCTTCCAAAGGTAAGACATCGGCAGAGTAAATAGCCTCACCAATTAGCAGTCACTGGTTATCAACATGCTGCAGAGCTCTATCATGTCTTGGACAATGACCCAGTTTGTCCTGGTCTCACTCAGGTCAAAGGTCACCACCACTATTAGGTGTATGTGTGACCCCCCTCCATGCTCCCCTGCTCTCCCATCTGTCTCATTGGGGTTGTAGTCGATTCAGCAGCCTGTACAGACTGTGGTTGAATCCTCCCCCAAGCCCAAGTATAGGGATTAAAACGCCGCTGTGAAGCTCTGGAGTCTACGTGTTCTCTTATTTGCTTTTTGTAGGTTAGGAGCCCAGTTCATGTTTGTTGAGGTTTTCTGGTTGTCTATTAATAGACTTTGTCCAGTTTTTTGTTCTCTCACAGTCACAGAAAAAAGTGAAGAAAATAAAAGAATTACAAACCTTTTTTTTTGTATGTGTTGGGGGAATAGGGGTGGGGGTGGCTTGGAGTTTTGCGTCACTACACCTACTACGTTCGTTCGAGTAAATGACTCATTTTATCTCCAGTCTTGCCCCCCCCTTCCCCATCCCCCCCTCTGGTGTTTTCACCGCCTCAGCCGAATGTCACTTTAATCAAATCTGACCCATTTCTGCCTCACCTGCATTGTGCGGCCAGCATCACAAACAGTTTTCTGTGTGAATGTTAATGACTTTCAAGCAGATTTTCACCTAAAAGAAAAGGGGTAGAAAAGCACATGTTTGTGTGTGTGTGTGTGTGTGTGTTATTCTGCACATAGTCATTTGGGGGGAACTCTTTATTGAATGACGTATGTACGGGCTGTCACACTGACTCCCTTCACGTGCATTCTCCTCCCATTTAATCTGAATGAGAAACCCCCCTCTGGACTACTGATCTACTGCAGTACATGTGTCCTACAGTACGGTGACAAAACTGTGAAGAATACATTAAACCTAACCTAGTGCTGACCTCAGCCAGGGGTTTCCAGTGAACTTCAAGCACAGTAAATCTAATTATAAGTACATCATTGTAATAATTGAATATGCAACAATTACAAAAACTACATTTCTTTGTTGCACTCTGTATGCTACCAGTCACATGAGGTCATTAGTGTTTGGTTAACAAAATGAGCTATAATAGGCAGTAACAGGCCTAAGGCAGTGTCAGCTCTGGGGCTTTACTGCAGCATACTTTATGGCAGCTGGGATGACAGACATGATTCCCAAAATGGGAGCACATGAGGGAGTAAAAGGCAATCCCTCAGCCTTCCCTCTCAACATACACAAGCTCTACCATTTGATATTATTTCATGTCACTTTGGCGGTGCAGCAGCAGGTGTAGGAGAACTATTTCTACATTAGGTACGAGTGGTCAAATCCCTCTCTGATCAGACTCACTTTTAATCTCAACTGAGGTTTGAGGTTGGGTTTGCCCATGCTATCGTACAGCTATCACACACCAAACATGCAGATTGAGGTACGGCCCTAGGCTGTAGTGCAGATTGAGGTACGGCCCTAGGCT
>JAGFZM010000007.1:2738493-2754324 GCA_017657215.1 Limnothrissa miodon | reverse complement strand
ATATAGAGCAGATTGAGGTACGGCCCTAGGATATAGAGCAGATTGAGGTACGGCCTTTGGCTATAGTGCAGATTGAGGTACGACCCTAGGATATAGTGCTGATTGAGATACGACCCAAAGCTATAGTACAGATCGATCGATAGTGCAGATTGCTCTTTTTAATGGTAACTATAACAACCATAGCAAACTGCAGTTAAACTTGCCAGCAAAAATGGAATAAGCAGTTAGTGATAACCACCAGTGAAAATAAAGTAGTTTAGCTACTAATCATGTTTCGTTTGGGTACTCATTTACTGATTTATATAACTAATTTATTAATTCATATAACACCAAATCTGTTATCTTTTACATATACAGATTAGGGTCCTTTAAACTACAGATGGGATTAATGTGTAATTGATAACTGATATTGATATCATATAGCACACAGTACCACTTGAAAAATGTTTTGCTGTTATACAGAATTAATACACTTGGTGAAGGGAACTTTGCCAGAAAGGCAGAAGAAAAGTGATCTGAATCTGCATTGTTCATTAATTCATATAAGAGCACACCTAAACAGCTGTAATCGTACACAGTACAGATTAGGGTGTCTAAAAACTACTAGATGACATCAATGTGGAATTGATAACGGATATTAATAACACATGGCATACAGTACCACTTAAAAATGTTCTGTTTTTTATGTTTTTTATTACTAATCACAATGTAATGGTAAATAAATATAATTAGTGTGATATGTACAGTGTGACTTTTAGCTTGCTGTGTGTCTGCAATGTCTCTCTTAGCCTGCGGGTGGCAGTAAAGCTTCCTGTGTGTCCACACGTGAGGGAGAGTTGAACCAGGTCAGGGACAAAAGGCTGCCGAATTCATTGAGATGGAGAATCACAGAAAATACAGCAGAAAATGAAATGAAAGTATAATGGGACGAGGGGTTCCTGCAGTTCACACGTTGCTGTTAAACTGCATTCATTAAGCCCTTACGCACCGACACACATGCATATGCACAGACGCACACACAAACACACACCTTTGCAACTACAGTCACCCACTTATTTTTTTTTTTACTCTGAGAAAGCTAGCAAACCCATACTATAATTTTCTTCTTTTTGTCAAAGTAAGCCCCTCAAAAAGAAATAAATAAAGGAAGCAGGCTGGCGTTTGCTGAGACGCAATCATAAACACTTCCGCCCGACGTCGAGCATCCCTATAAATGTGGGGCCTGGTCTGGGCATCACTCAATGGGATTAGTTGGTAAGGATGACACATGGCCATCGCACTGCTCTGAGACGAGCATATTGTTTTCCAGAATTGTAAGTAAATGTGTGTGTGTTGTTTATTCATTTCAGATTATCTTCAGATATTTGCAGAAGGATGTTTCTTTTGTTGTATATACTAGATTAGTATATACTAATAAATATATACTAAATTAGTATATACTAATTTAGATGATGCTTTAGTATATTGTTGCATACATAGTCTGTATCGTATAGTTTCTATTTACTTTTTATGTTTTCCCTATTAGGGTATGGTTTAAATGACTTGGATGAAGTGCCTGGCTTTGTTGGCTGCCTGCTGGATATGTGTCTGTTTTAGCCAATCCTGCCCCTGGTCTGATAGGGGCCTCATGTTGATGGATAATGTTAGACTTATTTGAATTTATTTTACTCTGTGTGTTACTGGATTATTGGTGGACAACGAGGGCCTCACTGATTGCAAGTAGCAAATACTGTAGCAAAGAAGGTGCTAATGAAAATTGCTTTCTGCCATCTGCTTTGATCACATATGGACAAGCTGGCTTTTTTGTCTCTGCAAGATTTATTATGTGAAGGATAACATGCTGAATATAACTAGGCTATTTGGCTGGATATGAACTGATTTAAAGATGAACAACTCAGCATCTGTGTATTTCTTAGCAAATTCTTCAAAGCAATACATTTTATATTTGATGCAGAGAATGAAGTAAACAATTTAAGAGAGTGTTTTGTTCTCATTTGAGGGCCAAGCAGCCCCCTATTTGGTTCTTTCTTGTTCATGAAGTCAGGACTGCATATGAGGACCTTTTTATATGTCCTGAGAGAGAGAGAGAGATTTGCTGAATATTACAAATAGTACTTCAAACTTTGGAGTCACTGAAAATATGTTCTACCTCTCCGTGGTGTGTTGCTCCCTCCCTCCATTCTAGAGTTGTCCTCCTTTGAGCTTGCCTTCCCTTGCCGTTTCCCCCAGGGGCCAATCGGACGGGCCGGTTTGGAGAAATGGTCCAATCAGATGTACCAGGAGCCTGACCCACTGGAGGAGCTGGATTGTTTCCTGTCGGACATCTCGGACACGCTGTTCACCATGACTCAGAAGCCCAGCTCATGGGGGGACGAGCGCCACAGTGGTGAGTGGGGCCCAGGGGCCGTCCCGGAGAGTCCCCTTGCTTTAGGTGCTAGTGGCCGGTGGTAGTGGTGTGCCCCAAAATGTTCAACCACACCTGCTCCAGCTGACCTTCTAAGCCCTTCTTCACATGGTTGGGTTCAGTGAAGGTTGTATGTTTTCTGACAAGAGTACCTAAAAGTCTGCTTGTGTGTAGGAACCTATTGCGCTATTGTGGTCGAGTGGGTTTAGTGTAGTCTACATCTTGATGATTGGTAGTGCTTCCTCTGGGGAGGAGGGACACATCATGGCCAATAAGGAACTTCAGATGAATGGACTTAAGATCTCCACACCCTAAATGACAGATATGCACCACAAATTGACCTTATTGAAGCAAATAAGCTGTAGAAGGAATTGTCAGACACACATGCTCACATTCACACACACACACACACACATACACACACACGCACAGGGATATAACACTGGTTGATATCATGTCTCTTGCACTGTCCTTAGCCTACACCAGTAACGCAGACATGATCCAGCCTGGACTCACACCTCTGCAGCCCAGTCTTGATGACTTCATGGACATTCCAGGTAGGGCTGCTCAGTACCACAGAGATATTGATCTACCAGGGAGGATATAAAATATTGATCTTTTGATTACGTGTTTGAGTTCAGTTATTACTCATAATTATACAAAATACATACAGGCAGTTTCTTTCTCACATCCATAACGGCAAAAAAATCCGTGGTAAGGCACAATTTAAAGATGAAATTGTGAGCATGAAATGTGAGCATTTGTTATTTTGGCTGTAAAAAATTACAAGAAAAGAATGTTCACATTTGTACAAAGCTTTTTACATAATCATACACATCATACAAATGCCATGACAGTGGGAGTTATGGACGTGACAAATTGCTGCTAGTTTATAAAGTCTGTTGGTGTGAATATAGCTGTTATAATCTCCACTGGTTGTGCTCTTGCATGTGTCACTACTGTACCTAGACTGCATGAAAATGCCAAATGACCATGAGCTTTCTGAATTCCTGAAATGGTTGGGATTATGCTACTAGTTTTTAGCCATAGCTTTCCCGCTCAGCTATACGGAGTCCTGTGGCCAGTAATGGATTTGAATAGTTCTGTGCCATTCTGATGATGGTTCGTACATTCTAATATTTGTTTTACCCTTTTTGCTGTAGCTAGCCTGATATTTTGCCACCTCTGGTTTTCTGTAAGCATGTGCCAGCCTTTCAATACATTTCTGCAATGAATTAAAAGTGAACCGCTTTTATTTAAGTGGTGTTTGTGTGCATGCGTGAGTGTGTGTGTGTGTGTGTGCACATGTACTCAATTGTGTGTGGGTGACTCAGAGGTCGGTCTGTGGGTTGGGTTCTTGTTAAGTAGAGAAGTGGAAGTGTGGAGGTGGAAGGAGATGTTGTGAAGTGCTGCATGTGGCTCCATACGCAGGGAGGGAGACCCTTACGGAGGGAAACCCTTAAAAGATCACTGCAAGGTCACAGGCACCGTTTCGCACGGAGGTTGCAAAATAAGTTACTGCAGGTCATTGGGCATGCCTTTGTCTATTACAACCTGTAAATGTAATGGTGTATATAATATAATTTATACCAAATATATCAAGGAATCTGGATATGCATTCAAAAGTTTCGAAACATTCTTCTGCGTATGAAGTCAGTGTTGTCAGAATGAGTTTGAAACTGTTATTTTAAGTTAAGCGAAGCCAAGACGGCTACAATGACACCTTGATGAAAGTAGCTTGATGAAGTTAGCATTCTGAATAGCGTTTACTGTATGTAGGTTACTGTATGTTGGTACTGTATGTGATTACATGGAAGCAACGGCCAGTGGTCAGGGCTGCAGGCTAGCAGGGTTGACGGTTCAATCCCAGACCAGTAGACCATAGCTAAAGTGCCCTAGAGCAAGGCACCTACATAGCCTCTCACTGCTCCCCTGGGCTCCACTCTAGCAGGCAGCCCACTTATTCATTCACCCATTCATTGGTGTGTGCTTCACCTCACTGTGTATTCAACGTGTGCTGATTGTATTTCACAAATTCACGATTAGGTTAAATGCAGAGACCATATTGCTCTCCCGTAGTAACGGGAGGTGCTTTTTTATTTTCCAGGGATTGTGTTGTTAATTAAATGTGTCTTATCACATTTTTATCATGTAATTGATTTTTTTATCATGAGTCAGTATAATTTGAGGATAATATTAGAACAACTAGTTACTCAAACAAGGCACTCATAAAAAATCATACTTTAAAAGTCGCTAATTGCTGAACAGTGGATAGTTCAAAGTCAGTGAAACTGCTGAACAGTGAGAAAAGAGTTCCTTCCTTTCTTCCTCTCTCTTCTCCTTCCCTACGTCTTGCACAAATAGTGAGTTTGTTCTTTTTTTGGAACAAACAATATTATGTGAATTAACTGAGGCTATTGTTCCTTATTGAAGTTGATGCAGTGAATGCCCCCGACTCAACCTCAACCTCATTCAAAGGGACTCAGTGCTGTGAGCTGTCAGTTGTACTCTGTGTAGACCCAGCTATTCAGAGAACATCTTCTATCCTAGCACTAAAATGAACTGAAGCACTATCCCCTAGCACTATGCTCCTTAAGGTTTCTGCTATGTAGCTTGATTGTTATCCTCGTTTTGTAAGTCGCTTTGGATAAAAGCATCTGCTAAATGCATAAATGTAAATGTAAATGTAAATGTGTGCGCACAACTCCACACAAACCAATATTTGGACGATGTAATGTGAGCCTTGATTCTTTTTCCTTAGACCTGTCCATAGCCCTGTTATTTTCAGTGCTGTTAGTAGGAAAAATAACGAGAACATTTTATACAACACACACCAAACATTGAACTGTGAGATGACATTAACTGAATGAGGCAAGGAAACTCACTTTCAGCCCTATTCAGTTAATGTTAGCTATCGGCTTGTTATTCCATCTATGTGTTTTTTTTTTTTTTTTACTTTTTCCTCAGTAGGCTATTGACTAATTCAGAAACTGAAGTCAATGCCTAAGTATGAAAGACATGACCATGTTAAATGCCAGTTGTTTAGATGCTAGCTATTATTGTCCTGACTTTATGTTACCTGACAGACATCTTCACCAGCTACCGGGGGCAGGCTCTGGACCAGGCGAGCTATGCTGACGGTGGCTATTTTGAGAGCTCCGCTGGGGGGGCTTTCCCCGGCTCTGTTACCCCCACTATGAGTGCCCCCCTGCTGCACACAGACTCCACTCAGCTCTCTCAGGTAAGACACTGCTGCACCACAGGACACCAAGGCCAAGCCAGTCAGTGAGGGTTGGCTGTTTCTCTCTCTCAGCATAAATTATTATCGTCCATCACGAAGCTGAACTAGTGACTACCACACAGACTAGTCCAGAAGTAGGACTGTTTTAAAAATGCATGCACAAGCTCAAATGAGTAGTATGTTGGAATGCATTTATAATGGTAGCCAGCTGTAAGAATTCTATTTTATTTCACTTCTATTAATGTACTTACTTTGAGGTATAACTCTTGCTTGTGATGTCACTCTGCATGTTTGAGTGATCTACAGAGGAAAATTCAAATAGACAAGGGTTACTAGGTGTTTTAGTACTGTAGGTAAAAAAAAACCCAACAACATTTATACACTGAATATGACAAACAGCTATCACTAAGTAGGGTACAGAAACTCACTTTTAGTTTTATTCTTGTCACGCCCATTTCAGCTAACATTAGCTGCTGTTTCACTATTCGGTTTAGGTTGATTCAAATACATCTGTTTATACCTGTTCAATCTAGTTTCATTTATTTTCATTATACAAAGGGGAGCTGGTAGAATGTCAGTTAAGGCAGCGTAATAGCAGAGTAACTGTTTTTCAAACCCATTAATCATCATTCACATATAAAAAGAAAAAAAAATCAATTTTAAGTGAATATGCTAGCATGATTTATTATCCCTGTCAACTGTGTGTGTTTTCCTCTAGCCGAGTCTATCAGCTGACAGGCTGTCTGCGCCTTCTTCATCCGACATCATTCCAGACTCCCACTACCACAGGCAGCCTCTGACCCCAGACTTGTCATTTGACCCCACCGTTCTGGCCTGTGACACCAAGTATAAAGGTCACACAGGCTACGACCCCCAGAGCGAGTGTGGCCCCACCGGCCTCGTGCCGCCATATGGTTACGTCACTCCCAGCATCACCATGGCCTCCTCCTCTGTCGCCGAAGTGCCTGCCATCATCACCCAGGAGAACCCCTACCTCTACCCTGGGCCCTGCCACAAATTCAGCAGCGGCACAGGCTCTGTGGCTACCTCTACTGTCATCACCCACACCGGTTCCACCATCAGCTTGCCGGGACAGGAGCCGCACTTCCACAACTGCGGCCACCCCGGCATTGCTGGCAGCAGTAGCGGCAGCGGCAACAGCGGCTTCCCTCCGCCCTCCTGTGCCCTCCAGGCTTACCCAGTGCCCAGTGGCCCTGTGCCGCCCCCGCTGCCCTGCCCCAGCCTGTCACACTTCTTCTCTGTTCCCCAGCAGCCACTGGTGCCTGCTAGCCGGGGCAAGCACAAGCGTAAATCTGGGTCTGGCCCTGTCGCCGCTCCCATCACTTTGCCACAACCAACCAGCTGCCTGGCCAAGCTACTGTCTGCAAGCTCTCAAGATAGTAAGTTGGCTGTCCTAGTTCCCTGTTTGTATTTAATCCTTACTGGATACCTTACTGGATTGTACTACAATAGATTGATAAAGGTAATAGAGGTAGGTTTCAAAAAATGTAAATTGTTTAAAAAAAAGTTCCAAAAAATATTTTGGAAAGTTTGTGTTAATTATTTGTGTTAATTTTGATGACTATTGTTACATTGGAAAAGAATCAGGCCAAATTTGAAAATCACATACAACTAATTAAATTTTGAATACAGAAATGTCTTCTGTAAAAGATTCTGTAAAGAAGATTCTGTAAAAGAAATTCCCTAATATGCACCAAGTTCCAGTTTGGGTCTTTTTTTGTATGAAATACTGCATCAGTGTGGCTTGTCATGGAGGCAATCCACATGTGGGACTACCGAGTTCTGGAAAGTTCAGGTTGCTTTAAATGCAGCTTGCAGCTCACCTGAATTGTTGTATCTCATACCCCTAATCTACCTGTTTCCCATGGGTTTTAGATCAGACAAATCTGCAAGCCAATAAAGCACATCAATTCCATGGTCATTAAACCAGATATTGGCACTTTCTGCTGTGTGGGCATGTTTTAATTTGAGTTCAAAGAAATCGGCATCTCCATAAAGCTTCACTAAAAGAAAGTATTAGGGTACCAACCATCCTTACCAACTTTCCAACCTTTCCAACTTTTGTGCCCTTCCATTCTACTTTCAGGCCATAGGAATTTCTAAATGAAATGTTTTAACTTCAAGCATTTCAGATGAAATGTCTTTATCCAAAAAGAGGACTTAGAGAACTGAGCAACTAAGCAGTTATTTTTATTTTAGAGATTTAAGAGAATTTCATGCTTCATGCATTGCTCTTACAAAATAATTTCAAAAAGTTTTTTTTTCTTTAGCTGTAAGCCATAATCATTAAACGAATAAAATATTACCATTAATGTCTGACGAATGTTTATAATGTATAGGTTTCTTATTTTACATGGGAATGAAATTACCAAACAATATTCCACAATATTAAATTTTTCAGAGTATGCCTGAATTTAGGTGAAAGTAGTAAGGACTAATAATCCTCTGTTTGTTTTTTTCTAGGGAAACCTGCCTTGTCATTTGATGCACCTCTCCATGGTCCCAAAGGACCCAGACTACCATCTCCTATTTCAGTGCCTGTAAGACCTGTGCCTTTAAAGCATCAAACTCTGCTATCTTTTCCCAGAGGGAAACACATTAAGTAGATCCTGTGATTTCCTTGTTTCTGTTTGTGTGTGTGTTCAGCAGGCCAGCAGCAGTATGGCCGCTGGTCGTGGAGCTCCACAGATGCAGCTGAGCAGCCCCTGGCCGTCCTCAGGGCCCTTGCACTGTCAGACGGGGGCTTTACGGGGCCACCAGGGGACTCAGTCCGGGGCATCCCAGGGGTCCGCAGTGTCCGCTCTGCTCACCCAGGGGCCGGCGCTCCTCGTCCCCAAAACAGAGAGGCTCTCGCCTGTGAAGATTTGTGGCACAGAGGGAAGGGGTTTAACAGGTATAGCACATTACTTCTTTGAGATATAGATAATGTCTGAACTAATTTTTCCCAGTGGAAGTTTTGCACATTGCATGGCATTCTCTGCAAGCTTTGTATGAATGCATATTATGTGTAAATGAGTTAATGTGAGACAAACATTGCCAAGTGCTTCAAATTCTCGTAGGGGTAGCGTTATACAAATACAGTCCATTAACAAAATAAGCTCATAAGTTTAAAAGCTTGCATCAGCTGTCCAGGTTTGGAGGAAAATATTGTATGCTCCCCAACATTCTGGTTGGATGAGAAAGTCAGTAAAGGTTAGCCAATCAAACTGGCTGGTCAGTGATATGCTGTGCATATGTGTGTGTGTTTGTGTGTGTGTGTGTTTTTAGTGAGTTTTCCTGGGAGCTCCGGTCAGACATCTCCCACACATCCTCTTGAGAAGGGCTCCAATCCAGAGTCTCCACACTCCTTACCGGGTCATGCTAAGACAGAACCCAACCGGGTAAATCCACTTTACACATCTTACCTCCTATACATCAGTATCGCTTAAAGCATTAACTATATATAACTATACTATAACATTAAAGTAATTAAAGAGATTTTGAGTGTCCTTTTCTAATCTAAAATTTATAATAGACTAATATACTGTACATACGCTATGTGACTTATGGTGTAATGACGACTGATGTGTTTTACAGACAGAAACCAGGAGGATAACTCACATATCTGCCGAGCAGAAAAGACGATTTAACATCAAGCTGGGATTCGACACATTAAACAGCGTTGTGACTAGCCTAAGCTCGCAACCCAGTGTAAAGGTATGGGTGACCTTCAGCTGTCATCAATGTCGAAGAGGTAGTAGGTTTACTTTCTAGTAAATGCAAGTTTTAGTAAATGCATAGAAAATGTGATGTGTGTTGAGCATCTAGGAATTTCTTTTTTTCTTCCAGATGCATGCTTTCAGCAAAAAAAAAAGTTGTGCATGATTTTTCATCAGAGGCTTCAAAAATGTCTTAAAAATGTCTATCCCTCTCTGTCTCCCTGTCCTCAGATCAGCAAGGCCACTACACTGCAGAAGACGGCAGAGTACATCAGCAAGATGCAGCAGGAACGAGCCCAGCTCCATGAGGAAGCCCATCGACTCAGGGAGGAGATAATGGGCCTCAACTCTGCCATCAGGTGAGACCCTAGAGAGCATACCTGCTGACCTGTCAACACCTTGTCTTGACATTTAACAGAGTTCAAATCAGCAATTGAAACAAACGGCTCCTTTACTTCGTTCTACTTTGAAATCTTTTTACGGTCAAGTTCGC
Source organism: Limnothrissa miodon (assembly GCA_017657215.1). NCBI lineage: Eukaryota > Metazoa > Chordata > Actinopteri > Clupeiformes > Clupeidae > Limnothrissa > Limnothrissa miodon. The sequence goes on along the minus strand of JAGFZM010000007.1, from coordinate 2,744,467 downwards.
ACATTGTTCACACATACAGTTCTTGGTACAGGTTATTCCGGTTTGTCATCAGATAATATAATTCTCCGACTGTCAGGACAGGCACTCAGAGGTATAAATTGGTGTGAGGTGTGAACAGTAGCCATGCTTCTGAATGGCGGCAGAATGCCTGGTCTACACACTAACTCTTCATCCTTTGTTATTGCAGCGCATGTCAGCAGCAGCTTCCTGCCACCGGCGTGCCCATCACCCCCCAGCGCTTTGACCACATGAGGGAGAAGTTCCGCGAGTACGTCAGGGCACAGACACTGCAGAACTGGAAGTTCTGGATTGTATCCTTTTCTCGCTGCACCATCACTAAAAGGATTACTGGGTGTGCATCTGGAGTTTTTGTGTGTCTCTGTGTGTCTGTGTGTGTGTGTCTATGTCAGTGTGCCTGTGTGTGTGTTTGTGTGTGTGTGTATCTATGTGTGTATTGATGTGTATGCAATAGACAAAAAGAGAAAACTCAGAGAGAGATAGTGAGAGAGAGAGAGAGAGAGAGAGAGTGTGTGTGTGTGTGTGTGTGAATGTGTGAATGTGCGCTCGTGTGCACACATACATGTGTGTTGGTGACATTTTTATGCCTGCATGACATTTTCCTGAGCTCTTTCCCCATTCCAGTTCAGCATCATTATTGAGCCCCTGTTTGAGTCCTTCAACAGCATGGTGTCCACATCCAATCTAGAGGAGCTGTGCCGCACAACCCTTTCCTGGCTGGACCAGCATTGCTCTTTGCCCGCACTACGGCCCAGTGAGTAGGATTAGGACTGTAACATAATTGATTCAGAGTTTGAGAGGTCAAAGTCTCTTATTGGAAAAGAAAGCCATGATCCTTTATCTAAATGTTAATAAACTTACCCCCCTTCCACACACACACAAAATCCATTTGCTAGAACTCATTCTTGCTGCTCTTAACGACATTTGTTTTTTCTCTTTTTTTTCATTGGTCAGCTGTCCTCAACTCACTCCGCCTTCTCAGCACCTCCACCTCCATTCTTACAGACCCCGCCCTCATGCCTGACCAGGCTAATCAGGCCGTGTGCCAGGCTCACCCCTCACAGAGCTACACCCACTGACCTCCAACCTGGGAACTACTTTCCAGCTGCACTCAGCCAGGGCAAAAAAATAATGTGCCAAAACAGTCCTTAAAGATGTGGAAGACTAGGGGGGCCCTTGAGCGACACATTTTCTGACTGCCACATCTGACTTTCTTAGGTGTGTGTGTGTGTGTGTGTGAGAGAGAGAGAGAGAGAGAGAGAGAGAGAGAGAGAGAGAGAGAGAGAGACAGAGAGAGTGTTAAGTGTTAGTGTGTGTTAGTCTGTGTCAAGTGTTAGTGTGTGTTAGTCTGTGTCAAGACAGTTTACAATATTATCAGCAAATTTTAATCTGTACTTTCACATAAACAGGTATTTCTCAGGCTGTCATAGTAGCAGCAACAGAATGAAAGACCCTAGTGTCTCAGGGATTCAACATCTCATATCTAGATATTATAGTCATACAACCATACACCAGCAGCATTTACACAATGAACACATTCAGCAATACTCTATTATTATTGCCTACTAACTCTGCCACCACGTGAGAGCTGTTATCAGAGAGAGAGAGAGCTCATCTGCAGACCTGTCAACACCTTGTCTTGCCACAATTCGATTTAGAGAGGCATAACATATTGAATAAATGATTATAAGTTTGTTTGTTCAGAACATCACCTGCTGTCTAAACAGCTCATTTGCTTGCACATTGTTGTCACAGATCTTGGTGCAGGTCATTTTGATTTTTACTCAGCCTCTTGCCACCTGGGTGCCCATACTTTTATAATTGCCTGCTAACTGAAAGAATATTCAAGGCATTGTTTGTTACAGATGTTTCTAAACCCCATACTTTGAAGCCGTCCTGTTCTATCAAATGAATAAACATGAATATACGTTGTTTGGAGATTTGGTGTATTCGTGTTTTTATATATTTTATATAAACTGATGTTTTTTTTTTTTTCCTGGAAGATAACTGCTGGAGGCTAATACTTAAATAAACGCAGTTGAACCTCCGTGGCAGTAGAGGGTGTTATTTCGTAAATCAGACAAAAAGCGCCCTATTATTGACATCGCCGCTGTTATATGCGCTGTCCAGCACTTCAGCACCATGCACCGAGACAAGAGCACAACCCCTACCATCAAGGCTTGAACGGAGCCTTTGATCAAGGGAAGACTACGGACGTCCAGAACGCAAAACCTTCTAGCCTGCCCATCTGCCTCGGTTAAACAGACAACCTTTCTTCAGAGCATTTCATCTTGAGTCACAGAAAGAGGTAAATATGTCTATAACGCCTCGTGGAATAGGGTTGAAGTAGCTTACTGGCGAAGCAATAGTCGTTCAGTTTGCTTACCGTTATTTGCTATTAGCTACGGTGCCTAAATCCTTGACGACTGTGTTATAAAGAATTTGTTGGCTATTTAGTTGTTGCTTTCGCGAAGATAGTCTACTCACTCATTGTTAGATTAAGTACATCGACTAGTTATTTTTGTGGTTTGTAGTTTTCTGATGAAAGCGCTGTTCTAGTGCCGCAGAAGGCTACCACTCATCGATAATGCGATGTTACTGCATGTGCAGCTTCCGTTAGTAGCCTAATGCAGGGGTAAGCCATTCTGTTACCCCTTATCCCACTCATCTACTCCTGATTTAGTTAGATACGTCAGTATAAATACTCAGATGACAGTTTAGGATGAAATAATTTTCTAAAGAGCTAACCATGTAGGCTGTTTTCGTAATCTGCGTTGACTACTCGATCCACCGTTATAGTTGCACTTGTTATGATGCACATTATATAATTTGGAGTACGAACCTAATAATTATCCCCTGAATAAATTTACCTTATCTTTAGTTTGTCCTGTAAACTCGTATTTTCCATCTGTCGATGCTGCATGAAACAGATAGTCGTCTATTTGGATGTTTGAACTCGCCTCGCGTCTGCTACCTAACCCAGTTGTTCTGAACCCAGAAAGATTGACATTATCTGTCCCTGGTGTAGGCTACACTAGAATCTTCACTAGACTTAAGAGCCCCGTCTCTTCTATAGTGAATGTACCTGCACGTTATGCATATTTTCTATTACTTCCTGTTGATGAGCTTTGCGCTTTCAACTATTTCAATCACAAAAACAATGTTGCCCGCTGTTTTTGCCTCTTCTCTTGTGAATAGTCCAAACCTTTGTCCATATGGCACATTGATTGCGAGCACTCAGTTCTGGGGATCATATTATATTCCGGCTCACCCTACATGGTTCTCTAAATGTAGGCTACTGGCGTGACCTTGGAAATTTTTCAGCGACCGCACAACATGTACTTTAACTAGCGAAAAATATTGTTTACTAAATTTTTTTTAAATTTTTTTTCTAATTGGATGTGGTGAGCTATTACACAAATATATATCTGTATAAATGTCTTGTTAGCTGTAGATTATAATTGTACTGTTTTTGTTCTGAAGTTCAATCTTTTAAGTCTGAATTTGGCCTTACTATAATACGATTAATGGTATTGGTTTCCTGTTAAAGGTATGGTGTGAGAAGCTGACAGGTGTAGGTTTAGTCTAGTCCACTATGTTTCTGTCTAGTTCTGCTGTGGGTTAGGTTACCACCCATATCCTTGGGTGTGTGGGACCCTGAGGCGAATCCCAGAGTGCCTCCACCAGTGCCAGGTCTGTCCTCCTTTCATTTTAAAAGGGGTTGGTGGTGGAGTTGAGAGCACAAAGCCAGGCTGGTGACACTGCATTGTGGCTAGTCTGGTTTGTGTGTGTGTGTGTGTGTGTCCTGTTGTGTGCTTGTATTAGAGCCGAGCATCAGCGGCTTAGTTCCTAAAGCCGCGTGCCTTCCCCCTCCCCCGTACCATCCCTCTGTCGGCCTCGTCACTCACTTCAGCCCTTGTTCCCCACCCCCACCCTCACCTCATGGGCTTAAGACAGTCTGTGTGTGTGTGTATGTGTGTTAATTTTTGTTGTGGGATGTGTATTGGTGTGTGTTGTGAAGTTGTGAGCACTTTGTTCGTTCACCTCGATATCCCATTAATGTTAGCAGAAATAGACAACAAATGAATGCGGGGCTATGTGCTCCATTTTCTCTACCCCCTGCAGTTTCTATTTCTTCAACTTTCCCTCTGCCTCCCTTCTATCTCTCTCTCTCTCTCTCTCTCACCTTTTTTTCTCATTTGTTTTCTTTTTTCAAATTCACTCATGTTATCCCCCCCCCCCCCCATTACGCTTCATTTTCATCATAGCACTCCTACTCTCCTCCTCCTCTTCCTCCTCCTCCTTCCCGTGCCCTACTTCTTCCCACCCTTGTTCTTGTGAAGGACACACCAGCACCCTGGAATGTCAAGTCTGTGTGTACGTGGGTGTTGGGTGCTTCGACCTAGCACACAAGCGTATGTAAAGATGTCCAATTCAAACGGGCACATGTGGTCTCAGACGCAGAACTGTGGGTTGGGTCGGGTGGAGAGGAGTGCAGGCATAAAACTGATATGCTGAGAAGGGTTCAAGCGATGCCGGAGCAAAGGTTTATTGGTGAGAATATTTAGCTTTACAATATTAATGGTCGTTAGAGGAATTGTGTGTGTGGATCTGTGTGTGTGTGTGTGTGTGTGTGTGTCTGTGGGGGGTGGAGATCTTTGTGTGTCTCTCTGTGGGTCTTCACAGATGAATCTGCCGCCCCCCCCTCCCTCCCATTCCTTGAGAGAGGAATAGAGTATATGGGTGGATCTGCTGTAATAAATTGGATGCCATGCTCCTTCAACCTTGTTTTATGCGCTCAGTCCCAAATGGCTGCCCTGCGATGCAAAGTACACACAAGACAAGAGGGAGCGAGGCAGCGGGTGGAGGTAAGAGACTGAGGCAATGAGGAGTGAGAGCGCTTGTGGCCAAATTAACACGCTTTTGCTCTCTTATCGGAGCACATCCATATTTAACAGCCCCTCCCCGTCCTCAGGCTCGCTTCCAATCGCAGCCTCCATCTGCGTTATGATGCAGGGCTTAGCAGAACAGATTCTGACAGGCTGCTTGCCTTTGCTTTTGAACCAGCCACAGATGCATATTTCTCTGTGTGTGTGTGTGTGTGTGTGTGTGAATGTTTGTGTGTGTGTGTGTGTGCTTGCTTGCTTGTGTATGCACGTGTTTGTATGGGTGTGTGTGTGTGTATGTTTTTTGCTGTATTGAATTCAGTCCTGCTTTTGAGCTTAGTGGACGTGTACTGTTATATTGTTACCACTTGAAAGAACATATGGTTCTCCTAACGAGAAATGTCCTTCCTCCTCCAACTCTCCTGCCCCATTGGCCCTCAGCACCTGGGACTGTTGCTATTATAGTGTTATAACACCATATGACTCATGAATGAAGCAAGAGCTGGCTGGCGCGCTGGCTTTTGTTCTGCATCCAGTTAAAAAGGGCCATGTGATCGTTACACCAGCCACTTGCTGCGGACCGTCATCTATCATATTTAGACGATCGCAGGGCACCTTGTTGTTGTTGTTTTCTGTTCTTGATGTGCATATGGTCCGTATGCTATATTATTTCAGTGCAAATCATGGACACTAAATCGGGGGGTCTGGCTGTGGATGGGCTCTGCTGGAAGTATTGGTGTCAGGCTTGCAGTCTCTCTGCCATACCTGTGTGTGTATGTGTGTCTGTGTGTATGCCATGTATTTGTTTCGGGCCATACAAAGGTGAATTTAATGATATTCAGGACAGGAAAAGCATATTTGTGCATTGATCCATCATGCATGTGTGTATGTGTGTGAGTGAGTGTGTTTGAAGCACTTTACACATGCAGGGTAGGCTGAGGTCCAGTCTCCATTGGTGTTTTTTTTTTTGCTGTCTTGTCTACTGTATCTTGGATCTTCTTTTTTTTCTTTCTTTCTTTCTCGCTCTCTCTCCCTCTCCTCCCTCCCTGACTGACTTCAGAGCCGCTTTG
>JAGFZM010000007.1:2704569-2737069 GCA_017657215.1 Limnothrissa miodon | reverse complement strand
TAATCATAAAAACTCCTATGCAGTCTTTGCATTATTGATTTACTGCTGTCAAACCTTAAAAAGTGAACCTAGAGGTGCAGCCTGTGTTTTGTCTGCTGAATGGTTGTTAAAGTTCAGCGGTCTGTTGATTCTGCATCCCTTTTTTTACTGTGTTCCTGAGGCAGGTTATAGTGATTGGCTGGAAGTGTTTGTGGCTGGCATGATACTTAATACATATGTCGTATTCGTATGTTAATTGGTTTATTCTAGGACACTGCGTGAATGTGTGATTCTATTTACAGCCATAGCCATGAACACCTTAGTTCCTTAGAGTGTGTGCACAGACACTTCTTAACCACGATGACAAATGTGCTGAATTTTACCCACAGGGCAGACGATTGGAACAGCGGCAGAGTATTTTGTCATTTTATGAAGATGCCGTTTTCAATATTAGTGTCACCTCTGTGAGGTTCGCCTCCCGAGTTTTGGAAATTTGTGTAATTTGTTGTGCTATTTTTAGAGTTTTTACCTCATACTTTTGTCTCAATCATCTACTCTCTGAAGATTATAGTAATCACCCATTTCCCAACAAATAACAAATGCCCCCTTGACATTAGGTAGCATTTTCTATCCAAAACAAAACAGATCTGTTGATATGGGCTGCCTATATATATATATATATATATATATATAGAGAGAGAGAGAGAGAGAGAGAGAGAGAGGCATGGATCAACACTTGTATTTACTTATTTTTCTGACCCTTATTTGGCCCTTATTTGATGTTCCTGATGTGTGAGTCTAGGATCATTTTCCACAGACGAAGCACACGGTGTCCTGAGATATGGTTCTTGGTTTCATTGGCATTTTTTCATTGGCCCTCTGGAAGTGATATTCTGTATCCAGGAGCATTAAATGTAATAGATGGTTAAATTGCTCTGGTCAGCACAGAAGAAAATGGATTCCTCTGAAATAACATGTAATATATATTATGCTGCAGCGTCATGTTCTGTTTATGTGGCTTTTCCCCAAATTTGGAGATTATTATTAGGATAGATATGTAGTCTCAATATTGGGTCAAGTGAAATGCCATACATCAAATCTGCACCAATGATAGCACTGCATGTAATAATCTTACTATGAAATTATTATTATTCATTTATATTAATTACAAATGGGCCTTTAATTACCTTTTATTACTTAGATAAATTAAAACATTAAAACATGCTTTAGGCCACACCAATAAAATTAGTTGGTTCTCGGATTTTTCCAGGAAAAATATAGAGCGAGCGAGCGAAATAAAAATAAAAATTAAAAAAAATTCTGAAGGTAAATTAGCACATTCACAGTTAATGTTCATTAAAGACATTTACTCATGTGTTAAGGAAAAACTAAATGTGGCCTAATTTATAAACTTAACTTTCACACCTCACAGCACACTTTTTGTCATGCAGGTTTTAGGCAATGTACAAATTCATACTTCTGTCATTCTATGTTATGTAAAGGTTTGACGGTTTGTAATTTATTTAAGAGTTTGAGAATCTAAGCACCACCAAGCTTAGGCTGTGTAATTGAGGTATGACATATAATGTTGACTACGTCTAGGCTGCTAGCCTACGTTAAAACTCATTTTGTCACAGTTCATCACAGGGCATTAAAACGTCAAAATCGCATTGATTCACCAGCAATTAGATAGTGACAAAAACTTCGTGATCCGGAGATGAATATCCATCAACGTGGAGTCACGTGAATCTAGAAAAGAGACAATTTTTTTGCATGAAAAAGAGAAGCGTGTGTGTGTGTTTGTATGTGCGCGCGCGAGGATGTGAGTGTGTAGGCACATGCTATTAATTTATTTATTGATTGATTTTCGATGGCGAAACACTTTGAATGTTTTTTTTTCGCCTCTCAATCAATGAAATATCAAACTCACCTCCACAGAGTTGCACAAGCAGACTGCTCTCGGCACCGTGAGTACAACTGCGCAAAGTTCTCATCCTCTTTCATTTCAATGCACTTGTCAAATGTTTTTCTCTTCTGATCAAATATTTTAATAATTGCAAACACTGGCCTAGCAGGATCCACCGGCATCTTCCCTCATATCGTGTCTCTTGTCTCTTACGCTCTTAAGTGAAAGGCGCGATTTGATTGGTTTTCGACGTCACGTGAACAGCCACTGTGTTTTTTATGTTCGTGTGAGTTCGAATTCAATTTTATTTTTATTTCATTTTGCATTTTTTTCTAGCGGCGAATCCGAGAACCAACTAATTTTATTGGTGTGGCCTTATTGTGTATTGTGAACTGAAATAATTGATTGCGTTCATATTGTTACTGTCACCCATAATTACGTTGATGAGTGCAAAGATATTTTACCTTGTTGATCCCCCAGCAAGGGAGAAGTCTTTCCTATGCAAAGGGCTCTACCTTTGGCTCTGTGCGTCCTCCCCCAAGCTCTTGGGGTCACTGACAGTGAGTTTGGCCAAGTAAACAGAAGACTTATGAGTTATCTTGGCCTCCAACATCTGTTTAGTTTTCCTGGGAGCACTTAGTTCATTGGTCTCGGCTGATTTCGCCTGCAAGGGCTATGAACGGCTCTAGTGCTCGTGGCCAGGAATGCTAACAGGTCACACACACATACACACACACACACACACACTCTATTGCTCTGCTGTGTTGTAGAAAGTTGGGGCTCAAGATCCACTTCGTCTCTGGCCCTATGGGTCTGTGGAGAGGAGATGGAGACAGAGTAGCCTATTTCAGCCCAGCCGTTGCGCTAAACACAGGTTGTTTGTCATTGGCAGAGCAGTGGGCTTTTTAACCGTTGGGGCTATTTGTTGTCTCGATAAGGCTGTTTTATGCATTGACAGACGAGGCTGTTATGTCTGTACCATAGATGTTTTTTGTTGTTTCATATCATTGTCTCAGTTGTGACTTGTTTACATTTCTGACCGAGTCTGCTGTGTAGAAGTTGTATATTAAAGTGTGATCCAGTTCTTTACTATGCCTGTTACATACCTCATTGCGACAGATATATAACACATGCCTATGGTAATGACCATATTCGGAAATAAAAGGGCAGTACCCTTGGACATGTTTTTGGTGATGACCTCAGTGGCGGTGTTGATGCCAGAGGTGGTGAGGGGGGGCCGTCTGACCTTTTCCAGCCAAGCAGAAATGACTTCCCTCTGGCCGTGGCCCGAGATGGGCGCTTTTCCCAGGGCTGGTTAATGACATGGCCTCTGCTGTCCTCTCTGTACAATGGGAGCTGTCCATCAACCTCACAGTTTTTTAACAAGGAGAGAGAAGCAGCACTGCAGACAGAAGAGAGGGGAAGAGAGGCTGTTTTTTAATCTCCTCGCGCTCTCTTCTCTATCCTTCATCCTGACCTCCTCTTCCTCTCTCTCTCCCTCTTTCTCTCTCTTCTTTGTCCTATTCTCTCTCTCTTTTTTATATGTCCCTGGTTCAGGTGTTCTCTCTCTCTTTTTTTCCTTTGTCATAGCCTCCTCTCCCTTACTCTGTCTCTCCTTCGTCCCAACTGCGTCTCTCCTTCTTACTTTTGTCCTGGCCTCCTTTCTCCCTTCACTTCTCTCTCTCCTTCGTGGTTTGCGTGCTGGTGACTGGGCCTTATCTGTATTCATCCCCAGCACCTTCATCGATTTAAGCCGCAGCATTAGGGGCAGATTCTTCACCCAGGCGTTTGCCGCCGAGCGCCGCCGCTAATGCCGCAGGGGAAATTTCACGCCTCCTGCCTCCTCCATCCAGGGTGAAATAGTCCCTGGTGCCTGGCGCCTTGGGGGGTACTCACGGAAAGTTCTGCGCTCAGAGCGAGGATGGATGTTTACGCGCACCAGAGAGTTTAAGTCTTAAGCCCCAAGAGAAAAAAGGATGAAGGTATTGATAGTGAATGACAGTGAAGCAAAACTTTTATTGAAAGAAAAAGAAAATGCACCCTCCTTTAAAGTCAGGTCAGCATCTTTCAGCATGTAAACTTGTTTCAGCAGTATTTAAGTACCTGCTGTGTACGGGGGAACAATTGTGTAGAGGCACTCTGCACGGCAAGGTCTTACAAAGACAAGGAACCAAAAGTTCTGCAAGCTTTGGGTTTCTGCACAGGGGAGAATGGTGTTGTAGACGAGCCGATATACCACTGGGGCAGACCAGAGTGCAGCACTGCACATCAGTTCGGAGCGGAGGAGTTATTAAATGCAAGAGCAGGAGCCTGCAAGGGTGAGGGAAGCTGCTTGTGTGAGAAACACAGCTCACCGCTAGACCTGAGTAAGCGTGTGGGCGCGCGGCGCCAAAAGGGCGCTCATCTTGAGCCTCTCCTGGCACAGTGTGTTACGTGTTGCTTCCTTGTTGTGTTTTGCTCTGAGGTCATAAACTGCTCAGAACTGCAGTGTCCCTGTGGATGAGGTGGAGGTGGGAGAACGTGGGAGGCAGGATACAATTGGCAAAAGCCCCCCCCCCCCTCTCCTCCCTCAGGGAGCTCTCAGCTGTGAGGGGGAGAGGAAGCAGATGGCTGGCGGCGTTCAGCCCACCCTCCCCCGGCGTGTCCAGCGACGAAAACCCGCCGCCCGCGGAAGGACTGGGGACTGGATGCTCCGTGACAGCCGCTGCACCCCCTCCATTCTCTCAGGGGAGCCGTGCTAGCCAGGGCATCTGCTGCGGGAGAACAGAGCCAGCGTTTGAGTGAAGGGGACAGGCCAGGGGCGGAAATGGATGTGGGAGGCCTGACATGGGTGCTGTAGCCGCTGCTTTAATAGCACAATGGCCAGCCGAGGTGCCTATTCACCGAGGTGTCAGCAGCCAGCTTTATGGCCCTCTGGTTGAATTCATGTTGTTTCATTTAGCCTGTCTTTTTTGTTTCAGAGTTTGTACAAGCACAGTTGTCTTTGTGCCGCAGTTGAGTCTTCCCAGTGTTTCATAAAAGTCCTGGATTTGAAACAGTGGGATTTGCAGATTTTTGTGGCTGTTTCTTTTCATTTCCCTGTAACGTGAGATATTTGTGTTCAGCACAGCCTTCCTTGACTCCATTGACTAATTCAGTCCGAAATGGAGTCCAGCAGGGAAAGGGAAGATGCTGGTGGGGCCGTGGCCAGGGCCTCACTCACTTGCTGCCTCGCAGGTGTGCTGGTGACTCATTAGCTTGGTTATTTTTAGATGTTTCTGTCAGGCACATTCTCTCTCTCCCTGTTGGTGCATCACTCATGCGAAGTGCTGCTACCGCGCTGTCACTGTCTTTCTCACCCTTTTCTCCAGAGAGGACTGAGTCAGAATCTTACCAGCAGCAGCAGCAGCAGTAGCCCCTCTACCCGGTCTCAGCACCAGCTCCTCGCCCTACTTCCATGCAGTGTTAGCACTTAATGTTAGTGCTAGCTAGCTCAAACTTGTCTTTTCTCGTCAGCAGTTTTAGCTTATTTTTTTGCTTGTTTCTTACTTCTTTTTTTTATGGAAACCCATTTTTGCCACATCAATCAAAAGTGAAATATCTGAGATACTAAATTCAAAATTTTAACTTTTTTTGGAAGCTGGCAGATGGAACCTTCTAAAAAGATTGTTTCCATGAAGCAGGAGAAACAGGCTTCCACAGTTCTGGGTTACAGCCAACCTTGACTTGATGAGGCATTTGGGAGTTTTTCGCTTCTTTTTGTTATGTGCCTGGTGCCAGCACTCTTGCTGAGGGCAAGAGGGAACCTTTGAGTTGGGCCAACAGTCTTCTGGCGGCAGACGCTTACTCATCGCCATTAGCTTACAGCGAGCCGCAGTGTGAAAAATCCTACTGCTGACCTTGCACGGAAAAAATGCAAGTGCGCACATGCTCGCTTCATTGCCTGTGTCCTTTTGGATGGTGGCTTTTCATTGGACATGCATGCTAAGCAAAGACAACCCCGCCATACACACACACACACATACACACACATAAACATACACATAAACATACACCACGCTCCCTCCAAGGCTGCCTTCCTACAAAGCCCCAGGCGTCTGGACTCTTGCCACATATCGAGGATGTCAGGCACAACTTGATGAAATGTAAGCTCTGCTAATTCCAAAGGATGCTAGAGAAGTTTCTCAGTGGAACAGGGTGGAGATCAAAGGGGGAAAACTGTTTATGTAATGAAGAAACTGTATAGGCAGAACTAACTAATACCTACAGTCAGTGGGAGCTGTCAATTTCTAGCCAGTACACTCTCTCTCGTTAGTTAATGCGCCGAGGGAGACATCCATACCCTCACCACCCACACAAACACACACACACACACACACACACACACACACGTTTTCTTAATATTGAGTTGGGGGATTACACAGGCAAGCACTTCGGCAGGCAGTTTTTTTAATCCTGTCTGACTCGCAGGAGGAGATTATGACCTAGCTTTTGAAGATTTAATTCAATATCCTCTCACCCTAGCTCTCATTCAGGCTCCTTTGTGAAGACCACTTCCTAAAAAAACATGCCTTATGTGTGTAAGTTCGTATTGGAAAATCACCAACACCAAATCAGACCAACACTGGCCTATGACACTGCAGGATGATCATTTATTCAGTTACCTCTCTTTGAAAGCTATTTCTAATCATTTGTTTAGCACCGTTTCATATGGTATGTTTTCTGCTCATATAATGTTTTGTGAAGTGGGTGTAGGCTCTGTTGCTTGGTTTAAATTGCCTGACTACAGCACCACAGGTTTAAAGTGGCAGGTGCTGTTTTTGAACACCACACAGCAAATGGGGACAAATCAGAGAGAGGATATCCAGCAAAACAACCCTCCCCTTAAATACACACACACACACACACACACACACCTGCCTCCACACCAGTCAACATCCACTCATGCCCACTTCTTGTGACGGCTTCATCGGAATGGTGAGATGAGCCAATGGCAGATGTATCGTCGTTCTGTCAGAGCCTCACCTGTCACGCTATATTCTTCTGCCAACCTCTATCTGCCCCCTCATACACACACACAGACACACACACACACACACACACACATCCCCCCCCCACCCAATCCACCCACCTAGCCTGTCTCTGTGTGGCAGAATGATGAGGGCTCCTGGTTTTTCTGCATCACTGAGGCGGAGGGTCGGAGAAGATTCCTGTAGAAATAAGCTGTCAAAGAGTTTTAGCTCTGCATTGACTTATTTCCCAATTAATCTCAGCCTCTCTCTCTCTCTTTCTCTCTCTCTCCCTTGCTCTCACATTCACTCTCTCTCTCTCTCTGTTGCCTCATCTCTCTCTTTTCTCTATCTCTATAACTCCCTCTCTCTTGCTTTTCTTTATTTCTTTCTAGTTTTCTCTCTGAATTCTGTTTCCAGTCCTCACTCCTTCTCTTCCATCTGTCTCCTTCAATCTCCTCAGTCTCCATTCGATATGACCAAGCCTCTCCTTTCTCTCCCCTTTCTTATCCATTCTGTCCTCTCTCTCTCCTCCTCCTCTTTCTCTATTCTCTACATGTATCTGCCCATCAGTAGAGCACATCTATTATGAAAACAGGGTGTTGTGCCTCTGACTAGCTCTCTGTCAGCTTTTCTCCTTTTGATGATGATTTCAAACAGATCACATATATTTAAACATTCTGTCAGATCGTCAGGGCTCTGCCTTGCAGGCATAATTTAATTTGAAATCTGGCACTATGTGTGAATATACACAGAATGGAAAGAAAATCCCGATTATACGTACAAATGGTGATGTCTCCAACACTCTGAATGTGGAGAGACAGATTCCAAAAGAAAAAGGTGATCTGAACTCCTATTTTGGCAAATAGCTTTAGTGTGGCAATGCTTTATTCTCAGGATGGTCCATTTTTATTGTCTGCTTGACAAAGCCACTCACCATGACACAGTCACGGACAAGAGTCAGGGACACTTGGGAAATCAGGAACAATGGGATGGATGTAGCAACCCTATCACTTACCAGGGCACTGTCTGCCAGTCTTTGGAGAGAGGGGGGTGGTTGCACTGTAGGTGGTAGGGGGTATGTTGGCACAGAAGAAGGGAGTGATAAGAAATGTCTGAATTTCTCTCTCTTTGTCTTTCCTATCATAGACTAACGAAACATCTACTACCATACCACACCACACCATTTTTAATGAAAGATGTTTTATATTATAAAGTATATTTGATAAAGAATGATTGGCATTATATATTATATTTATTTAATAATGCTTGATATCAGCATATCAATAGCTTCTATTCTAACCAATGCTGGATTCAGCCCAAAGGAAGAAATGAAAAGTCAAACCAAAAAAAGAAAATCTATCCAGTACTGAACCTTCCTGCGGTGATGTGCTACAAACTAAAGCCTTTCAAAGCTCCGCTGTGTTTAATACCCCTTGCTTATGTGAGGAGATTGCATGCTGTGAGTTCAGTGTTTATTTGGAACTATGAAAGAGTTTCTTTCTGCAGCTTCTCTGTGAATGTCATAACTCCATGTGTCTCCTGGACGCCAGTCTGTCGTCGGCGGACCTGTTTCCCAGCAACCTTTTGAATGGTGGCTGCAAGCGCTCCGCAGACAGCAGAGGCCAGCTCGTTTAATGATGTCCACAGAATTCTGAGGCTCGCTCCTGTCTCCCACCTCTGCTCTCAGCACTTTAGGGGGTCATGTTCTTTACCGTACCTTGTCGGAGGAATAGTACAAATGAACTTCCTGACAGTCAGATGCCCTACAGTAGATGACATGAAAGACCCACGTGGAACGCCTGCTGCGGTGTCTTTAGAGCCCCAGATATGATTAGTTTGATTAGTTTGGTGCCAGTGGTTTGATGGTTGCATTGAAATTTCATCTGGGTGTTCCTGCCTTGAAACTTTTAGACTTTATGTGCTGCCATGTATGTTATTCTCTGTGGTTATGAAAAAAAGAGAGAAATGATATTCAAGTTGTGTGAAGTATGATGAAAATAATTAGTGAAATCCAGCCTAATGAATTATTAGAGCAAATACTTGGAAAACAGCGATAACAAGCACTTTGTTGTCATGGTCTACTTTTAGATTCTATTCTCCAAAGCTTTTGATCTTTCTTTCTAATGTGTGTGCCTTTCTGTGTGTGTATGTGCCTGTGTGTATCAGTATTTGCGTCATTCTTCTTCTGCGAACCTAGTTTCATTTCATTAATGAAATCTTAAGTTTGGCTTGAAATAAAAGCAGATTCTGCTCCAGTTTTTATGCTTCTTTCACTTCATCATCAGTAGTCCAGATGCCTGGTCCTAATTTCCACTGTGTCTCTACTGAGCTCCCAACACTGATACACTCTTCAGTATATCTCCTGACTGCCCGGCATGTCTCACATCTAGTCTCTTGTGAACAGGTTTTGGGGAGTTGTCCCTAGTTTGTACTGTTCACTTTGTACTGATGCCAAGTCTTGAAGGTAAATATGTGTAGATAGTATGATGAGATGGGATGTGATAAGATCAAGTGAGAGAGCAAAGAGAAGGGAGAGAGCAGTGACCCCTCGAGCATGCGTCCCTGGGGTGCTAAACGTGCAACTTGACCGCAACGCCAAAGAGCCAGATCTTTTAGTGTAGGTAGTCAGGGCTCATACTTAGCTGCAGTGATGGTACTCAGTGATAGCCACACTTCCCTCCACTTTTGAGTAGTGTGCCCATGCACTTTACACATGCTGGCACCCACCAGCTGTGCTTATTTCTCTCGTCATAGGGTGCCACATACTCTAGTGTTTACCTACCTCCAGGGCCAACCTACTCTGGAGTTCCCTCGTGTGGCTCACTCACTGGACACGCCTCTGATGGTCTCATGATAGCCATCCCACCCACCATAGGGAGCAAAGGGGGAGTGCAAACACTTATCTCACCCTGTCTCAAAACTGGCTCCAAACAAAAAGTTCAACTTGACCACAATGGCAAACAATTTCTTCGTTTCCACGTGAGATTATATTTTTTTATCGTTCTGTCGTTCTGTGCTGTTGTCCCGGCTGACTCCCAGGGCTGGTCTTTTATTGGCCAGTTTGCTTCACTTGACGAAGCACAGACAGCAACTTTACGCTCCAGCATGGGTTCCCCCAGCGGCCTTTAACAGGGGATTGCATTTCCCCTTTTTAATTTCTCTCATGACACATGCGCATCTACCTGTGTTTTTTTTTTACCCATGGAATGTTTTTGCTCCATGTTTTATGCCCAAGTCCTTCATTAGTAGCGAGCTCATAAATGCACCCCAGACTTGATCAGGCGGCGATAAAGTGGACCGCATGAACGGCCACAGGGAAGATGGTTTGCCTCAAAACACACACGACTACAAAGACTCGCTTCCCACCACCCTTTGCATATTAATAGCCGAGCTATTAATTCATGGTGGGACGCCTGGCTTGTCCCCTGAGGCGATTGTAGCCACGTGCAGTGGTACATGGAGCTGGGATGAGAATGTATGCCAGACATTGAAGTTGTCAGGAGTGATTAGTTTGATGTGTGGAGCAGCAGTTTGAGAAGGATAACAATAATAATGACAAAAAAGTAAAACGTCTGAGGTTTTTTCCTTCTGATTCCCTTCATGTGATTGTTTTCAAAGCAGGTTTTTTTTTACAGAGGAACACTACTTCTCAGCTATTTGGGTCTTATCTCTGAGAAATGAGATCCTTCCCTCCTTTGAGCTTTGAGGATTACTCTCTCTCTCCCCATCTCTCTCTCTCTCTCTCTCTCTCTCTCTCTCTCTCTCTCCCTTCCTTTCTTTCATCTCTTACCATGACATTCTTATTTATAAACTTTAGGGGCTTCTCCAGAGAAATAAAGGTATGCAAATGCCTTTTTAGAACTACAGTACATGTTTAAGGTTGTGTGCATTCGGGTGTGTGCGTACAGTTCTGTACTTGGGTGTGTGTCCTGGAGTGCTCGCGTTGTTTTAACACAAGCCTCTCAGCAGAGGCAAATCCCAAACGTGCTGCACCAGTGAGTGTGTCCGCCTGTCTGTCTCTCCGATTCTCTAATAGAGAATTACTTGTCTCGAGACTCTCCGAAGTGCCTTGGTGTGTCAGCACCAGCAGCTGCGCCACCATCACCCTTCCCTTGTACCCGGCCAGGAGAAACAGATTGGATGGAATGGAGGAATGAAGCGTGATGACAAGAGTGTACAGCTGAAATGAAAATGAAGCTCTCCTAAGCAGGCGGAGGGGATGAATATCTCCACGCATGAAAACACAAACAGCCCCCCCCCCTTTTTTTATGTGTCAGCTCTCACAATTAGCTATCACTCTTTAAAATATGAATCACGCGCCCACGTGTTTTTTTGGTGTCACGCATCGCTACAGAGATTGCGCCAGGTATGGTGTGTGTGTGTGTGTGTGTGTGTGTGCACCCTTCTATCTGCATCACATGTAGGACCAAAGTTGTTAATACAAATTCTGAAGGCGAGAACATTACAGCTGCCAACTGCTGCATTTTAGAGATAACACAAGTGTCAAAAAACACACATTCAGCCTTGAGTTTACTACTTAATGATGGAATTATTCTCTTTAAAAAAAACTTTCTTTCTTTCCCAAGATTATGAATGGGCTTGTGTGTCTTGGACTTCACAGGACAATTTATCCACCCAGTGACTAATCATACAGAGTGCCTAGGAAAGTGTTTCAGATGTAATGTCTTTTATCTGGCGTCTCTCCTGGCCAAAGCCTGGCGTCTCTCTGGAGGACTCTGAGCTCTGCCAGAGAGGAAAATTAATGATGCTCCTAATTGAATGATGGAAATAAATGGCGAGGAAAACGAAAGAACAGAGAGAGAAAGAGAGAGAGGGAGTGAGAGGGAAAGGGATGGGGGGGGTGTGATAAAGCTTACTCTTCAGATTGGGCTAATTTTTAAGCTAGCACTTTTATGTGTCAGCGGTGTGCTGCGTCTGGAAAGCTGTCAGGCTGGAAGGCTGGGAAAGGCTTTGATTGACAGGGCCACGGGCCCTTCGCAACAGGCAAGAAGAGAGACAACCCGGAGCCGACAGGGAAGGGAGAGACACCTGAAGGCTTGGAGTCCATCTCGGAGTCAATCACTTTGATTTGCTGCCGTCGACCTTCCCTTCTTCCCTCCGGCAATTAAGGCTTTCCACTGGATGCCATCATTCATATGGGGGGGGGGGGGTGGAACTAATTATGTTCCGTTAGCATTAGCATTAGATGCTTTCTAGAACACTTAATTTGTCTATACTGAGCAATTGTGTGGCTTAATGCTATTTTTCACGAAGACTCACTGTGCAGGAGAGAGATGGGGGAGCGGGTAAAGAAACACATGGGTTGTGTAGGCTTTAAAGACAATTATTTATTTAGACTGCTCTTTGGGCAAATGGCCACCAATTCTCTTTAGATAACCTTAACAATTTGCCCATTGCTTTTTCTTAGTCAAATAATGAAAGGTTGTACAGTGTGAAAGGGCCTCAGAAATTTCCCAAATTACTGCTTAGTAACGTTTCTCAAAAAGCAAAAGGTTGATTGTGTATCCTCACCTTAACACTGCTGAGAGCCACACAGGAGCACCATGGACAGAAGCAGATCGGAGTAGTGACCTCTCTGTTGGGTGAGGGCCTATGGTGATGAATGTGTTTGCCTGTGTTTACTGACCTCAGCCGATCCTCCGACGCCTCACTGCACAAATAAATTACCCAGAATCCTTGGCCATGTTCTTATCCTCTGTGTTTGGAGGGAGAAAAAAAAACAGGGAAACAGAATGAGTGTCCACTTGTTTAGTGGTGCTGAGGAAATTGCTTGGGTTTATCGGCAGATGAGGTGTTTTTGACCTTGTTTTTTTCCTCTGTTGAAATGCTTGCACATTCATCCTGTTTGTGTAAGCACCAGATAATGCATGCTTGATAAACCTTTACTCTAGTTTTCTTGCTGTGCTATTTAGAGTGAGATGCCTTTTTTCCTGTGCAATTCTAGGCCCTGTTTACACACATATATAGATATTTTTCTAAACTGATTAAACTGACTATTTGGGCTCTCGTTTCCACATAAACAGTTTTAGCCTCCCCAAATGTATCTAACCTTAAAACAGCCTCCAAAGCTGAGATTTGTTAATACACAGTTTATTCTCAATTCCACTGGAGATACAATAAAAAAACACCTGTTAAAATAAAAATATATATCCTGGCCTTAGACATGACGAAGAGTGCGGTCCAACTTCTCAAAGAAAACTGTATAGATGTTAATGCAGTTAACATTTTCAATTGACAAGAATCAATTGACTTTCCCAAGGCAGAAGATCTGTCTGCTCGCTCAGTCCTTTTTGCCATTTTCTGACACTAATGAAAACAGAGAAGGTGATATCAAGTTTTTGGTCGGGCGGGTGGGATCAGAAACTTCCACAAGTGAGTGTTCTATTTTCAGACTTTACGTAACTTCTCTCTTTCTCTCTCTCTTTTCTCTCTCTCTTTCTTCTCTGTCTTTTTTTTTTCACGTACACTCTCAGGGAGACAGTTGAGAATTGGGGGCGGATTATGTCTTTAAAGCGTTCACTTCACTGTGTTGCTCTCCCTTTTAAGAAAAGCAATAAAGCTTAAAATCACTTTAGAGGGCACAGACTCCCTTTTGGAGGGGAGAAATGGTCCCATTTCAGTCAATTCCTGTGGCCCTTTTTAAAACGAACTCCACACATCACCTTCTTTTATCCACATTAGTTTTGCACTCTTGCCACAACGAAAGAACCCCAGATCACAGGTGCAGAAAAGTAAAGGTAAAGTAAAACACATTCCTTTAAACAAGCAAGCGATGAGTAAGACTTATCTCAAAAGATGATCTATAATATGAGGTTGCTATGAAATTCATTTGAGACCCTTCATTCTTATCCAATCCTAAGCAAGAACTGAAAGGGGAAAATTCACCTGAAATACTCTTCTGCACTTTTCTGTTCCTCATTTTTTATTTACGGTGTGGGTCTTTGCCAAAAAGTGTTGTTTCTGTATGCCTAAGTGCAGAAGGGCTTGTGGAATGAAATCTGCTCCATATTAATGATGCTCCTCTCCGATTGAACCCCTGGGCGACCCACCGCTAATACTTTTGTAATTCAAGCGATGGATGAAAACAGTCAGGAAATTGGGCCCAGTAAAAGAGATTTCAAAAGGCTTAGGCTTTAGAATCTGACTTGCAGCTATGCATATGTATGTGTGTGCGTGTCTGTATTTGAACATCTGTGTGTGTGTGTGTGTGTGTGTGTTATTCCAGGGTCCTTTTTTTAATCTCTGTGCCGCATAATGGTATGTGTGTTGTAAGACCTTGCTTCTCATCTGCCTAAGTTCTGTAACAAACAGGCACTGAGGCGAGGGGAAGACGATGGAAGCTGCCTGGTGCTCTTTCGATCTCGGCGACTGTATAAAGCATGACCATGAAACCCCATGAACCATGATGGAGGAGAGGAAAGAAGGGAGAACAGAATGAAAGAGTGGGTGGGGGGGCTCAGTTTAGAGTGTGTTTATGGTGAGGAGAGCTGTTTGGAGACCTGTGGAGATCAGTGGTGTAAATAATCCTCGCTGCGGAGGCAGACGTGACCAAAATGCCCCCTCTGAAGTATGCGGCAGGGGGGAAAAATTGCTGGCTGTGGAATGTATTAGTGCGGCAATTACCACGGAGCTTGTCAACTCTCACCTCTGTCCAGGATCGGAATTCTCCACGTCACACCACTGAGAGGAGAAGAGTAATTACCCTTTTGACAGTCTCTCGCTCTCTCTCTCTTTCTCTCTCTCTCTCTCTCTCTCTCTCTCTCTCTCTCTGACTTTTGCAACTATCTTTTTGCTCTCTCTCTCAACTCTTTCTTCTCACAAACTCTCCCTCTCAGCTCTCCCCTTCTCAAAGGCCATGGAAAAAGAAATGCTGGGCTGCAAATGAAGGCCCCAGCGGGGCTATTTCCACTCCTTCCTTATGCCTTTGGATGCCTTTGGTTGCCACTGCTTGCCTGTTACCTTTCTCTCTCACACACACACACACTCTCTCTTTTTCTCTGTCTGTCTCCTTATTCACTGTTTCACTCACTCACACTCTTTCTCTGTCTGTCATCGTGTGTCATCCCTGCTGTGTGCTTATTGAAACTACGTAAGCCCTGATCTTTAAGCCTGAGCTTCTGCCATTCCACAGAGAGAGTGGTGTTCAAGTTGCGACCTGATTCACATCTACCTTTACTGCTATCAGGTGCTCCTCTACCTCCCTCCTTCCCTCCCTCCCTCCCTCCCTCCCTCTAGCTTTTCTCTCTAGCATCTCTGCCTCGTGTATCACTGCTTCTCTACGGAACAAGTCAGGCTTTGCCAAAGTAGTCCCAAGGTCACGATGCTCGATGAGATGAGCTAACGACCACTTCAGAGTAAGAGTTCCAGAAGTGCCCAGAGGTCTCCGCCTGAAATATGTCTATCTCCTCTTAGGCCATATTTCCTCCTGGTCACACCCCTCAGACGATCCTTGAGGCGTCTCCCCAGACTCTTGCTGAGGTGCTCCTAACAACCAGCGTGATCTATGTCAGCCTTGTGCTGCCCGGCTGGGGGAAATAAATAAACAACTTCTCAGTGTTTACATCTTCCTCTGCCACTGTAGTCCCACGTTGCTTGCTGTCGGCTCATAGTTGTTGTGCACCGTTGAGTAACAATAGGGTCCGTTCCTATAGCTTCAAGAGGTAGACAAGGCCCTTAAACATCTGCTTGCAGGGAGTTTCACATGTAGGCACTATTGTATGACTCAGGTTGCTCCTTGAAGTCTCTCCGAACCGGACCCCCCACTTAGGCCTAATTAAGATGTCCGTGGGAGGCGAAGGAAATCGAGTTACCTCATATCAGCGGTCCACCAGCATCGGCTCTCTGCACATGCAGTCACAGCCTATGATGCTAATCTGTTTCCAGAAAATTATTCGTTTATGCTCTCACTCTTCTTCTTAACAAACATGGCCAGTCTTGTTTACCCGCCCCTTCGCAGCTTGTGTCCCATGTGCTGTGTGTTCTGTGCCCTACATGACCGATAAAAGTTAATTAACAGATGGGGATTATCCAGGTTTTGACTGAAGTGCAATGGGGGGGGGGTGTGCTGTTTAAGTCCTTTGTGTGCTGTGAATAGCAAATGAAAATTGTGCGCAGCAAGCTTTACGTGGCCCCTGAAATTCATTGTTACGGAGGCAGTTGTTTCATTGCCTCGGAAAATTTTTGTTTTTGTTGCCGGAGATGTGGCGTCAGCACAAAGCGAAGCAATGGTAGCAGGGGATCACAGCCATAGAGATGCACAGACTTAGCAGCTTCTAATTACTTTGGTTCCCTTGCAAGGAGACACACTTTCTCTGGGGTACCTCTCGAGACAAGGCTTTATTGCTGACAGCAGACTCACTTGAAAATGAAGGAGAGGGGAGCCTTCTTCATGTTTTACTGTTGTGCTGTTGCAGTGGTTGACTTGTGCTGCTACTGTAGTTTGTTCAAATGATGATGCTTTTCTTACGTATAAAGATAAACAACACAATTCAGTTTTTTGACAGGGATAGTTCACAAAATCCATTCTTAAAATCACAGTAATATGTGGATTTGTTTGCAAGCTAGTAACTAAAAAAGATACAAGATGATTTTCAAAGAGCCATACTGAAATAGCAATATCATGTGACTTAGTGCTGGTAGCGACCTGTGAAAACACTGATATTACAACTTGATAAAACATAAAATATGTTTTTAAGGTGGAAAAGCAAGGATGGATTTAATGACTAGTTAACAAGTGGCTTATTTGTTTAGCATGTAGAAAAAGAACAGACTTCTGGTGCAACACAGCCACTTAGACAAGAATCATGTTGTTTGCATAGACTAATTGAGTTGCTGCTGAGATATATGGTGGAGCAATGAGCCGTGGTGTCGCTGTGATTATTTTTCCGTCTGCTTTAATGAGGGATTGCGGGGTCTGTCCCCAGCCTTAGAGCTTTGGAGCCTTACAGCTTCCTCATGGTGGCTGAGACTCCCCCCTTGACCCTGTTCACCCGTCCATCTCCTGCGTTTGTGCTATGCTGAGGCCCGCAGGGCCAAACAGGTGACATATGGCTCTTGCTGGGATGTCCGTGTTGCCATGGGCAACGAGCGAGCATCTGACATGAAGGTGGCCAATAGAACCCAGCTAACTGACATGCAGTGAGCGATGGAATCTTCTTTTACCCTCTTTTTCATGGCAGACCATTGCCACACTGCCCGCTGTGGTGGAAGATGTCAGAAGAAATGGCAACCACTTGGCTACTTCTACGGGGGTTTCTCCTTGGCTGACATTTAAGATATTCACTGGAGCAGTGAAGTGAACTTAATTGGCCTTCTGTTTGTAGATGAGCATGCTGACATACTGTGCCGTCACTGTTTAGTTGTACAAGAAACACTTTCCATGCCGATACAGATCTCTGCCAGTGCTCATTCCCAAACCTAACCTCATTCACAGGCAAGCACTTCAGTAGAATTGAAACCAGCTTCGACACCGATGCGAAAACAGCTTTAGTGAGCTGCTGTAAATTGCTGTGAGGTCCATGTACAGACCAAACAAAAAAACTCCCATCAAGTTTAAAAATCATATTACTGCCCAAAAGCACAATCTCAGCATAATAAATAAATGGTTTACTCTGGTGATGCCAGTCACAGAGCCGTTCAAAGTGGAAATTTGCAGGATAATGTATGCAGCAGTGATATCGCCTGCCTTCGTGCCCCCAGACAGCATGACAGCATTTTTTTGCCTGCACAGAGACTTCTTGGATCATTGCCACCAGTAAACAACTCATTAACGCATTCCAACTGTTTTAAGTGTCCGTCTTCAATGTAATTGGACTGCATTTATACAGCACTTTTCAACTCCTCTGAGCAATCAAAGCGCTTTACAGAGTATGCCTCACATTCACCCACACATTAACACACCAATGGCCGAGGCTGCAACACAAGGTGTCAGTCTGCTCACAAGGAGCAGTTTAGGGTTCAGTAACTTTTTAAGGACATTGCGATTGGTTCAGGCTGAGCTAGGTTCTGGCCTAAATGGCACCTTTACCACCTAAACTACAGTCACTGTAAATGGTTACAACCAAGTTTAACTGCTCTAAGGCTTAACCAGCAAACCATGTGAGACTGCAAATTCAGCACAGTTATTATGTCACAGTTAATTGCTATGAGTAAAATAGTCATAAAACCTAAGGCATTGCTGACATTGGCATTGATTAAGCAATCCAGGTGGGGTTTTATTCCGGTCCCCAGAATGAAAAATGAGCCTAGTAGTCCTGCACAATTCTGGGCAGTGCACCAAGAATGAGGAAGTACATTTTTTTGGTCAGCTATCCTCCACCATTGCTGTCAAAACTCACCCTGCTTAGTTCCTTTACAATATCATTTGTTCTCTTTTTTTTCTCCCCGATTCATTTGTAATTTCAATTTTGTGCTCACAGATGTGTGATTTGTAAGTGCAGATGGCACCTTTTTTATTCTTTCAGGACGCACTAGTCCAGAGTTACGTGTTATCTGGCTGCCTCGTACTGCCAACTGCAACATATTCATGCGGCGTGAATTATCCGTGGATGTTGATGTTCTCTTGTCATCTGTCTGCCCCCCGGCTTGCTCTTCTTAAGTCGCTTGCTGCTGACGCATCCAATAGAGGACCCCTGAGGAGGCTGGTGGTGCTGGTTACGTGTTGCAACGTTGGCCTGCCATCCAAAATAACTTCATGCCCTGCATTGTTTAGAGCTAAATAGTCCACGGCATCCTCGGATCCACAGCCATCACTGTCAGTGTCGGGGTGCTCACATCAGCGGCAGTTCCTCACTTGCGCGTGAACAGAACCACTTGTCTTTCTGTTTCTCTATCTCCGTGGCTGTCTGTGTTTTTTTGTTTATAGGCGAGGAGGTTGTCAGTTCCCTCCATTACAGTAAAAACTCCCATAGCACTGGCTCTGAATGTGAATGGACGTGTCTGTAACTCAGCATATTTTCAGAACGTCAATAGGTTTGCACTAATAGGTTTATTCTGAAAACTGCAGTGAAAGTCGATATGACCCCCCCTTACCAATATTGACCTCTCTCTCTTTATCTTTCCCTCTCTCTCTCTCTCTCTCTCTCTCTTTCTTTCTTCCTCTTCCTCTCTCCTTCTTCATCTTCCTCTATCTCTGCAGCGTGCTGTGGCCATGTACGATGGGGCGCGGGTGCCTTCCCCTCAGGACGCCAACGGCTTCCCTCAGCAGCCAGGGGTGTCGGCGGCGCGGGCCAAGTCAGACGCGGAGCCCGAGAACGAGGAGGAGGCGGCGGCAACAGCGGCAGCGCGAACGGAGCCTGTGCTGGTGAAGCAGGCCCACCGTGAGATCCTGGACCACGAGCGCAAGCGCAGGGTGGAGCTGAAATGCATGGAGCTGCAGGAGATGATGGAGGAGCAAGGGTGAGACTGCAGTTTTGCAGCACAGCACACATCCAGAGAGAGACAGATGGAGGGAGAGAGAGAGAGAGGGAGGGAGAAAGAGAGTGGTGGAGAGTGAGAAAGAGAGATGAATAGAGAGAGATATGGATGGAGAGAAGCGAGGGAGACATGAACAGAGAAAGACAGACAAAGATAAGAGAAGAAGGGAGAAAGACTGACAGAGAAAGAAAGACAGCACAGGGAGAGAGAGAAAGTTGGGGATGGGGGTGAAAAGAGAGATGGGAGAAGATACTGTAGAGACGGGGGGGAATGTACAGATAGGAATAGAGAGAAAGAAAAGAGAGAGATTAAAGGATAAAGAAGAAGAGGCGGGTTAGGTATTCACTGCAAGGTTGATATCTTTTTCGATGATATGACATGTTTTTTTGTTTTCAGTTGCCAAATAGGTGAGCTTTCCAACATTCTCTCTCAGAACAACCAGTACTGGCAGTGTGCCAATGAATTATGTGTTTGAGGTTTTAAAACGTCTCTCGGTCCACACAGTAGGTAGGCAGCTCAACACTGAATGCACTGGCAGAGAACTGTTGACATTTACGCCTTGTTAGTTGCTTTTTTTTTTGGCTTTATTTTTTACTCATAAACGTAGGGCATATTCTGATGTTTATGGTGCGGATTTATTTGGAGCTCAATATAGCTCTGCTGTATTTATGACACTGTTTTCCTCATCCCGAAAGACATATCCGCAGTGAGAGAACGAGAGAGAGAGAGAGAGGGAGAACGAGAGAGAGAGACTCGTTGAAGGACACTTTCCCCCCTCCTCCCATTCCATCTCTTCTCTCCCTCTCCCTCCCTCATTACTATTTCCTCCTGCTACGCTAAATCGCTGGATGGGGCTGCCGTTGCTGCCTCTGCTGCGGCTCGGGCAGATTTGTGGCGTGACTGGCGTCGCCGCTAATCCCCCTCGCCCGCAGACATGGACGGGCCGCTGATCCGCTCAGGCTGGATCCCAGCAACTCGGAGTGGGTTTGAGGGGAAGCCGGAGGCTAGCCATGCTGTGACGCTAATTAATGGCGAGCCGGGTGACCTTGCAGTCGGTGCAGCAGGCGCTCTCAGGTCCCAGAGGTCCCAGCGAGCAAGAGAGAACCTCGTAAACACAAACAGCTGAACTGAGCACCACATCAAGCCAGCCATGACCGTTTCAATTATTATAGCACCAGGGTTAAAGAATCACACAGCATCCTTTATTAACAATGTTTATTTAACTGTTATGATGGGAACTTTTTTATTTTATTATGGGAACTTTTTTATTTTATTTTAATTTTTATTCTTTATTTATTTATAATTAGCTTGTTTTTATATTATATTCAGCCAATAAGTGACTTGAAGTTATTATTCTCCAACAAAATTCCATATCATTTGTATGATGCAAGTGGTTATGTGAAAAATTTCAGAACGTGTTCTACAACCCAGAATGAAAGATGTAATTTTCATTCACATCATAGCATACCATGGTACTATGATGTTGTAGATTTTTCATAAAATTGCCAATGCATATATATCTTATGTTAGAAGAGAGAACGGGTGCATTTGAGAGGAGAAAGTGCTGACATCTCTCCTTGGTCTATTCTTTATTTCTGGCCCCCATCCGTAACATCATTGCTGTCCTCTGTGGGTCCAGACTAGGACACCCGTCTCCATGCTTCTCCTTGACGTGAATACATCCACTGCCTGTCTGCTGCCTTTAGTGGCTCACTGAGTGGCCTCTCCAAACGGCCGGCAGATTGATGGACCTGATAGCAGACTGAATGTGGAGAGATGGAAGAGGCCAGCGGCGCCATCTGCCAGGGCCATTTCCTCCGTGTGGGCTAATTGCTCCACCCTCCGCACCCTCAACCACCCTTAATTTGAGAAGTGATGTAAAGGTGCCATATGCCCAGTGCTGGACGGAAGGTGCGGCCAGGGCATCCTCTAATGATGATGGTGGGAAGAGAGATGGGGAGAAAAAGAGAGACAGAAGAAGAGAGATGGAAGAGTAGTCTCTGAGTCACAGTGAGTTATTCACCTGTGAGGTCTGGTGGAACAGACAGACTCGACACTGTGTGAGGAGAAGCCAACACACTGTTGTCAAGGTGTTGTTTTAGGTACGTGTTTTGGGTACTTCATTTGGAACAAGGTCAGCATGTAGCGATATGTTTGTCGTGTACCTAATTTGGTGTAAATGCCAGAAACAAAGGGTGGGCAGATACAGATGGGGAGCCGACCAAAGATTTAAGGGATCTGTGTGTGGGGTGGGTGAATGGGCGAAAGTCATTAGCATGATTTTAAAAGGACCGCTGTAGGCCTCCTCCATCTGCCATGGATTTAAAGGCTCCGTGCGGCTCCTGGGGCAGTGCTTCTATACAAAGGGCCCAGTAGACGTCAGCGCAGTCAGAGCCTAGAGCAGACAACAGGGAAACATTTTGTTCTCTGAAAAACTCTCTGAAAAAAGTCCTGCATGTATTCAAGTTTTACAGAAAGACTATACACAGAAGCACCCACTGGACTATATCTGGGAGTTATGAATTCAGGCCATAGGCACAAACACACACATACACTCAGAGGGAGAGGGAACGGGAGAGAACATGAAAAAGAAGAGCACAAAAGTGTGTGTGCACGCCGTGACACACAGACACTGGCATAAAGTAAACAGCAAAGAACCACCCTCAGAAGCAAACTTCAGTGAGACAGAGAGAAGGAGCATAATTGTCCACCAAGAGTGTCGTCGCCTCGGCCGGGGAGCCAATTAGAGTCAGGGCAATTGAAATGGTCTGCTCGTTAAGCTCCACTGAGCCCGGCAGTCAACAAGCCCCCTCCTCCCCGACCCCGCCACTTGACCGCCTTTCGCAGGTTCGCCTCCGCTCACCGTACGAGTCCTTCTGAAGAAGGCATCCGCTTGAGAAGGCATGAGCCGTCCCTTTCCATTACCAAATCTTCTTCTGGAGGAAGAGGGTATGGCAGAACACAATGGACTGACCACTTGGCCCTCATTATTGAAAATATGTTGGTAGTGGGGGAGTGCTTGTATCAGTCTAAGCACAAGCAGCAGGAACAGGTAGTTTCATAATTATGCTGTGGGAACATGGCGCCAACAGCATTACATGGTAAGAACATGACAGGAGCAATTACATGTAAGTACTGTAGTGTTTCCCTATTCATTTTATAAAGGAAACATGGTGCAACAGCAACTACACTATGGCACTGTAGGATCATTGGAGGAACTGCCGTCCAATGTACCAACCATGGTTGGTAAGAACAGCAATTTCATGTACAAGGAACAAGATACTTAAGGTGCCTCACTGTTAATGCCTCATATTGATGTAGCACAGCGGAGGATGCCATATATGGGCTGCCGCCTTGCATCCTTCATCTGAAGAGGTTGTTGGAAATTGTGAAATGGCATTTCGCCTGAGGGCTGCTTAGAGTCCAAACCAAGAGCCCTTTACATTCTTGGACAAGAATGTCTACAGACTGAGTCACTGCCTCCTCCTCGGCTCGAGGAGAGGAGCGGATTAGGAGGTCATCTGCATAAAATATGAGCCGAGATGCAGTCGGCTGCATCTTGCATTTATGTACGATTTTTCTCAGATTTTTAAAGAATTATCTCATAAAAATCTTGGCGCCTCTTCCAATTCTGAATCCTTCAGCTCATCTCTGTGCTTATTTGTATCAGTCAGATGATTTAGAGTCAGTAGCACCAGACATTTCCAGGCTCTGTAGTCTCCAGGTGCTCTACAGTAGGTTTGCGCTCAGCAAAGCACTCTCCACCCGCCTTCAAGCTCTCCGAAGTCTTCACCACATAGGATCAATGCATTATTCAGCCTTTTAGCCCTCTCTAGTTATGTCTTTGCAAACACAAGTCAGCTGTTTCTAAGGCTTTGCCCCGTTTACATACATTTGCACGCCGCCAGGCGTAAACAACGTTTAAAGTGACTTTCAATCGCCCCCATCCTTTCGCTCTCGCTATATCGCCCACCCCCCCTGCCACCCCCCGCCCCCCGGAGGTTCTTTCTGCTCCAACGACGTTTGCTTCGTGCCACATGCAGGCGACATTCATGCAATATTCAGCAGATTCAGCAGGCACAGGTGCGTGCGTGCGTCCGCTAGCATGCCATTGTATAGGATCTGCGCGCAAATGCTCTATTATTAAAGGGGGTTAATCAGGAGTGGCGCCTGGCCGATCAATGGCCCATCGGTGCTAGAGAGGTGCAGAGGGGGACTAATGGCCCAGAGAGGCTGGAGGTGCTGCTAATGGAGGCAGTCTCAGACTCCCTTGGTGTTCCCTTATTGGCCCAATCAGACTGGGTGATAAGGATCGTCTGTCATGGCTGATGTTAAGCGTGGGGGGTGAACTGGTTCACTGTATGAGTGTGAGTTTGAGTGTGTGTTTGTGTGTGGGTGGGTGCTTGTGTGTGTGGGTGGGTGTTAAAGAGAAAAAGGCTACGTATACATAAATAGTAACTGTGTTTTTGTGTGTGTGTGTGTGTGTGTGTGTGTGGTACATGGTACATTTTTAGGTTCAGGCACGGAGGTAGTGCTGATGTTGCAGTCTCATTACTGAGCATGGGGCTAGGCCAGGGCAGGGAGGGCGAACTCTAAATGAGCAATGCTGATGCTCCAGGTGCTTATTCGACTGCACCTGCAAATGTGCTGAGTCCTCCTCTCCTCTCCTCTCCTCCCGCTGTCCTCTCCATTAATACTCATTCATCCTCAAACAGCCATTGGCCACGGAGGCCCCTAAACACTGACCATAGCACTTTCACACACACACACACACACACACACACACACACACACACATATCACACTGCCCCTGCAGTCCTTCCTCAACCTCCCAACCCTTCCACCCCAGTTAAATGTACAGAGAGACGCCACTTTGCTAGCTGTTAACATGTCACATAGGCAATCAATACTCGGGCAGCAGCTCTTACGTCTTCGGTATTAATGGGCTCGATTTGCCAAAATTGACTTTCAATTCCTCATTTGAGGGAACATGCGTTTGGGGAGATAATTTGTCAGGCCAACGCTGTGCGGCACTGTGAAGGATTGCTGGATAAAGCTGAGGCATCCAGCAGCAGGAGTCAGTCAGCAGATGCAGAGAGACACAGGGAGAAAAAGATAGATAGAGAGAGGGAGAGAGAGAGAGAGAGAGAGAGAGAGAGAGAGAGAGAGAGTGTTCATGGGTAGTTTAAGGTCAGGGCCGTTAGTTTGAGATGGAGGGATCCAAGGAAAATGAAATTCCAAGTCGGGGTGGTTGGCCGCTGAGTTTAGTCGCCATGGTCACGGCTCGTGCCGGGAAAAGGAAGCAAAAACATTGGGGTAGCTTAGCCTGAGCCCCTTGTGGGCTCCATCACCCTTCCCTCTGATATTTTACCCGCCTATCTCTCGCCGCACAGCGCTGCTAATCTCTGTTTGCCTGCTTGCCATTTGCTTGTCCCTTCCACACAAAAGAGAGAGCCCATCAGGAGCTCCCTGAGCGACGGACGATCGCACAAAAAAACAGAGGAAGACAGCAAAGCAGCACTGGCTCGTCCTCGGGTGACCATTGCATCCCCAGGACCGCAGTGTTAAAACCGTAAACACTGGGGTCTCAAAGCCAGCCTCTCTGTAGATCTAAGGGCTTATTCCAGAGGCCAGAATTCCATGGCTCTGATCTTCTGACTTGATGGACTAGCGGGTCTCCCAGAGATAAGCGTCCAGGCTTATAGGTGAGGCTGAGAAGCAGTTCCCCTTCTACTCTCATATCTGTGTCATCTCATGGCCGATTAAAACCTCCCCCCATCTCATATAGCCGGCCCTGAAAGCAAACATCTGATTTTTTTTTATCAGATTTTAATAGCGGTATCAGAGCAAGCTCCAGTTCCTCTTGAAGTCATAACAGCCACACCATGTCTAGAGAGTGGAGCTGAATAGAGGCTCCCATTTTGATAGCATCTCACTGTGATTCGCGTCACAGAATGGAACAGGGGGAAAAAAAGAGGCCCACTTATGGGATTTGTGCATACTGGGCTCATTAGGGTGAGGACCCGTGCGGTTGCTCTGTGCTCGACACGTCGGGCTGTAAATGAAAATAGATGTCTGGCTGAAGTCGAGCAGCGTGTGGGCAGCTGCTAGGGCCTGAAATTGCATTACAGCAGGAGCACAGGGGTGTCACACTGAGCCCCACCTCACCCTCTCCTCACCACCCCCCCCCCACCCCCCCCCCCCTCACAGACAGCTCCTGTGCAGGTCTGCCAGACCAGGCTAATCACATTTCCTGCCCTGCTGAGACGCTCACAGTGGCAGTTCCTCAAAATGGGGGGGAAGAGACGTAGATCGCTGTAGAGTAGTATCCACAAGCAAACAGGCAACCGTTGTGGTGATGGTGGGGGGGCTGCCTCTTTCTGCTGCCAATTTAAAATGCACTATTTACATTTGCCTCCTAGTGTGCAGAGGGGCAACGAGAAAAAGAGAGGGAGAAACTTTCAGCACCATGGGTCGCTGGACAGCTCCGAGCAGACAGCTCTGAGCAGAGAGCAGGGAAATAAATTATGTGCTGTTACTGTAAATGACACTCTTGTCGCTATGCAATGAGAGATATTTTTGGTCAGAGTAGAAAAGGGATGTTTTGTCATGCCAAATGACGCATTAAAAATTTAATTGCTTCTAGATATTTATTCTCTGTTTTCTCCCTCAATTTAACAAGGAATTTGTGAGATTTATGAATAATAATGTTAAAGTGGACCTCAGGGCACTTTGCTATACTTGGATTTGACTTTCCCACCAGATCCCAAACAATATTTAGTATTCAAAGGAACACGCTTGACAGATCCTAATTAAACTGTGCGGTGTGGCCCTAATTTAGGCAAGCATCAGCAGACAGCAGCCAAAGTTGTTACTCATGGATATAAGCTGTATGACCTTGAGGACATTGTGTGTGTGTGTGTGTGTCTGTGTGTGACCTTAAGGATGTGTGCGTGCGTGTGTGTGTGTGTGTGCGTATGTGCGTGACCTTAAGGGTGTGTTTGCCCTCTACCCAGCTGGGCTGTTCCCAGATCAGCCAGTTGTGCTCTGTGGCACCCCTCCGGCAAACTGCCAGAACCTTCTGACTCCAGGTCAGTCAGGCACTGCTGTTCTCCCCTATTATGATTAAAACCATAATTATACTTTGTGTTTGCACTGTGTGCTGCACTGCACTGAGTTTCTGAGAAACAGTTTTTGGGATGAACTGCAGTGACATGGAGGACAGACTCTTGTTCTTTTGACAAGTCCTCAGAAATAATTGTTCTCTCCAGGGAACCTCTACCTTAACCTGGTGTTGGGGTGACTGTGCTAGAGAGACAGAGACTGTGTCACGTGTGTGTGTGTGTGTGTGTGTGTGTGTGTGTGTGTACTGTATGTTTGTGTGGTTGTGTATTGGTGCAGTGGAGCAGTGGGGAGTGCGCTCTGGAACCTCAGCTATCAGCGCCGGCAGTCACGTCTCAATTACATAGCGCACTGTAAACCCGCTCCACATGCTCCACTCCCTATCCCCCACCACCCCTCCCTCCCCTCCCCGCCAGTCCATCCGTACGCTACGCTCTCCCCATCACTGCGCTAAACGAACACGTCATGGCCGGCACAGCAGTTCTTCTTCCCCTGGTGCAATAGCGAGGGCCGTCACGCTTCGTGTGTCCCCGCTCCCCAGTGTTTTGGCGGCTGCTGATTAGTCTGGCGGAGGAGATAGCGGCGATGTATGGATACTCAGCTGGGTCCTATCCTTCATGCCCCGCAACCCTCAAATCACCCCCCACCCCCACCCCCACCCCCAGATTTGTCTCTCTGCACGACAGCTATCTTCATTGGCCTCCATTCCTCCATCCCCCAGCTTGAACAGCTTCACTAATAAGCTCTATAGGATTCCATACAGATGGATAGTGGTCAAACTACATGAACTGGCTTTATAGACATAAACAACAAGTGAACTCATGTCAACTGTATTTGTTTAACAAACATATACGCCAACTGTAGAATTACTGGAGCTCCATAGTTGAATTCAGTCATGTGGCAACCTATATGCAGCCTATGGTGAAAACTACATTAATTAAGCAGCAGTGCATGTGCATTACATTATGTTTTTCATTAAGAAAGGACTGTATCTGTCACGTCTTGTATCTACCACCTCGGCCACAGGCAACAATTAGTCTGATGGATGACTAGTTAGACTAGAAAGACTAGGCAAATTCATTAGAGATTATTTGAACTAAACTCATTAAACAAGAATGTGTGAGCTACATTCATTTAAGCAAGAAAATGTGACCCGTAGTCATTATGTAAAAACATGTTAAGTAAATACAGTATGCAGGGATCGAGTATGTTGGAACTATACACATTACATGAATATGTTAATTATGTAATTCATTAGGCAAGAATATGTAAACTGTATTCATTACAGTGCATTGCTACCTTGAGATGTACTATATAGTGGTTGTCACAAAAATGAATTATACTAGAGATTATAGTGTGGAAGAGGAAAGTGATGGTGTGTGTGTGTGTGTGTGTGTGTGTCAGTGTGTTACAATCAGTGTGTATTTGTATGTACAGTGTATTTGTGTACGATACAAGCGTGAACGAGACCCACTCCTAGAGCACCCCCTCCAGAAGCAAACGGCCTCTAATCCCATCCAATCTCATGTGAAATCCCTCGCATACTGAGAGGATGAAATGAACCATGCGATCTAAGATAGGATTCATCAAACAAACACAAATGCTCTTAAACCTACTGACCACAGCCCTTGCTGTGTTTGTGGGGGTGGGGAGGGGGTTGCAATTGAGAGCTTTGCTGCATTTTCCACACAACCTGTGTGTACATGTATGTCTAGGAATGTAAATGTTTTGGTATCAGGACCTCGAAAATCACAGGTTGACTGTACTGTTTCATCCCCCAATGTATACACTACAAAAGGCGCCCTTGTTCAATTCAGTGTTAATGATTGCTCCCACTCTGTGTGTGTCTGTGCACGTGTGTGTGCGCTTTCTTTTCTGCAGGTACTCGGAGGAGGAGGTCCGTCAGAAAGTGGGCACGTTCCGTCAGATGCTCATGGAGAAAGAGGGCGTGATCACCAGAGAGGGCGTTCAGATACAGCCACCGTAAGTCACACATACTGCACACGAAACTGTCACGGGCAGCACATAGGAATGTGAGATTGGAAAATTGACCTTCACCTCACTAAACAATATACTCTACATCTCTAGTTAAAAGCATTAATTATGGATACAACAAAACACAGCTTGCATTAAAGGTTTCTGATTGTTTCTGACACATAAATTTCCCTCTGTGTGTGTGTGTGTGTGTGTGTGTGTGTGTGAGAGAGAGAGTGTGTGTGGTGGGAGGTGTTAAATGTCACTCATTTCTGATGCTTCAATATGTGGATGCGTGACATATTGCATCTCCCAATAGGCCACATAGTTAGATTGGCTTCATAATTGTAATAGATCCTGGACACAGAGCTCATTAGTAGGTGATGAGCTTCAAACCCGGAGGAGGGAGAGAGAGAGAGAGAGAAAGAGAGAGAGAGAGAAAGAGAGGTGACTCATGACTCTATGGACCTGTCTACACTGACCTTTCAGGGATTTTTTTGATTTCCTTATTGGTTTGTTATCCAAGCATCACTAAATGATGCCAGTGTGAGTGTGAGACAAGGAGGTCAAGAGATTTTTTCTTCGCTGCAAAGACGGAGTGTTGACGTTGGTGTTTTGGTTTGGCACGTTTTCATGTTTTTTGTAATGCCGCCAAACGTTTGATGAAAAATCATTTCACACACACAAACACACACGCACATGCAACCATACACCTCATCTCTCTTCTTCCTCACATACAGTACACAGTACTCTTTCTCTCTCTCCCTCTCTCTCTCTCTCCCTCTCTCTCTATTTATTAAGTGACTCCTCTTGAGCGCAGTTCCTTTTATAAGTGCAGTGTCCAAAACCGTGTCGGTTTTGGACCCTAACCCTAACCCAGAACCCTCACTGTCTGGATCATGTTCCCCTGCGTCCCACACCCTGCGTCTGTAGCACAGCAGCCATTTTGCTGCCCTCAATATGTCCGTGGCCAGCAGACGGAGAATGATGATTTCCCAAGACTCCCCTCAGAGCGCTACTAGGCAGGAGCCATAGGAGGTCCGGCAATCTAATTGTCTGGATGATATTCATTGATGGCCTCAGGAGAGCTTCTCCATTGCCTTTTAAAGTACAGCCACTCTATGGGGAAGAGGGAATGTTTCTCCATCGCTGGTTAAAGGAGCCATTGGCTAGGAGGAGGCAAGAACATGCTTCTTAGCCAATCCTATGGGTGCTCGAATTGATTCTGAAGGGGTGGCGTTTTACTCTGTGAACATGTCGTTTTTAGACAGCTCTTGGATGCACAAAGTTATCGACTAGCTAAAAGTTGCCTGAGGTGGTCGCATGCACAGCTTTTAGGTACATCAGGACAGGGAAGAATGTTTTCATGCATTTATAGAAGTGTGTATGTATGTGTGGGGGTGGGGGGGTTGAGAGGAAGTTGGGCTGTATCTGTCAGAGTAACAGCATAAGCTGTCAGACGAGAGAGCTGTCCAGCGAAGCATGCCTCAAAAAAAAAAAAAAAATCTGTCAACAACACAGTCTGATTTCATACTTCATCTGACATGACCTCCTCACAAGAGGGGTTGTCTGCTTTTATTCCAGGAGCAAGGGCACTGCATCTCCCCACACACCCACACATACACACACACACACACACACACACACATACACACACACCCTCCCTCGGTCACCTCGTAAAAGTTGAAAAATTAGTATAAAACTTCACACATTCCACAAAAAAATATCCTGCCTTATAAAAATCACACCTTCCTACCCTTGTGTGTGGAGCCCTAGAGCAGGAGAGCTGCGTGCACTGTGTCACAGAGCTAGGGATAACTAATGACCGGGGAGAGACTATGGCAGAGAGACCCTGGGGAAAACCACCACAGCCGTATATCATCGCACCTAACCAGGGACACCCTGATAATGAGAGTGTCCCCTGGGGTCTTACAACAGGCTCTTACTCCAACATCAAAAGTTTCTCTCACTTTCTCTTTTTTTTCTTTCTCTCTCTCTCTCTCTCTCTCTCTCTCTCACACACACACACACACAATGTCACCGTCAAGGACATGTTATGGTCTTATATACATTGTGGTCATTTGTAGCAGCCACATTGAGGACTAATAAGTGCAGACATTGAGGACCCTTCGTTGCGTGACCTTTTTAATGTGTGAATGGTGACAGTGGTGAAGTGGTAATTAGGAGGACTGTCACTGGCTCTTGCTGAAGTGACATTAGTATTATGAATACACTGGCAGCGAGTGCTGTAATCGTGTAGCCCCGATCCCCCCCACCCACCACCGTCAGTGACATGACTTGTCATTTCGTTTGAATGGAAGTGACAGCGACTTCTCCTCAGAAACTCAAGTGTGAAATTTCTACCAGAAGCTCACTTGAAAGAGATCTGAAACGGGGTCGAGAAGGAAGCTTTGAGGTAGAGCGATTCTCATGCAAGTCAGATGATGCATGTTATCTTCACATTCAAATGCACATGCACACACACACACTCACTTACACAGAGAGAGAGACATATTCACATTGCTTGCCTGCTTTGACTCTTAGCCACAGCCAGATCACAAGGATAAGAGGAGAGCCAGCACTGAGAGGATTAGTGTTCAACACCGTGGCCCCATTCATATACCTGGAAAATTTTGCTGTGTTTGTGTGTATGTGTGTGTGTTTGTGGGTGTGTGTGTTTGCTTGTCAGTATTTATATGCCTTGGGACGTTTCAAGGGCAAAACCAATCAATATTATTTCAGATTTGCTCATTTATTCATTGTTTTTTGCACTTTATTAGAAAAAA
This sequence comes from Limnothrissa miodon, assembly GCA_017657215.1. NCBI lineage: Eukaryota > Metazoa > Chordata > Actinopteri > Clupeiformes > Clupeidae > Limnothrissa > Limnothrissa miodon. The sequence continues at coordinate 2,705,876 of JAGFZM010000007.1, read as the reverse complement.
TATATCATTTCAAGCAGACACGAGCATGTACATAAATTTACATTATCAAGATAGCAAAGATTAGATGACAGAGAAATTTCCCCGGGATATTGATCTCTGTTTGACCTTCCCACAAAAAACTATCTGAGATTATGCAAATGATGTTTGCGGATTTATATAATCCTTGCCATGTAGGAATCATATATGATTTCCATGAGTGGGAAAGGTTACATGTGTGTGTGTGTGTGTGTGTGTGTGTGTGTGTGTCTCCTGTCTCCTCAGAGTGACTCTCCTCCCTCACAGTGACCAGGAGCACCTGGGCGACGACTCGCTGGCCGACGGCTACGAGGAGGAGTGTGGCTGGCAGGGCGAATACTACGACGGAGACTACAGGTAACGGCAGACCTGCGCCTGCTCACCGCTGCACAAGCTCCTGCTAACACGCACACACTTGTGTTTACATTCACTCACGTCCTGCCACGAGCAGGCCCACGCGCCGGCGTCTGTGTGCTGGAGATACGCAGGGAGACGTGCACGCCAGGAGGCAGAGGGGATTACCTCTTTGCCCCGAGCATCTTACTGTGTGCGTGAAGCCGCTGATTGATGTTCCTACTCCTACGCTGTTTACGCACACACACGCACACACAAACACACACACACACACAAGCTTATTAAGATATTATATAGAACACAAGTAGCCATCAGGAAGACAACAGAAGCCTTGCAGATAGAGATTTACCAATATTTGCTTTGCCTTTGGCACCCCATCCTTTGAGACTAATGAACAGGAGTTGTTCCCGTAAGCTGAGGGGGAAGGAACTCCTCCAAAACTGTCAGAGAGCTGTAACAATCAGATTTTTGGTGAACATCCCTGACCCCCTCTTCCTCTCTCCCACTCTCTTTCTCTTCCACGCTCCCTCCCTCTCTCTTTCTCTTCCACGCTCCATTCCTATCCTCCCTCTCCTTTTATCCTTCCCTCAACAGAACGAAGAGGAAGTCTAGCAGCTCCCCTTCGCCACGACCAAAGAAGAGAAAGAAGAAGAAATCGGGGAGAAAGAGAAGCCGGTGGGTGGGCGCTCTCCCCACACACACACACACACACACACACACACTCCTCCTTTGTTGACTCTGTCTCTCTCACCCGCACACTTACTGCTTCAATGACATCCATCTCCCACCGCTGGTGTCTTCACCCTCCACCACTCAGGGTAGACAAAAGATAATGATCTAAAAATAGCTCCTGCGGATGAGATGGAAGTTTGAATGAGATCATTTGAAAAGAGAATGAGAGAGAGAGAGAGAGAGAGAGAGAGAGAGAGAGAGAGAGA